>CM071926.1:28966341-29489510 GCA_016081115.2 Rehmannia glutinosa
CATGTTAATGGTCTCAAAGAGACACCAAATTACGCGTCATTCCAATCGCTATAACCAAAGTAGTCCCAACCTCCTTCCTAACGTGCAACAACCGGCAAATATCATTGGGAGTCCCTTTAAGTGATGCCCATAACAAAGGAATTCATAGCCCACGGGCTTTACTTGAACATCATATTCAATCCATAGATTCGAATAGAAATGCAATATCAAATCATCATCATACAAAATATACGGATGCTCCCATAAACACGACCACCATTGATGATCAAAAATCCTTTAATAGAAGGAAATTCACCCCGAAAAAGTACCAAACCGAATACTTTGTCTTGGTTCGGCCAACTTATAGCTCAAATCTAAATTCTCGATAATAATGCTCCATACTTATTAATAAAATTCAATGAGTTAACAGGACAAGGAGCTTGAGATAATAAAGATTTCTTACTTTTTGGCCCATTTGGCATTGTCGAGAGAGTAATTGTTCCCGTATTCAATTTGGGCAGGAGTGAGTTGGGGATTTTGATTGTTCTTGAGCCACATTCCTTTGGGTAGCTCTAATTCGTGTTGCTCGGCCTCTTCTTAGCGATTATTAAGTTTCTCTTGGCTCTTCTATGCTTAGGGTTTGGATTACGGACGGTAGAATCTCTTGGGGGTGCCATAGATGTCATAAACCGTAACTTTTGCATTTTAATTCGTAGGCGTTAATAATTCATGAGCATAATTATCGCATTTTGACATCTCATATTCACGTTAGAATTCATGTAAAATCGTGAATTCTTCCAATTTTAGCATAATCACGTTAGCTATATCACTATGTATAATATAAATAGGATACATTTGGTAATCTTAGAGACGAAATGTGATATGCATATTTAGGCGGAGAAAAAAAGAATGGATTAATTAAGTGATTAATATACTACTTGATAGTAAAACTAATTAAATCTAATATAATTATACATATAAAGTGAGTGTTAGAAATCTGTTTAAAAGATATATATACATAACAACACTTATATATATATATATATATTTAATATTATATATTAAAATAGATTAAATGAATGTCCACTGCAACATATATATTTACTTGCCTACCTAGTATATCTATACATATATATTATAATCATATGGACAATTACCTGTACCTATTTGGCATTGTGTGAACGCCACCTCATCTACAAAAAGAAGATAAGTTCATACACACATATTTATTAATTACAAAAACAAAAGCAGATATCTATGACTCGTATAGATATGTACGTGTGGATATATATATATATATATATATATATATATATATATATACCTATCTTCACCGACTTCATTTGAAGAATAATGTGTACTTTATCTTATCACCTGAGTTAAAAATAACACACCACACTAGAATTCCAGGTTGCCAGGAACATCCCTCTGAATTTTATTTGTACAGGTAAGATAATCCTTATTCCACGTTGTTCAATTTTCAGTTATAGACGTTGAATTAAAAGACTAATTATTTATAAAAGTAAAATTACAAAGTAAAAAATCTAGAAATGATCGTGGCTAAGCTTAATGAATTTAAGATTATTATGTTACATGAATAAATGGGGTTGAATTCATCCATAAATTAAGAGGATTTAAAGCTTGAGGCTATAAAGTTAATTAAATAGTTTATCATGTTTCTTTGAACTGCATATTAGCATAGAAAATAGAACAAATTATGAAATGAAACATAATAACAATAAAGTATAAAGTGAGAGAGAAACATGGGTCATTAATCATATAGAAGGAAATAATCAATGCCTGCGAAGTAGTGGGTTCATTATTTAATTTGATCACCATGATATAAAATCTATCCATAGGATAATTTCATAATTATAGAAAGAGAAACTCTCTAGTTTATCTATGACGTTTAGTGGTTAGCAATAACGATTCTAGATAAAAAGTGGTAATGGTTATGCCGAGTTTGTTTTTGTATTCGGTGGGGAAAGAAGGTGTATTGTTAAAGGTTATAGATATATTGGATTGATATTAAATTTTCATTGTAATTTTTGATTTAAAATTAAAATAAAAATATATTACATCATTAGTCTAAAATGTATATTTTTGAATCTAGTTATACATTTGTGATATGTTCATAGGCCAAAACCCGATACAAGAGCAAATAAGGCTATCCAGACCAAGTCATCGCGATAAAACTACTTTGAGTATAATCTTCTAGCTTGTTATTTGACTTGTATAATTATATAATTGATATATTCGAATGAACTGTTTACTTGTTTGGCTATGGTAATTAGAAGCTCATTGTGCTCTAACGTGAATTGTATGATTCTCTATGGTGATATTATGATGAAATCGAGATATATGATCTCATGTGATGAGATTGAAATGAAATTGAAATATGTGATCTCTATTGATGTTATTGATATGGAAATGAGATATCGATCTCATCGATGTTATTGATCTGAAATGAAATATGTGATTACGAGAAAAATGCATTCGTGAGATTAATGGATTCTATTATGGCCACTAATGACCTTGAATCACGAATTCGATCATCATTTCGGATTCGCAGAAATCTGCGTCACGGCCACCGAGTTCGAACTCTGAACGCGAAATAAAGAATTACAGTGCCATGGCCATCTTCGTGATCACGCGAATTATTCTTGGTATTAGGTGGCCCATATGATGAAAAAGAATATGACTAAGCACGTGCATTTATGTAGTTATGAATATTATGAACAAAGAGTGTGAAATGATTGTGATTGTGACAATATGCTTGTGTGATGTTAAATAACTTGTTATTGGATTATACTTCTTGAGCTTGCAACTCACCAAATGCAATGTTGTCAATTTTTAGTTCTTGTGAGATAAAGGTTGATCCGTGAGGTGTGAAAAAGTTAAAGCATGGATCAAAGGTGGGCCAATGATTCCCATACTTCCCCTCGCTCATCATTTGCATATCATATAGGGAGTTTTATTTTGATCCGTACATAAAAGGGCATGGTCGTTAATGTTATGGAATATGGATGAATGCAAAATATGTGAATAAAGTATAAATCGTTTTAAGTAAATGCTTCCGTTTGAACCAAAAGGTTATAGCCGATGGTTAATATATTAATCTCATGCGCAATGCAGCTCATTTGTCTTATGGATTATATTTATATGATATAAATATGTGTTACGAGGGTAAGGGTGTTACGGTTTAGTTTGTATCGAGCAGGAGTAGGGGTTACGTAGATCATGGCATGACATGTGGATTATCATTAAAAGTTATATAGAAGTTACAATTTCTATCATATTTTAGGCAAAGGGTTGTGAGTCGAGAAGCACATGTACATAATGATGAGCGAAAGTGTGCACGGAGGGGAAGGAGCGGTAGAGCAGTCACACTCATCTCATTCACCCACGCATCATGTACATAGAATACACTGCTCATTTTGGGTATCCACCTTATCCATTGGTAAATCCCCACTGAACCACGTGAAAGAAAGTATGATAAACTTAGAAAAATGGGAGTCGTTGATTTTGTGGGTACTACGGATCAAACAGAGTCAAACATTGTTGTGAAACGAGAGAAGGGTTTTAAATTTAATGAAATGTACTCCCGAGGAAAAGTTTGATTATGCAAAGTATCACTCCTCCGGAAATGCGTATGATTGGTGGGAGACTATACCACAGTAAGTCTTTGTTCGGCCACCTATATTGACCTGGGATGATTTTCTCGAGAGAATTTCATGATGCATACTTGCGAGAAGTTTATAGGGATCGAGAAAGAGAAAGAGTTTCTTGAACTTAAACGAGGGAAGTCGATCGATTCTTTGAGTATGAAGTGTTGTTTAATCAGCTTTCTCATTATGCCCCACATATGATAGCCACGGAAAAGAAAAATGTACTAGGTTTGAATCTCGACTCCGTTTTGCTATTAGAAATCGTATTACACCATGAGATATGGAGTCTTATAGTAAGTTGAAATCGCAGCGATGTACGTCTTAGAAATTGGTCAAAAAACAAAATTTTCAAAGTATAATAAGAAGAGGTGTGACGCGGAGGATTTAGGAATAAAAAGAATTCATCGCCCGCACAAAGGAGCTTAAGCGATTCAAAGAGTGCTGGTTCTACACCGTAAGTTCCCACATGTGCACATTGTGGTAAGAATCATTATGGAGAATGTAGATTGCTTACGAGGAAAATGCTTTCGATGTGGTGAACACGGACATATAGCAAGGAATTGCACAAAACCACGCGAGGAGCCCACAATTGAGCAAACTAGATTTAGTGGTTTAAATCCTAATAGAGGTAGGAGTCGAGGAAGATTCGAGTGTAGGAAGAGGCGAGAAATACGAGGAAGAAAGTCAAGCAAGTAGACAACAAGGTCCTCGAGTTTTGCTATGACACAGAAGAAGCTAAAAGTCGCACCAACCGTAGTTCTTGGTAATCTCTCAATCTACGATACAAATGCTTATGTTTTATTTGATCCAGAGCAACACATTCATTTGTTTCACAATCATTGCATCACATTTGAGTAATAAACCGGAAATATTAGGATATGATTTCTTGGTTCGAACCAGGAGGGAATGTGGTGATTGTAAATCTCGTATATCGTGATTGCAAAATTTTGATCGCGAATCAATTGAGTGCTAGTTTACTTGTTATGACCTTAAGAGATTTCGATGTGATTTTGGGTATGGATTGGTTACACCATGCTAAACTGGATTGTTTTACAAAAGTGATATCGTTAGAGCTTCACGATCGGACGCGGATTGTATTTAAAGGGGAAATAGAAATTTTGCTACATGTATAATATCCGCATCTCTTTGTTAAAATGATTAAGAAAGGTGCGAATGTTACTTAGCCCACGTAATAGATACACGCTATATGGTTTGAAACTTGAAGACACTTCAGTGGTTAAAGTATCCAGGATGTGTTTCGGATGATTTACCCGGATTACCTCCGGATAGAGATATAGAGTTCACCATTGAGCTACAACCAGGTGCGACACCAATTTCTATCCCTCCTTATCGAATGGCATCTGTTGAACTACAAGAATTAAAGACGCTTGATTTGCAAGAATTCTTGGATAAAGGGTACATTAGACCAAGTGTTTCGCCATAGGGTGCACTGTGTTGTTTGTTAAAAAGAAAAGATGGTACACGAGATTGTGTATAGATTATCGACAATTGAATCGAGTGACGAGTGAAGAATAAATATCCATTGCCTAGAATAGATGATTTATTTGATCGATTTGCAAGGTCTTAGAGATTTTCTCAAAGATTGATTTGAGATCGAGGATATCACGATTAAAGATTGCGGTGATATTTCAAAAACGACTTTGAGAACAAGGTATGGCCATTTACGAGTTTTTGGTAATGCCTTTTGACCCGACTAATGCACCCATTTGTATTTATGGCATTGATGAATAATGTGTTTAGACCCTACTAGATAAATTTGTCATTGTCTTTATTGATGATATCTTGGTATATTCTAAATCTTTTGAGGAACACGAACAACATTTGAGAATTGTATTGCAAACTGCGAGACAAACGGTTGTATGCAAAACTAAGTAAATGTGAATTTTGGTTAGATCAAGTAATCATTTTTGGGACATGTCGTTTACGGTGATGGGATTAAAGTTGATCCTGGAAGATCGGCGGTAATCAAATTGGAAAACCCGAAAAGTGTTACGTAAGTTCGTAGTTTTCTAGGTTTTAGCAGGATATTATCGACGATTTGTTGAGAACTTTTCTCTTATTGAAACTCACTAACAAAATTCTGAGTGTTCTTTTCAAATGGATGAGATAGTTGCCAAAAGAGTTTCGAAGAATTGAAGAAAAGGCTTACCATTTGCTCCCGATCTTGACTATTCCTTCAGTACCGATGCATTTGTTGTTTATAGTGATGCTTCTTACCAAGGTTTAGGATGTGTTTTAATGCAACACGGTAAGGTTATTGCTTATGCGTCTAGGAACAACTTAAACCATACGAGATGTCTTATCTACTCATGACCTTGAGCTATTTGCGGTTGTTTTTGCTTTAAAGATATGGAGACATTATCTATATGGTGCCACATTTCAAATTTTCACGGATCATAAAAGTTTGCAATACTTATTAAGTCGAGAAAGAGATGAACATGCGTCAAAGAAGATGGCTTGAATTCTTTGAAAGATTATGATTGTACCATCGAATATCATCCAGGAAAGCTAATGTTGTGGTAGATGCTCACATTTGAAATCTTATGTGCATTTCGTATCTTTCGAAGACATTCTTTATCATATTTGTTAGACTTGAGAAAGATGAATATCAAATTGAATGTAAAAGGCATGGGTGTTATCGAGCTTCATTTTGTGTTAGATCCATAATGATTGAAAGAATTAAACAAGCACAATTTCGTGATGATAAAGCGAAGCGATGTGCGAAAAAAGTGAAACAAGGGAAAAGTGCATCATTTGTTCGAATGATGATGGAAGTTTGACAATTAATAATCGACTTTGTGTCCTCGATGTTGATGGCTTAAGGCATGAGATAATGGAAGAAGCTCATCCGCACCATATTCCATGCATCCAGGTAGTACAAAAATGTATCGGACCTTAAAAGCCATTATTGGTGGCCTATAATGAAGAAAGATGTAGCGAGTATGTTTCAAATGCTTAACTTGCAAGCGATTCGAGCATCGTTTTGATGAGGTAAATTGCATCCATTACCTATTCTGTTTGGAAGTGGGAGCGTATTACTATGGATTTCCTTTATGGCACTGCACTGTGACACGAAGGAGAAATGATGCGGTTTGGGTTATTGTTGATCGACTAACAAAGTCGGCTCACTTTTACCATTTAGATGGGGTTCGCTCTAGAAAATGCGGCGAAACAATATGTAAATGAGATTGTTAGAATACATGGTGTACCCTTGTCATTGTTTGGATCGCGATCCTCGTTTACGCCTCACAGATTTTGGGGTAGCTTACAACGAGGCATTATGTACTAGGTTACATTTGGTACATCATTTCATCCCACGAGCAGATGGGCAATCGAGAGAGACTATTCAAACTCAGAAGATATGCTTCGTGCTTGTGTTCTTGAATTTAAAGGTTCTTGGGATGAATATATTGCGTTGATGGAATTTGCATATAATAATCAACATCATAGCGACATTGGTATGGCACTTATGAAGCATTATATGGTAGGAAATGCGGGAGTCAAAGTATGTTCGGATGAAGAGGGAATACGATTCTTGGAAGGTCGGATCTAATTCAAGATAAAGTTGAAAAATGAAAATTGCTAAAATTCGATTAAAAGACTCAAGATAGCGAAAAGAGTTATATTGATCAACATAGGCGAGAAATGGAATATGAAGTTGGTGAAAGTATTTCTCAGTGTTTCCCTTGGAAGGGTGTCCTCGATTTGGAAAGAAAGGTAAAGAGTCCTCGGTATATCGCCCATATGAAATACTTGAAAAGATGGGACCATTAGCTTATAGGCTTGCACTTACCACGAATTATCTCGATTCATAATGTGTTCCATGTTAGTATGCTTCGTCAGTCAGATCATACGTCACATGTTCTTCGAGATGAACCAATTGAAATTCTTTGATAATTTAAGTTATATTGAGGAACCGGTTGAAATAGTGGGTACAAAGAAAAGCAACTTATAATCGAGTGATTAGTTGGTAAAAGTATTGTGGAAAAATCATTCAGAGAAGAAGCTACATGGGAAAGCGGAACAACATATGAGAGATCAATATCCGTGGTTATTCTATCGATACGGTACAAATTTCGAGGACGAAATTTTTAAGGGGAGAATTGTCATAACCCGTAACTTTTGCATTTTAATTCGTAGGATTAATGATTCATGAGCATAATTATATGCATTTTGACATCTCATATTCACGTTAGAATGCATGTAAAATCGTGAATTCTTCCAATTTTAGCATAATCACGTTAGCTATATCACTATGTATAATATTAATAGGATACGTTTGGTAATCTTAGAGACGAAATGTGATATGCATATTTAGGCGGAGAAAAAAAAGAATGGATTAATTAAATGATTAATATACTACTTGATAGTAAAACTAATTAAATCTAATATATTTATACATATAAAGTGAGTGTTAGAAATCTGTTTAAAATATATATATACATACAACACTTATATATATATATATTTAATATTATATATTAAAATAGATTAAATGAATGTCCACTGCAACATATATATTTACTTGCCTACCTAGTATATGTATACATAAATATTATAATCATATGGACAATTACCTGTACCTATTTGGCATTGTGTGAACGCCACCTCATCTACAAAAGAAGATAAGTTCATACACACATATTTATTAATTACAAAAACAAAAGCAGATATCTATGACTAGTATAGATATGTACGTGTGAATATATATATATATATATATATATATATATACCTATCTTCACCGACTTCATTTGAAGAATAATGTGTACTTTATCTTATCACCTGAGTTAAAAAAAAAACACACCACACTAGAATTCCAGGTTGCCAGGAACATCCCTCTGAATTTTATTTGTACAGGTAAGATAATCCTTATTCCACGTTGATCAATTTTCAGTTATAGACGTTGAATTAAAAGACTAATTATTTATAAAGTAAAATTACAAAAGAAAAAAATCTAGAAATGATCGTGGCTAAGCTTAATGAATTTAAGATTATTATGTTACATGAATAAATGGGGTTGAATTCATCCATAAATTAAGAGGATTTAAAGCTTGAGGCTATAAAGTTAATTAAATAGTTTATCATGTTTCTTTGAACTGCATATTAGCATAGAAAATAGAACAAATTATGAAATGAAACATAATAACAATAAAGTATAAAGTGAGGGAGAAACATGGGTCATTAATCATATAGAAGGAAATAATCAATGCCTGCGAAGTAATGGGTTCATTATTTAATTTGATCACCATGATATAAAATCTATCCATAGGATAATTTCATAATTATAGAAAAGAGAAACTCTCTAGTTTATCTATGACGTTTAGTGGTTAGCAATAACGATTCTAGATAAAAAGTGGTAATGGTTATGCCGAGTTTGTTTGTATTCGGTGGGGAAAGAAGGTGTATTGTTAAAGGTTATAGATATATTGGATTGATATTAAATTTTCATTGTAATTGTTGATTTAAAATTAAAATAAAAATATATTACATCATTAGTCTAAAATGTATATTTTTGAATCTAGTTATACATTTGTGATATGTTCATAGGCCAAAACCCGATACAAGAGCAAATAAGGCTATCCAGACCAAGTCATCGCGATAAGGGTACTACTTGTGAGTATAATCTTCTAGCTTGTTATTTGACTTGTGTGATTATATAATTGATATATTCGAATGAACTATTTACTTGTTTGACTATGGTAATTAGAAGCTCATTGTGCTCTAACGTGAATTGTATGATTCTCTATGGTGATATTATGATGAAATCGAGATATATGATCTCTATGTGATGAGATTTAAATGAAATTGAGATATGTGATCTCTATTGATGTTATTGATATGGAAATGAGATATGCGATCTCTACAAATGTTATTGATACGGAAATGAAATATGTGATTACAGAAAATGCATTCATCAGAGATTAATAGATTATGTTATGGCCACTAATGACCTTGAATCACAGAATTACAGTCATCGAGAATTTACGGATTACGAGTACGCGGTCACACCGAGTTCACTGAACTCTAAGTGAAATAAAAAATTACAGAGTGCCATGGCCATCTTCGTGATCACGATTTATTCTTGGTATTAGCTGACCCATAACAGTAAAAGAATATGACTAAGCACGTGCATTTATGTGGTTATGAATATTATGAACAAAGAGTGTGAAATAATTGTGATTGTGACAATATGCTTGTGTGATGTTAAATAACTTGTTATTGGATTATACTTGCTGAGCTTGCAACTCACAAAATGCAATGTTGTCAATTTTTAGTTGCTGTAGATAAAGGTTGATCAGTGAGGTGTGAAAGAAGTTAAAGCATGGATCAAGGTCGGTGAGTGAATTCCCATCCTTACTCCTCGACTCATCATTTGCATATCATATAGGGAGTTTTATTTTGATCTGTACATAAAAGAGCATGGGCGTTAATGTTATGGAATATGGATGAATGCAAATATGTGAATAAGTGCTACTAAATCATTTTAAGTAAATGCTTAGTTTGAACAAAAAGGTTATAGGTGATGGTTAATATATTAATCTCAGGCGCAATGCATTTTATCTTTCGCTATGGATTATATTTTATACGATATAAATATGTGTTACGAGGGTTAGGGTGTTACAATAGATGTGAGATACTTGCAAAAGAGAAGAGATTAACACCAATAATTGAAATATTTGGTGAAGAATCGAGATTTTTAGAGAAGGGGGAAGATTTTCGCACAATAGGGTTTTGGGAAGAAATGGGTATGTTTGAAAGGCGAGAAGACAAAGCGATTTTAACAAGAAAAAAGCATCGGGGTGACGGTCGAGTCTTTGTTCGATCGGTCGCTATGCGGGCGGCCGGTAAAGTCTTTGTTAAAGTCGCTATGCGGCGGCCAGTCGACCCCCTTATTTGACCGTCCCCTGAATGTAATTTTCCAAAGTATTCCAAAATTTGATTTTTTACCCCAAAAGTTTTAAAAATGTGTAAAAATGCAAACATAGACTATATTCAATATGTACGAGCCAAAAAAATCATTTAAGAGACTCGGACAAAATAATATTTTGCGAATAGTGCCTTTCAAAAATCGAAAAATCCTTTTAATGACACTTAAGAAAGATACTTTGAAATAGCTTGAAAAACGAGCACATAGTCATACGTCATGAAGAATATCGAGTTCTAAGTAAAAATGATACGAGTGAACGATTTCGATAGTTTATGCATCTCTTGACAAATAATGAGTGGATAACCATATATGTCTATACAATTCTTAGAAGAAGTTCTTGCACAAATCATAATAATACAAGTGTAGGCTAAAGCAAAGAGATGTCACAAGTATGCTTATGCTATATAAATCCATAAGAAATAATAAATCACAACGATGTACATAAAGTATTTTGGTCATTTTATTTGTGCTCAAATTAAACTTGGTTAAGTCATTTTTCATACAATTGATATCCTTCACAAGAGATTCATTATCCTTTTCAAGGTTTCTAACCTTATCAAGTGTGGTAGTGTGAGCACATGAAAGTTATTCATAAGAAGTAAATAAGCTATTCTTATCATTTTTCAAAACATTGAATTCATTTTTCAAATTTTTGTATTTAACAAGTAAATTTTGGAATTCATTTTGAAGCTCATCAAAATTATTTTGCAATTCACTATAATCATCTTGTAATTCATTATCAAAAGAAGTAGAGGGTTTAGAGCGTACCTCGTTTTCTTCTTCGATGCCCATAAGACATTGTTCGACTTCTTCATCATTGGAAATTGTAAGAAGCTCATCCCATGTTGTTGGATTTGATGTTGTATCCAATTGAGAAGTAGATGCTTTTGAATAGCTCCTTTCATTTGCATATACTTCATAGATAGCTTCTAGTTTTCTCAATACTTCATGTACTGATCAAATTCCTACAATATGATCATATTTCGAAGTGGTAAGTGAACAATAAATAATATTAAGAGCTTTACCGTTTAATGAGAGGATTTTCTTGTCTTCATCATTGAGCTCCTTGAGGACTTTGGAGGTGTAAGGTCCGTCTTTCATCGGGATGGATTCTCCATTAATGACCGTGTTCCAAATATCGAACCCGCAACTTTGTAAATAACATTCCATTCTTTCTTTCCAAAAAGCATAATATTTAGAGTCGAATACTGGTGGCTTATTGGTGGAGGCGCCGGTAAGGTAGACTTCATTCGTAGCCAATGATCGTTCATCTTTACTCGCGATGTGGAACGAGCTTGCCAAAGAGTTTGGCTCTGATACTAGTTGTAAGTCCAAGTGGCTACGATAATCTAGAGGAGGGGAAAATAGATTATGCCCATTTTCTCGATTATGCACTCTTTTTCGAATGTAATAGGCCAAGACAAGAAAGGAAGTGCGGGAAGTAAACAACACGCATCGATTTATAGAGGTTCAACCCACCTAGGGCCTAATCCTATACCACCCCAGTATCTTTGGGATGGATTTCAAAAAGAAAAAAAGGTTTTATTAATTACCACAATTAATACAACATCACCTTACAACTCCTCTTTGGAAATTACCACAATCTTCCTTGAAGATTACCACAATCTTCTTGCAACGGCACCTTGTGAAGATCACCACAATCTTCCGACTTGAAGAATACCAAATCCTTCAATACCTCAAAGAGCACCAAAATCTTCAATAAGAAGATTACCACAATCTTCTTACACCTAACACCTAGATCACCCAAGTATGTTCTTACCACAAGAACACTCACAAGGATATCTTGTGTTGAATGATGACCACAAATTCAAGATTACAACTCGATAAGAAATAATACAATTTTGAGTGCAAGTGTAATCAAGAAATAAAGCCTAGACCTCAATATGTGAAAGTGTAAGACCTTAGGCTATTACAACAAGAATATTAAAAATGAAAGAACAAGTATTTACTTGAGTGCATCTTGTTGTGTTGTATGACAATTGGTTGTATAGTTGCTCCAAAACATCCTCTATTTATAAGAGATGATTGATCATGTATAGGCTCCTCTTGGGGATTGAAAATCTGAGAAAAATACAATTAAAATCAAGAATATAGTACATTTAGAAATCAATCCCACAATTTAAGGAAAATATATACATTGTCAACGGCTAGAATTTTTTGTCAAAAAGTAGAGGCGGACAGGTGCGTAGAAATGAGAAAATATCAAAAACTCGAAATTTTACGGGACGACCGGTCGACTAGGAGTCGACCGGTCGACCCATTTCTGACGGTCCTCTCATTATTTTGCAATACAGAGAAAGATACAACTCATTCTACCGGTCGACCTCACCGGTCGACCTCCTTTAGAAAATCATACGTCCGGTTTTTGTTTCAAAACACAACTTAGGCACAGTTACCCTATAGTAAATAGGTCCAACACGAGACGAAGTGTTGTCCAATTTTTGTCTAAAATAAACTTCAAGAATTACTCAGAAAAATTATTAAAAATATTTTAAATCATTTAGGAGTATTTGGATAACATTTAGAAACATTGTTTTGGTGTAAAGGCCCATTTAAACAAAATCATCAAAATCATGATAAAAACATTTATCAAACGAAAAATTCTCTCTTGCCGGTCATGTGGCTTGAACACCCATTGTCCATGAGCCATTTTGAATATTCCGTAATGGTTATAGCCCCTAGCACCTACAAATGAATCATTTTTAGGTACCCTATAATTTCAGGGTCCATGGGGGTTAGTCTTGAGATTATTAGGACCACTAGCACGTATAAAAGTCGGACCTTGGTCATTTTTCTTAGATATATTTTGAAAAAGTTTATAACCAATTCCTAATTTAGAATGCTCACTTTTTTGTGCATAAAGAATTTTTGTAACCTTATTCGTGCTTAAATTAAAATGATGCACATCCTTTTTCAAATTTTCATCTTCTTTTGTGAGCGTTTATTTTTTGGAATCAAGAGCATGCATTTTAGTAATAGTAATAGTATGGGCACAATCAAGTGATTCATAAGAAGTAAATAATTTTTCTTTTTCCAATTTGAGCTCTTTGAATTCCTTTTTCAAAAGTTTGTATTTGCATAACATATCTCTAAATTCATTTTGTAGCTCATCATAATCACATTGCAATTTATCAACTAAAGAAGAAGATGAAGAATTAGATCTTACCTCATTGTTTTCATCGTTTATGGCCATGAGACCATGTTCAGATTCTTCTTCCTCGTCGGATGTGACAAGTAGCTCATCCCAAGTTTTTGCTTTGGCATTTAGAGCTTTCGTCTTGGGAAAAAGGCTTCTTCTTCTTTTGCTCCTCCTTCGCTAATTTCGGGAAATTGGCTATATAGTGCCCGATTTTCCCGCATTTGAAACAAGAGTTGTCTCTTGATTTTGCTTGCCTTATTTGTATTCACAAAGTTGGCAAATTTTCGAACAAGAGCGGCCGTCTCCTCGTCATCTTCATCACTAGCATAATATAAAATATTAGAAGAAGATCTTTAGGCCTTTAGGAATAATTTTCATACCCGATTGAGAGGTGGATGGTTTGTAATTTTTCCTCTCTTTAAGATATACTTTGTAGATGAGGAGGTTCCCAATGAACTCATCGTATTTGAGTGTTTCAAGATTTTAAACTTTCGTAATTGTCGTCACCTTTTTGGACCATGACCCGGGGAGAGCAGTTAGAACTTTGGTGACCTTATCATCTTCGAATATGATTTTCCCAAGTGCCACAAGAGGATTGACTATGTTGTCAAGCCTTTCCACCATCTTTGAAATATTTTCTCCATCAAACATAACGAAGTTTTCAAAGTTTTTAACAAGCATGGTTTTTCATGCTTGTTTGACTTTCTTTGTACCCTCATAGATGGTTTCCAATTTTCCCCAAACCTCATGTGCAGACCTTATGCCTCTAACACGATTATACTCTGTGGCGGTAAGAGAGGAATGCAAAATATTTAATTCCTTACCGTTTAGAGAAAATGACTTCTTGTCATTATCGTCAAATTCATTGAAGGTCTTGAAAACCGAGGTGCCATCCTCCAATTTCTTGGTTGGTTGTGATATCCCTTCAATGACCGCATACCATATATCGAACCCACACCCTTGTAAGAAGAACTCCATTTGGTCTTTCTAAAAAGCATAATTGTTGGCGTCAAATAGTGGTGGCTTGTTGGTGGAGGCGCCGGTGGTCAGGTAGCTTTAAACACTCGTATCCATGGACCTTTCCACTTTACTCGCAATGAAGAAACAAGCTTGCCAAAGAGTTTGGCTTTGATACCACTTGTTAGTCCAAGTGGCTACGATAATCTAGAGGGGGGTGAATAGATTATGCCGATTTTGCGATTTGTGCCCTCTTTTTCGAGTGTAGAAATGATAACGCAAATGAAAGTGCAAAAACTAATCAACACTCGATGATTTAAATGGGTTCAACCCACCTAGGGCCTAATCCTCTACCACCCCAGTATATCCGAAGTGGATTTCAAAAAAGAAAAAGAATTTTATTAATAGTACCAAACTATTACACTTTCACCTTGAAGAGCACCTCACTTTTCTTACAACACCACCTAGAAGATTACCACAATCTTCTTTCACCTATGAAGAGTATCACACTCTTCAACACCTAAAATCACCCAAGTGTGTTCTTATCACAAGAACACTAACAAGGATGTCTTGTTTTGGATGATTGAGGATTACAATCAAGATTACACTTTATTTGAAAATATTATAACTCAAAAGTGCAAGTGTAATCAAGAATGAAGCCTAATACTCAAGATGTGCAAGTGTAAAACTAGGCTTAAAAATTACAAGAATATGAAAGTGAAGAACAAGAGTTTGCTTGTATTTGAATTGCTTGTATTGTTGTATGTGTTGTTGTATTTGATCCTTGAAAGCCTTCATCTTTTTATAGGAGAGTCTTCAATATTTGATCCCCAACATAGGCTCATCCATCTTCACTTTTGTCTACAAAGGAAGGATCGAAAGATCTACAAAAATGGTTAAGAAATTATAAAGTAAATCTTGCTGATAATGGCTTAATAACGGTTGGAATTTGTTGTCAAGAAAACATAGGTCCACCGGTTGACCTATAGAAATTTCGAACATTTAAAAAATAAATAAGAGATTTAGATACGGGTTGAACCGGTCGAAGGCTTGTTCGACCGGTCACCCTCACTTTGGACCGGTCCAACAAGGTCAAATATGAAACCGAATGGAATTTTGTAAAAACCAAGTGTTCAGACACTGGTCGACCTCCTGATCGACCATTCGACCTCTTTCAAAAAAATTCCTGTTTCGTTTCTATTTCAAGTTTTGACTTTCAGGCACGGGTTGCTCTCTAGAGTGATCGGTTGAACTCAAAACAAAAGTGTTGTCCAGTTTTTGTCGAAAATAAACTTCAAGAAATACTTCGAAAAATTAGTAAAAATAATTTAAATCGGTTAGGAGTATTTGGACAGTATTTGGGGACATTGTTTTGGTGTAAAAACTCAGTTAAACAAAATAATCAAAATTACGATAAAAATATTTATCTAACATTTTCATGTTGAGTAGACGGTTCCTCAGCTGACTTATCAGTGTCATGGGAAGGTGATTCACCATGGGAGGTGGGCCATCAACCAATGTAAAGTTAATAAGAGCTGACTTTGTCACTAGCTTGCCTCATCTTTGCTAGAGCCTCCTCAAGAGACTTTGTCCTCGACCATTTTCAATGGGACTGGACTACCTTCATCGTCTGTTTCCAAGAATTCCACATCAACATGTTCTTAAGAATCCGAAGATCACTTATCTCTTCTTCTTCCATGAATTCTTCCCGAGGGGTCACCTTTCTTCACTTTTCGACCCATGGAAGTCTCAACCTCCTCTCGGGCCTTCTTTACCCTCAATAATCTTAATGGCTTGATGGGCTTTTAGCCATCTCTTTTGCGATCTCAACCGCACATGAGGTCTTCTACGGATATCCCTTCGCCAGATCGAGGCTGATTTGGGGTCTTTAGTGGCATTCATTGGAGTCTCAACTCCTTGGATTACACTTTCGGGGCCAAGTCTCCACTCCCGTGGCCTCACTTCCGATGCTGACCTCTTGGCTGCATGGCGGTTGGGCTTTCGGTGAGGAGTCAAAACCGTCTGAGCCTCATCAACCCTTCTCTACTGTACATCAATGGTCTCACCTTCGCCTCCAAAATTCTCTTTGGTGTTGTCTCCCACAGCCTCCTCTGACCCGACTGTGGTTGTTTGAGTTTCCCTATCAGTTGGAGAACCACTGATTCTCGAGTAGTGGGGTAACTCGAAACCTGAGACTCGGCTTTGTTTCCTTTTGAGTGAGCAGTCGATAGGACGTGTGTCTCAACACCTTCTTCAGGGATTGGCTTGGCGAAAGTGTCCTCTTCTTCTCCATCCTTAGATTCATCACCATTTCTCCGGGTATTTTCATCTTACGAGTGTGCTTGACTTGTGTTTTGCATGTATTTTGGGCTTAATATTGGCTAGAATGTGTTGATATGCATGCATTATATGAGTAAATAGTGTTTTATTCCTGTTTTGTGGAAAATGATTACGCTTTGCTCGTTTTGTAGGAATTTATCTATATTTGTAGCATTTTGGCAACAAATCGGGCATTGCAATCGCCAATACTTGACATGTTAGACGAAGTTTGGAGTCAGATCAAGGAGAAATCAGACGAACCGGGCAAGAAACGGAAGGAAATAGCTAAGTGTTCAATGATACAGGTGAGCACGGGCAGGGCGTGCTTCCCTAGCATGCCCGTTCTCGACCTGTACCTGAAGAAGAGAGTGTTCGGCCTATAGCATGGGCAGCCCGTGCCATATGGGCACGCCCGTGCTCTTCCCAGAAAATTGAACAACATTGTTCGGCACCCAAAGACGGTTGGGCGTGCAAAGACGCACACGGCCGTTTCTTCATGAGGAAAAATAGAATTTGACTCGTTTCGACTAGGTTTCGACCCAAACGAAGTACAAATAGACACGGGGCGGCCACAAACAAGGATACGCTGTTTTTTACCCTAGAAACCAGAGAAATAGCAGTTTTCCACCGAAACTTCGAGAGATCGATCAAGACCGCAACCACACCTTCGAGGATTGAAGATAGATCGAGAGATCGTCATCATCCCCGAGTCACTCATTCCATCGTATCGTATTTCAATTAGTTAGATTTTGATTATGGATAATTTGTCTATGAATTGTTTATCTTCAATGTCCGGCTAAAACACTTGTGATTTAGGGTTTGGGAGTAGGTTAATAAACACTTTTATTTGATGATTAAGGATAATTGAAGTTAATGTTTTTTCTCTATTCAAGTACTTTGCTTTAATTCTTGTTTTATCAAAAGGCCATTGATTTAAACTTGTTTGATGTATTGATTCATAATTCTAACCGATGAGTTTCAATACTAGATCTTGAGTACTTGACACAAATAAATTGCATGATTGAGAAGTCTCGTGAATATTTGTGAGATCTAATAATCTTTTGAACTTTTGGGAGTTGGATATCTCATGTTGAGTATAGATGCTAACATAGATATTCCAATCAACGCTTTTACATACATCTCGAGAGAGGGGGTAAATTACTATGGTGATTGGTTTATAGAGAAGAATACGTTTAACCTTGGTTTGCTTAATCTAAGCATAAAAGTGGGATATTAATGAAACCATAACCCAGGAATCCATTCATCCATTCTTGATCTTTTAATCACTCTTTGATTTGTTATTTTAGGATTAAATTCTGCTTTAGTAGTAATAAAACCAACCTTTCAAATTTCAATAGTTTAGATAAAAATAGGACTATTATAATCCAATACTTGGTACACTAATTTATTAATCCCTGTGGATTCGACCTTGCAAACCCTATTCTATAAAGTGATCCGTACACTTGCGGTGAAGCATAAAAAAATAGGCGAACAAGTTTTTGGCGCCGTTCGGGATTAATCAAATTTTTAGTGCGATATTGCGATAAATAGAACTATTCTTAATCTAGACATTTTTTTCTCTTCTTTTTAGTTTGTTGTTTAATTCTATTTTTTGTGGTTGACTTGTTTTCATTAGTTGGTTCAGGTAGTGCATGATAACTCGCTCGAAGCAAGGAGAATTAACACTGTTCATACCGGAGGTTGAGGCTTTTGCTAGGCGGAATAGTGCGGCTACCAAACGGGCAGAAAAATAGCAGGACCAAACCATGGCAGGAGTTGAAGACGACAATAGGGTCAATAACGGAGGTAACAATGTCGAGTTACCATTTACCAGAGGTTCCAGTGGCTCCGCGATCCAACAATGCAGGCGATTCGCGATTTCTTTCGCCCAATCAATCGCAACTATGGTGGAATTGCCAACGCCCCAATTAATGCGAATAATTTTCATTTGAAACCAAAGATCGATATCAATGGTGCGAGAATCGGTTTGGGGGTTTCCGTCCCGAAGATCCTAATTCTCGATCTTACGAATTTCACTGATTTGAAACACTATCAAGATGAATGGGGTGACTGATGATGTTATACGTCTCCGCCTATTCCCTTTCTCTTTAAGGGATAAGGCTAGGAACTGGCTAGGCACCCTAACTCAGGGGTGTGTGAATAATTGGGATGAGCTGAGTCAGAGGTTTTTGTTCAAATACTTCCCACCAAGCAAGACACTACAACTTAAAATTGTTGAGGAGGTGCCCGCAACATGGATTTCCTGAGGGTCAACAACTCTGTTTCTTCTACAATGGGTTGATGGGAGATACTAGATCGTTTGTGGATGCTGCAGCAGGGGGCGCGCTACTTGCGAGATTTCCGGAGGATGCGTTCAACTTATTAGAAGAGATGGCCATGAATACTTATCAATGGCCCTCTGAAAAGACTAATGTGAAAAGGGTAGCCGAAGTGTCTGATTCAGACCCAATTAAAGAGTTGACAGCCAAGATGGCCTATTGACAAACCAGTTAAGTTCTTTGACAAAGGCAAATGAGGGAAACGCGGGTGCAAGTAGTGGGGGAATTCCTCTAGATCTGATAGGGGAAGCAAATTATGTGAATAACCGGAATTTCAACAATTTCCAGAACAGCCAAAATCCCATTCATTACCATCTGGGCTTGAGAAACCACGAGAACTTCTCATACGCAAACACGAAGAACGTGATGCAACCACCACCGGGGTTTAATGTGACAAACGGTGTTATTACTGCAGATCCTAAGCCCACCATGGAGGATATGTTCACTTCGTTCATGAGTGAGATGAGGAACAGATTCAACAAGGATGAGGCAAAGATGGACAAAATCGAAAACCATGTCACCCAATTGGGGTCCCAGATGAAGAATCTTGAGATCCAAATTGGTCAAATAGCTACTATTATTGGTGGGCAGCATCAGAATGGCCAGTTTCCGAGCAACACTGGGGTTAATCCAAAGGAGCAGTGTAAAGCCATTCGTCTGAGGAGTAGAATGGAATACGAGGGGCCGAAAATACCAGAAAATTTCGAAAAATCGCAGGACGGCACGGCCCGTGTGCCCTACTGAAATGGCAATCGATGTGCCGGGAGATGCAAAAACTGAGGCAATTGGCGAGCTTGAGGCCGAGGAAGGAGTTGAGGAACATCGCGCTGAACAAAAAGGGGTTGAGAAGCTTAAATCTTCCTCTAACCCTGATATTTCTAAACTTAATGTTCCCCTTCCTTTTCCCCAACGTTTTCAAAAGAAAAAGTTAGACGCACAATTTGCTAAGTTTTTAGATATTTTTAAGAAACTGCATATTGACATTCCTTTTGCAGACGCATTGGAGCAGATGCCCAATTACGCTAAATTCTTAAAGGATGTTATGTCCAAGAAGCGGAAGATGACTAGTTTCGAAACAGTCAATCTGACAGAGGAGTGCAGTGCAATAATCCAAAGAAAATTACCACAGAAATTGAAAGATCCGGGGAGTTTCACTATTCCTTGTGCTATTGGCGATGTTTTCTTCAAGAAAGCACTGTGTGATTTATGAACGAGTATTAACTTAATGCCCTTTTCTATTTTCAGGCAACTTGTATTGGGAGAGGTGAAGCCGTCTACGGTCACTCTACAACTCGCGGACCGATCACTCACTTATCCAAAGGGAATCATCGAGGATGTACTTGTCAAAGTTGATAAATTCATATTCCCTGTGGATTTCTTGGTGCTGGACATGGAGGAAGATAAAGACGTCCCTTTGATACTTGGGCGTCCATTCCTATCTACAGGGAAGGCCTTAATAGATGTGAAAAAGGGAGAGCTCACGTTACGGGTTAATGATGAGTTTGTTTTATTTACTATCTATAAGACACTTCAATTTCATGATGGTGTTGAGACTTGTAATTTTATAGACGTAGTTGAATCTTCCATTAACGAGTATGCGTATCATACATTATTTAGGGATAATTTGGAGTTTGGCTTGACACATTCGTGCTCAACGTCGAACTTGACTATTGATATTGAAAACCAAGACCTGTATGATTGCGTTTGTGCTTTGGATAGTATGCAGGAACTACCGAAGAGCGCAAGAGGCGCGCACATGCTAAAAAACGTACG
The DNA here is from genome assembly GCA_016081115.2 of Rehmannia glutinosa. Lineage (NCBI taxonomy): Eukaryota > Viridiplantae > Streptophyta > Magnoliopsida > Lamiales > Orobanchaceae > Rehmannia > Rehmannia glutinosa. Next base: position 28,987,489 of record CM071926.1, read on the forward strand.
GGAGTCAGTTACACAGGGGCGCACGGCCCGTGCTCTTGAGCACGCCCATGTCGTGCGCATAGCTGAAGAAAAACTGAGGAAAACAACGATAGCACGGGCCGTGCCAAATGGCACGATCAGCCCGTGCCTAGGGTTGAAGAAAATTCAAGAGAAGCTAAAGACGGCACGGCCCGTGCCTGTAGTCAAAGAAAAAGCTGAAGGACCTGAAGATGGCACAACCCGTGCTCATCAGCATGAGCAGCCCGTGCGCCCATCCGACGAGGCCAAATCAAACCCAGAACTCAAGCCCTTGCCCGAGCATCTCAAAATAGCATTCCTTGGAGCGAATAACACGAATCCGAATCGTATCATCTCTTTTAACTTGAGTTCAACTCGACAAATTGCTTAGGTGTTACGAAAACATAAGTCGGCGATAGGTTGGCCAATCTCTGACTTAATAGGCATTAGTCCATCGATTGTGATGCATAAAATTAAGATGGAAGATGTCTATAAACCTTTGGTACAAAATCAAAGACGATTAAACCCTATAATGCAAGAAGTCGTTAGAAAAGAAGTTTTGAAATGGTTAGATGCTGGAATTATATATGCTATTTCTGACAGTTCTTGGGTAAGTCCGGTGCAAGTGGTGCCGAAGAAAGGTGGAATGACAGTAGTGAGAAACGAGAGTGATGAGCTTATAGCAACTAGAGTAGTAACTGGATGGCGAATTTGTATTGATTATAGGAAGTTAAATGATGCTACTCGCAAATATCACTTTCCCCTTCCCTTTATTGATATGATGCTTGACCGTTTGGCGGGATATGATTACTATTGTTTTCTCGATGGTTATTCTGGGTATAATCAGATCATGATTGTCCCGGAGGACCAAGAGAAGACAACCTTTACATGCCCCTATGGTATATTTGCATTTCGCAGAATGCCATTCGGACTTTGTAATGCACCCGCTACTTTTCGAAGATGCATGATGGCAATATTCTATGATTTCATTGAGAAAATAATGGAGGTTTTTATGGATGATTTTTCTGTATTTGGAGATTCATATGATCATTGCCTGGATAACCTTTCTCTAGTTTTGCAAAGATGCGAAGAGACTAACCTTATTTTAAATTGGGAAAAGTGCCATTTCATGGTACGAGATGGCATTATTTTAGGCCACCGAGTATCTTCTACAGGTTTGGAAGTTGATAGAGCGAAAGTTGTGGCAATCGAGAAACTCCCATCTCCAACAAACGAGAAAGCCATTCGAAGCTTTTTTGGGCACTCCGGATTCTACAGAAGGTTTATCCGTGACTTTTCTAAAATCACTAAACCTTTAAGTCAGTTATTAGAAAAATATACTGCTTTCAATTTTTCAGATGATTGTTTGCAGGCTTTTGAGATTCTGAAGAAGGCTTTGGTGACAACACCGATTCTAGTAGTTCCGGATTGGAGTCAGCCCTTCGAGCTTATTGTTAGATAAATGTTTTTATCATGATTTTGATGATTTTATTAAAATGGGTTTTTATACCAAAACAATGTTCCTAAATGTTGTCCCAATACTTCCGATCGATCTAAAATGCTTTTACTATTTTTCGGAGTATTTCTTGGAGTTTATTTTCGATTTAAAATGGACATCACATTTGTTTCGAGGCTCGGCCGTCGCCCTATAGGGCAACCCGCACTGAGTTGAGTTTGGAGCAAACGGGATCAAGGAAAATGGGGGAGGCGACCGGTCGACCCGGGAGGTCGACCGGTAAGGAAGCGGCGGTCGACCACAGGCGGCCGTGCACTGGGAGCCCCCGAGTTCTGAACTTCTCTGTTATATATTTTCATCTCCTCCAACCGGTCAAGCACAAGGGGCGGGGCCGAACCCCTTCGACCGGTCCCCCAGGTAAAAATCGCAGAGTTTTCATTTTCAACTTATCTCTGTGACCGGTCGAACCCTGTTTTGACAAAGAAACTATCCGTTGCATTTTTGCATGACTTTTCCCTAATTTGTGGAATTGATTTTCTAACCTATAATCTTGATTTTATATGGTTTCTTTTGCGAGAAAATCACTCCCCAAGGAGGAGCCAATGTCTGGAAATCAAGCCAAGACCTCTCCTATAAATAGAGGCTTCATTCAAGCAACAAGACACAACACATTACACAAGCAAAGAGCAAACAAGCAAACACTTTCATATATCTTGTTGTATTAGCCTAAGCACTTTCACTTGCACACATTTGAGGTTTAGGCTTTCAATTCTTGATTACACTTGTACTCATATTGTATCAATCTTTATTGAGTTGTAATCTTGATTTTGGTCATCATTCAACACAAGACATCCTTGTGAGTATTCTTGTGGTAAGAATACACTTGGGTGATCTAGGTGATAGGTGTTTGAAGAGTGTGGTACTCTTCAAAGGTGGTGAAGGAAGATTGTGGTAATCTCCTTAAAGGTGTTGTAAGAGGGTTGTGGTAATCCTCAAGGTGTTGTATTAATTTTGGAAATTAATAAAATCTTTTTTCTTTTCGAAACCCATCCCAGGATATCTTGGGGTGGTAGAGCACGTAGTCCCTAGGTGGGGTGAAGCTCTTTAAATCAACGAGTGTTGTTTTATTTCCGCATTTACTTTCTCGTCTTTGCTTGATTATTCGAAAAAGAGGGCAAAAATCTGAAAAACCGAGATAATCTATTCACCCCCTCTAGATTATCGTAGCCACTTGGACTAACAAGTGGTATCGAGCCAAACTCTTTGGCTAGCTCGTTCGAGTAAAGAGGAAAGATCCATGGCTACAAATGACGCTTATCTCACCACCGGCGCCTCCACCAACAAGCCACCATTGTTCGACGCCAACAACTACGCATTTTGGAAAGACCGTATGGAGTGCTTTCAACAAGGGTGCGGATTTGACATATGGAATGTGGTTATTGAAGGAGTTGATCAACCAACCAAGAAAATGGAGGATGGCACCTTGGCTCCTAAACCTTTCAAGGAGTTCGATGAAAATGACAAGAAGGCTTTCTCTCTAAACGGTAAGGCCTTAAATATTTTGCATTGCTCACTTACCGCCACCGAGTACAATCGCATACGAGGCATAAGGTCGGCACATGAGGTTTGGGAAAAATTGGAGACTATATATGAAGGGACAAAGAAGGTCAAGCAAGCTAGAAAGACCATGCTTGTTAAAGACTTTGAAAACTTTAACATATATGATGGTGAAAGCATCTCCAAGATGGTGGAAAGGCTTGACAACATTGTCAATCCTCTTGTGGCCCTCGGTAAAGTCATCTCGAAGAAGAAGACAAGGTGACTAAGGTATTGAATGCTCTTCCGGCTCATGGTCCGAAAAGGTGACGGCAATCACGGAAGCACAAAATCTTGAGACACTCAAGTTTGATGAGCTCATCGGGAACCTCCTCATCTATGAAGTCTATCTCAAGGAGAGGAAAAATACCAAACCAACCATCAATCAATCGGGTATGCAAAATATTCCTAAAGGTCTTGCTTCTTCTTCTAATAATGCATACTATGATAATGATGATGATGATGAGGAGATCCGCACTTGTTCGAAAATTTGCAAAATTTGTGAATAAAAATAAAGCAAGAAAACCGAGAGATAATGCTTGCTTTAAGTGCGGGAAAACCGGGCATTTCATAGCCGATTGCCCAAAACTCAATGAGGAGGAACAAAAAAAAGAAGCCTTTTCCGAAAAAGAAGGCTCTAAATGCGGACGTCAAAACTTGGGATGAATTACTCGAGACATCCGACGAGGAAGGTGAAACCGAACATGGTCTTATGGCCATAGACGATGAAAATAATGAGGTACGTTCTAACTCCTCTACCTCCTCCTTAGTTGATGAATTGCAATGTGATTTTGATGAGTTGCAAAATGAATTTCAAAAATTGATTGTTAAATACAAGAGTTTGAAAAAGGAGCATAAAGAGCTTAAAATAGAAAAAGATAAAATATTTACATCTTATGAGACTCTTGATCATGTTCACGCTATTACCCTTACTCAAATTCAAACTCTTGAAACCGAGAAACAAATGCTCACTAATGATATTGACAATTTGAAAAAGGATGTGCATCGTTTTAATTTAAGCACGGATAAGGTTACAAAAATTTTAGATGCACAAAGAGGTGAGCATTCAAAACAAGGACTTGGTTACAAACCATTTCAAAAGTTTTTAAGAAAAATAACCAAGGTCCGACTTTCATTCGTGCTAATAGCTCTCATACTCCTACTTGTTTTTATTGTGGCAAAGTTGGACATTATGCTAATAATTGCAAATTGAGAAATAGCTCTAGTTATGTTTGGAGACCCAAAGGTCTCAAAACTAACCCCATGGACCCCAAAATTATAGGGTACCTAAAAGAAATGCTTTTGTAGGTAATAGGGGCTATAACAACCATGGAGGATTCGAAATGGCTCGTGGACAGCGGATGTTCACGCCATATGACCGGAAGGAGAGAACTTTTTACCAACATCAAGCTCCAAGAAGAGGGTATGGTCATGTTCGGCAATGGCAAGGGAAAAATTCTTGGAAATGGAGAAATTGGTAACTCTTCTTTCTCTCTTAGTAATGTTCTTTTAGTAGAAGGGCTTAAGTTTAATTTGATAAGTGTTAGCCAACTTTGTGATTCAAATTATGATGTTTCCTTTAATAAAGAAAAATGCCTCATTCTTAAAAATGGTAATATTATTTGTGTAGCAAATAGAAAAGGCAATCTTTACAAAATTTGTACTAGTGATTTGGTTAGTCAAAATGTTTCTTGTCTTGTCGCCAATAATGATTTAACGAGTTTATGGCATAGGCGACTTGGACATGTTGGATACAAGAATTTGAAAAATATTTACAAAAACCAACATGTAAAAGGACTACCCAAATTGAATTTTGAAAATCTTGGCTTATGTGACACTTGTCAAAAGAACAAATTAGTTAAGAGTAGTTTTAAGCCCAAAAATGAAATTTCCACAACCAAACCCCTACAATTGCTTCACCTTGATTTGTATGGGGATATTGGTACGGCTAGTCTAAGTGGAAAACATTACACCTTCGTTATTGTCGATGATTTCTCTAGATATACTTGGGCACTTTTTCTTGCAAATAAAAGCGATGCCGTTAATGAGTTTGTTAAGTTGTGTAGACTTATTGAGAATGAAAAGGAAGATACTATTAAGTCTATTCGAAGTGATCGAGGTGGAGAATTTGATGGTGAATTTAGAGTCTTTTGTGAAACCAAGGGATATGCACATAATTTTTCAGCTCCAAGGACACCTCAACAAAATGGAGTAATTGAGAAAGGAAGAATCGGACACTTCAAGAAATGAGTCGGTCCATGCTCAATGAATTTTCACTTCCAAAATATTTTTGGGCGAAGCGTAAGTACCGCTTGCTATGTTATTAATCGAGTTTATATTCGTCCTAAAATGAATAAAACTCCATATGAGCTTTGGAAAGGAAGAACTCCAAATATTAGTTATTTCAAAATATTTGGTTGTAAGTGCTTTGTCTTGAATACTAAGGATCAATTGGATAAACTTGATCCTAAGGCCGATGAAGGAATATTTATGGGGTATTCAATCAAGAGCAAAGCATATCGGGTTTACAATAAGACTAGCATGGTTGTTGAAGAATCTATTCATGTCAAATTTAATGAAGCCTTGGGTGTTGAAAGGATACCCAATGATGATAGTGATGAAGAGGATATTGTTGAACAAATTGTTCAAAGTAATGCTCAAAATGATGATCCTTCTACTTCAAATGATCAACCTTCAAGTTCAAATGTTCCTCAAGAAGATAGGGGTGATACTTGAATCTTCCCGTAGCATTAAAATTTAAGGAGATCACCCAAAAGATCTTATTATTGGTGATCCCTTGATAAAGTAATGACTCGAAGAAATTTTGCCGAGAAAGCTCTTATATCTCAAAAAGAGCCTAAAAATGCTAAGGAAGCTATTGAGGATGAAGATTGGTTCTTAGAAATGCAAGAGGAGTTGAATCAATTTGAAAGAAATGATGTATGGGAATTAGTACCTTGTCCTCCATCTCAAACAATTATTGGTACAAAATGGGTATTAGGAACAAACTTGATGATCAAGGCAATATTGTTCGAAATAAGGCAAGGTTAGTTGCTCAAGGATATTGTCAAGAAGAAGGTATTGATTATGATGAAACATTTGCACCCGTAGCACGTTTAGAAGCTATTCGCATTTTACTTGCCTATTCTTGTTTCAAAAATTTCAAGCTTTACCAAATGGATGTTAAATCCGCTTTCTTAAATGGTCTTATTCAAGAAGAAGTCTATGTTAAACAACCTCCGGGGGTTTGAAAATTTTTCTAGGCCTAATGATGTTTATAAACTTAAAAAAGCCTTGTATGGTTTGAAACAAGCACCCCGTGCATGGTATGATAGACTTAGCTCTTTTCTTTTGCAAAATGGTTTTACAAGGTAAAGTTGATACTACACTCTTTGTTTTTGAAAAAGGGCAAGATTGCTTACTTGTGCAAATTTATGTTGATGATATTATCTTTGGTGCTACTAATGAATCTTTGTGCAAGAAATTTTCTAAGTTGATGCAAGGTGAATTTGAAATGAGCATGATGGGGGAGCTAAATTTCTTCCTTGGACTACAAATCAAGCAATGCCAAGAAGGTATCTATATTTCACAATCAAAATATACAAAGGAACTTTTGAAAAAGTTCGGCATTGAAGAAGGAAGAACCATTTCAACTCCTATGGCAACCAATGTCAAAATTGACAAAGATGAAAAAGGCAAGTCGGTTGATGAATCCAAGTATCGAGGTATGATTGGTAGTTTACTTTATTTAACCGCTAGTAGACGGACATTCTTCATGCCGTATGCCTATGTGCTCGTTTTCAAAGCAATCCCAAAGAATCTCATATGAGTGCCGTTAAAAGGATTTTTCGATATTTGAAAGGCACCATTCAATATGGTTTATTTTATCCAAAGAATGAAAATTTTTCTCTTAAAGGTTATAGTGATTCGGACTATGCGGGAAATATTGATGATCGGAAAAGTACTTCGGATCATGTCAATTTTAAGCGATTGCCTAGTTTCTTGGTTCTCAAAGAAACAAAATTGTGTTTCACTTTCAACGGCCGAAGCCGAATATATTTCCGCCGCCTTTTGTTGTACTCAACTTCTTTGGATGAAACAAACCTTAGCGGATTACAAATGTTCTTTTGAAAATGTTCCTATATTTTGTGATAATATATCCGCTATAAATATTGCTCAAAACCCGGTTCATCACAACCGTACTAAACATATTGAGATTCGACATCATTTTCTAAGGGATTGTGTCTCAAAACGAAAAATTGAGATATCTTTTGTACCATCTCAAGATCAATTAGCGGATATTTTCACAAAACCGCTAACTTCCGAGACTTTTGCGTCGATACGAGCTCGGTTAGGCATAATGCATATTGAATGAAATTTACGTTTGTATTTTGCACGATTTTCAAACTTAGGGGCGAAAAATCGGATTTTTGGTTGAAAATTCGGATTTTGGAAAATTTGCAAAAGTGGGCTGAAGAGGTTGAGGGCAACGGTCGCCCTCAACGTCGACCGCCGCCCTCAACCACGACCGGTCGCCTAAGCCATTTTTGGTTTAAAATCGTTTCTGTCTTCAAAGATTAGTCATTTTCACTCATTTTGGCCATTTTTCGTCCCCTTTGCCAAATTCACACTAATTTCACTCAAAATTTGTTTTCATGAATTCAATTCATATCATACACCTTATATGGCTTGTTTATCATCATCATCGCTCATCTTTACCGATCGAATGGTAAGAATTCTATTCCTTTTGCTCAAATGGGTTGAACCTCGAGTTTATGGCCTTTCTTGTATATTACTTGATGAAATTATTTTATGATCATGATGAGCTTAGTTGTTATCTTGTATTGTATGATGATTGGTATGATTTGGTGATGAAATTTTTGGCTTGAATCTCTTACAAGGGCTTTATACAATCTCTTTTATTTTTACACCCACAAGGTGTTCGAATTGTCGCAATGAATTGTTCGAGCTTTTACATGACTCTTATGCTTTCATATGTCTTATATACTTATTGAGATCTGTCTTGACACTTAAAAACGAGCTTATGGATATCAAATGATACTTTTCTCCCATTTTTTTGGATTATAAGCTTATCCTCTCGAATGGTTGATAAATCGTCTCTTTGGCGCACTTTGATATATTTGTATGATGTTTTTATTGTCCTAACATTCTTTTTGATGATTCCAAAGGGGAGAAACAGGAAAATGGCTCGTTAGCTCAAAGAAGCTAATAAAAGCTCGAAATAGAAGCTATAAGCTATGGCTTGTTTAGGCCATAAGTTGTGAAGAAAACTTAGTCCAATGGTTGTTTTATGGACTTGTTTGCATGGATATTAAGTATTTGTGACGAGGGGAGCTTCTAGCTCATGGAGTTGTTGTTTATTTTGTAAAAGCTAGTGCTTCTAGCTTATACAATACTTCTTATTGATATGCTTATTGATAGGGGAGCTTTTTGTAAAATGTTATTAAACGGATAGTTTACTCTAAACCGGAAAATTGTTTTGTTTTCAAAATCGTCCTCTTGTAAATTGTTTTGGTATGTAATCATCAAAAAGGGGAGTTTGTTAGATAAATGTTTTTATCATGATTTTGATGATTTTATTAAAATGGGTTTTTATACCAAAACAATGTTCCTAAATGTTGTCCCAATACTTCCGATCGATCTAAAATGCTTTTACTATTTTTGGAGTATTTCTTGGAGTTTATTTTCGATTTAAAATTGGACATCACATTTGTTTCAGCTCGACCGGCCGCCCTATAGGCAACCCGTACTGAGTTGAGTTTTGGAACAGAAAACGGATCAAGGAAAATGGGGGAGCGGCCAGAGTCGACCGGAGGTCGGCCGTAGGCGGCGGTCGACCACCAGGCGGCCGTGCACCGGGAGCCCCACGAGTTCGACTTCTCTGTTATATATTTTCATCTCCTCCAACCGGTCAAGCACAAGGGCGACCGGTCGAACTCCCCTTCGACCGGTCCCCAGGTAAAAATCGCAGAGTTTTCATTTTCAACTTATCTCTGCGTGACCGGTCGAACCCTGTTTTGACAAATGACAAACTATCCGTTGCATTTTCGACATGACTTTTCCCTAATTTGTGGAATTGATTTCTAATGACTATAATCTTGATTTTATATGGTTTCTTTTGCGAGAAAATCACTCCCCAAGGAGGAGCCAATGTCGGAAATCAAGCCAAGACCTCTCCTATAAATAGAGGCTTCATTCAAGCAACAAGACACAACACATTACACAAGCAAAAGAGCAAACAAGCAAACACTTTCATATATCTTGTTGTATTAGCCTAAGCACTTTCACTTGCACACATTTGAGGTTTAGGCTTTCAATTCTTGATTACACTTGTACTCATATTGTATCAATCTTTATTGAGTTGTAATCTTGATTTTGGTCATCATTCAACACAAGACATCCTTGTGAGTATTCTTGTGGTAAGAATACACTTGGGTGATCTAGGTGATAGGTGTTTGAAGAGTGTGGTACTCTTCAAAGGTGGTGAAGGAAGATTGTGGTAATCTCCTTAAAGGTGTTGTAAGAGGGTTGTGGTAATCCTCAAGGTGTTGTATTAATTTTGGAAATTAATAAAATCTTTTTCTTTTCGAAACCCATCCCAGGATATTTGGGGTGGTAGAGCACGTAGTCCCTAGGTGGGGTGAAGCTCTTTAAATCAACGAGTGTTGTTTTATTTCCGCATTTACTTTCTCGTCTTTGCTTGATTATTCGAAAAAGAGGGCAAAAATCTGAAAAACCGAGATAATCTATTCACCCCCCCCTCTAGATTATCGTAGCCACTTGGACTAACACTTATGTGTGATGCCAACGACTTTGCAGTTGGGGCTGTTTTGGGCCAGAAATGGGATAAGATGTTCAGAGCCATCTACTATGAGAGAGAACTTTAGATAGTGCCCAACAAAACTACACCACCACTGAGAAAGAAATGCGCAATCGTGTTTGCGTTTGACAAGTTTCGATCTTACTTGATTGGAACTAAGACGATAGTCCACACAGACCACGCAGCAATTAAATATCTATTTGACAAGAAGGATGCCAAACCGAGGCTGATTCGGTGGATCCTCTTGCCCCAAGAATTCGATGTGGAGATTCGAGATAGAAAGGGCTGCGAGAATGTAGTAGCCGATCACTTGTCCAGACTAGAATACAAGAAGGAGGAGAAAGAAGACACGGAGAGGCAATTAAGGAGGAATTCCCGATGAGCAACACGATGCTACAAGCTAAATTCCCATGGTATGCGAGTTTTTGTTAACTATTTGGTTGCAGGGGTCTTGCCTCCGGATTTATCATCATATCAAAAGAAGAAATTCCTCCATGACGTCAAGTTCTACATGTGGGACGACCCCTTGCTCTTTAAGAGGTGCGCAGACACCATCATTCGATGATGTGTGCCTCAAGAAGAGTGGGAGGGAGTTCTACAACAGTGCCATTCTTCACCTTCCGGGGACACCGGTCCAGGCACACGGCGGCTAAGGTATTACAAAGTGGATTATACTGGCCTACGTTATCTAACGATTGCTATCTATTTGTACAAAGATGTGATAGGTGCCAACAGATGGGGAACATCTCGGGACGACATGAGATGCCTATGACCAATGTGATGGAAGTTGAACTCTTTGATGTGTGGGGGATCGACTTCATGGGCCCCTTCCCATCTTCGTCGGGGTATCAATACATTCTACTTGCAGTGGAGTACGTATCTCGATAGGTTGAAGCAATTCCGACATAGACCAATGATGCGGGAGTAGTGCTTAAATTCCTAAAGAAAAATATACTCACTCGGTTTGGCACCCCGAGAGCTTTGATTAGCGATGGGGGGGTCACACTTTGTGAATAAATTGATGAGCACTCTACTTGCGAAATATGGGGTCAAGCACAAGGTGGCATTAGCATACCATCTGCAAGCAAACGGGCAAGCAGAGGTAGCCAATCGCGAGATTAAGCAGATTTTGGAGAAAACGGTAAACATAAATTGCAAGGATTGTGCCATGAAGCTAGATGACGCATTATGGGCATATCGAACTACATACAAGACACCATTGGGCACATCTCCATACCAATTAGTATTCGGAAAATCGTGTCACTTGCCCGTCGAATTGGAGCATAAGGCGTTTTGGGCTGTGAAAAAGTTAAATTTTGACTTCCAAGCAGCGGGTGAGAAGAGGCTCCTACACTTAAATGAGATGGAGGAATTAGGGATGAAGCGTATGAAAACTCCCGAATTTACAAAGAGCGAACCAAAAGATGGCACGATCGAATGATAAAGAAGAGAGAGTTTCTACCAGGGTGAACAAGTCCTATTGTTTAACTCGCGTCTTAAATTCTTTAAAGGAAAACTTAAGTCGAGATGGTGGGGCCATTTGTAATAAAGAAGGTGTTAAATCCTCCGGGTATAGTGAAGTTGGTGAGCCGAGACGGAGAGGCGTTCATGGTAAATGGCGGAGGATCAAGCACTACTTGAGGGATCAAAAAGAAGAGGTGACACGCCTCACTTTGCTAGAGCCGTGATCGACCAAACAGGCATCGAACTATAGACGTTAAATTTAGCGCTTGATGGGAGGCAACCCAATGGTTTTGTTGTTTTATTTCTTCCCATGTTTTCTTGGTTTGTTTTCCCTTTTCTAAGTTAGGATTTAATTGCTTTCATAGGTTAGAATCTTTCCCTATTTTCTTTCAAAAAAAAAACTGAAAAAACTTAAAAACAAGGTACGACACAGAGCACGGGCAGCCCATGCGCCATGCGCACGGCCCGTGCTATACCGCACCTGAAGGGTATTTCATTCGGCCCCTAGTATGGGCCACTCGTGCCATTTGGCACGGCCCGTGCACTTTCCAGAAATTAGGCCAAATCCTTCGGCCCCTAGCACGGGCGGCCCGTGCCGAATGAGCATGCCCGTGCTCATGCCTGCTGAGGCTTAAAACAGACGGGCAGGGACTGAAAATTTTCACAAATTCCTTCTTTCCTCGCGCACGGACGAACGAAAATCGGCCCCTCCAAATGTTTTGCCCAAAATTCTCCTACTATATCACCACTAATCAACTCCCACACTACTCTAAACACAATTTGAACTTGTGGAATTGCTTGGAAGCAAGGATTTGGGGTAGAAAGCACCTAGGGTTTCAAAAATCCAACTCTCTTCCTATTTTCGGGATTTAAGGTATGAATTGAACTTTTTATGTCAAATTTCTTGAGGATTAAGGATTAGAGTTGATTTATGATGCTTGTTTGATACTTGTGCCATGATTTTGATTGAAATTTTCTATGAGGAATTATATCGAACACCTTGTGGGTTGGTGAATTGTGATGATTTTTGTTGATTGCTTGATGGATTATACTTGTGCTAGATTGTTTAGGGTGTTAGTGGCTAAGATTTTTGGCATCTATATTGGTATGTGAGTTGAAAGCTAAATTGTGGATTAAATTGTTGAGATGAGCCACTATGCCTTTGTTGGATTGTTGTATTAATTCATCGTTCGTTTTACCTGGCACGTATGGATTCTCATGATTATTTTGCCAGGTACTTCAAACAAATGGCTGAACCACAAAGAGGTCGGGGTGGACGTTTGAGGAGACCAGCTTGGGAGGTCGACCCAAACCACCCGCGTGTCTATGGACTCACCTTCACCGCGCATGATATAATGGAGTGTTGGAACCGGCTCATCACTCGTGATTACATTCCCACACGCCATGCCGATGACGAGTGTACCCAAACTCTTGGGATACACGAGAAGGTGTGGAAAATGTTTGAACGAGTTGGTTGGACCGCTTTCATGCAAGGGCGGTGGCCAACATACAAGACACTCACACTCGAATTCTTAAGCACCATCCAGGTTATGGAAACACGACCACGAAACGAGCCTCGGAAAATCCACTTCAGGATGGGCAATGTATGGAGGGAAATCACGATCGCCGAACTGAATCAAATTTATGGGGTACCATCTGACGCCCCGTACCGAATGGCTGAAAATTACAACACACACGAATTCTGGCGGTTGTTGATAGAAACCCCCAAAACCGGTCTCATGCAATATGTCGCACGCTCTTCCAAAGCATCGTCACCCCCTAACCCCATCTTCCTCTATATTCAAAAGGTCACGGCCCACTCGGTATTCGCCCGGTACAACAACGGGGGTATGCAAGCGAAAGAGTTATACCTACTATGGTGTATGCTCACTCGCACCCCTTATAACATGGCGGCATACTTTGTGGAACACGCCGTCTATATACAACAACATGATGTGGGGAAAATCTTAATTGGGGGAATGATAACCCCCATTGCGCGGCATTTCGAGGTTGACATAAGCCATATGGAGCCATTAGCAGGCCGCCGAAGCATCAACTTGAGCGCCCTTCACACCATGAAGATCATCAGCAATGAGGAGAATATCCTCTATTTTCAACAAAACGTCGGGTCTGCGTTTCCCCTTCCTAACTCGCAGCTCACAGCTGTGGTTGACAACCAAATCAACTGGCTTATGTATTCGGAGGAGCATATCAGAGTCATGCAGGGTTTGGCGGCACGAAAGAGGTGAAGGGTAGCCGGGTTGCCTGACGAAGAGGACTTGGTGATGGAGGCGCAGGAGTATGATAGGCATGAGAGGGGATTCGAGCGGGGCTTCCGCAGGAGGCTTCGAGCGGGCGGCCCTAGTAGGGGAACCGATATTCAGAGCTCTCGAGGCGAGGAGCGTGAGGGCGTCACGATCATGATAGATTCTGTGCTTTTGAGGAAAGCTTGCGGCAAAGCATAGAGTAGCGACTTGAGTGCTTTCCGAGAAGTCCAGGAGCAAAGGTACCTAGCCCAGTGCGGTGGTACCAAAACACGGCGGCGGGAGTTGGAGATATTGCAGACATTACATCGGATTGAGAATTGGCATATCTCCCGGGGGCCACCCGCCGCCACCCCCACGTGATACAGTCCTATCCACACTTTTCATTGAAATTCCACCTTCTCTTTCATGCGCTATAATTTCATCCAAGTTTGGGGGGGAGAGGTAGTAATATTTTTGATGGGTGTGGCGTTTGCATTAATTTAGTTGCATATAGAGCATGTAGTTGCATTGCATTAGATGTTTGAATTTTTTTATGGTTTTAGCACGTTTATAGCTTTAGCACGTTATTGCTTTCATAGTTGTTAGGGAGTGAGTTGACCGCTATTGTGTGTTTGTGATGTTTTGATTGTGATCTTGATCATGGGAGCATTTGTGGATTGGTTTGTGTTGTTTTGAATTAGATGTTGAGTGTGAGTTGATCGGGTTGCGAATAGTTAATATGGAGCATGTGATTATTGAATCGTGGATAACATACTTTGAATTATGCACTTACAAGCCTGTGAGCTTTTGAGCCTTTACTGCTTTCATATTATGTAGTCTTGTTTGTGATTGAGTGTGTCATTCATGTTGATTTGAATTCTAGAACTTGCTTTGGTATCTCCGTCAAAGTCACATGTTGTATGCATTCATGAAGATGATTTTACGCCATCTTTGTTAAGAAGCCGTTCAAGCCTTTTTGCCTACCTTATGAGATTGGACTTCCCTAGTTAGCCAATTTGAGCCTATTGCCTGATTTTGTTTTTTGATAGCCACATTTCAAGCCTTCGAATCTTATGTAATATATATGTTACCCTGAGCTTAAGCGTATAGAGTTGAGAAAAAGGGGATGAATAAAGGATTGAATGAAGGAGTGTCAAAAGTCAGAAAATGTGTACATGTTGGGAACTTGGGAATAAAAGAGGAAAAAGGGGAAAGATACTCACAAAAGTCGAAAAAAAAAACGACTGCAAAAGTGAGTAGGCCAGAAGTGAAAAAAATAGGCTGAGAATTGTGATGTAAGGCGAAGGGAATGATGGGTATGAAAAATAAGGGACAAATAGAGAAGTGAGAGGATATAAGGCGATTGGGAGTACATAGTCGATTTGAATTAGAAAAAAAAATGGTTTGAGAAGAACATATGTGTTTTCCAATCTATACGCTCGAGTTGAGTCACTTTATCCATATTTCCCTACCTTAACCAAAGAGCCTTCATTAAAACCTTAAATAAAGTCTTTATGATTTGTGAATTGCATACAAACGAGTGGCGGAGATGAGAGACGATTTGCAGGCATATGGTAATTCGTCGACATTGATATGACTTGAGCGAATACACGTCCCTTATCATGCTAGTGAGTAGAGTATAACACTTTATCCCAGAGAGGTTTGATTTGAAGTGTTTTATCATGATTTTTATAAACTTGTGCTCCGTGTTAGCTCTTTGAAACTTGGTTGATTTATGCTTGATGTCTATGGATAGATGACATGAATTGTGATGCGGTGTTCTTGAGTGCTCTTCTTTACCCCATTTGTGTTGTCTTGTGTATAAAGTGTTGACCGAGACTGTCAACAGTTTAAGTTTGGGGGTTTGATTGACTTGTGTTTTGCATGTATTTTGGGCTTAATATTGGCTAGAATGTGTTGATATACATGCATTATATGAGTAAATAGGGTTTTATTCCTGTTTTGTGGAAAAGGATTACGCTTTGCTCGTTTTGTAGGAATTTATCTATATTTGTAGCATTTTGGCAACAAATCGGGCATTGCAATCTCCAATACTTAACATGTTAGACGAAGTTTGGAGTCGGATCAAGGAGAAGTTAGACGAACCGGGCAAGAAACGGAAGGAAATAGCTAAGTGTTCAATGATACAGGTGAGCACGGGCAGGGCGTGCTTCCCTAGCACGCCCGTGCTTGACCTGTACCTGAAGAAGAGAGTGTTCGGCCTATAGCACGGGCAGCCCGTGCCATATGGGCATGCCCGTGCTCTTCCTAGAAAATTGAACAACTTTGTTCAAAGGCCAAAGACGGTCAAGGCGTGCCAAAGACGCACGGCCGTGCTCTTCTGCGGGAAAAATAGAGTTTGACTCGTTTCGACTAGGTTTCGACCCAAACAAAGTACAAATAGACACGGGGCGGCCACAAACAGGGATATGCTGATTTTTACCCTAGAAACTAGAAAAATAGCAGTTTTCCACCGGAACTTCGAGAGATCGATCAAAACCACAACCACACCTTCGAGGATTGAAGATAGATCGAGAGATCGTCATCATCCCCGAGTCACTCATTCTATCGTATCGTATTTCAATTAGTTAGATTTTGATTATGGATAATTTGTCTATGAATTGTTTATCTTCAATGTCTGGCTAAAACACTTGTGATTCCCGGGTTTGGGAGTAGGTTAATAAACACTTTTATATGATGATTAAGGATAATTGAAGTTAATGTTTTCTTTCTCTATTCAAGTACTTTGCTTTAATTCTTGTTTTATCAAAAGGCCATTGATTTAAACTTGTTTGATGTATTGATTCATAATTCTAACCGATGAGTTTCAATACTAGATCTTGAGAACTTGACACAAATAGATTGCATGATTGAGAAGTCTGTGAATATTTGTGAGATCTAATAATCTTTTGAACTTTTGGGAGTTGAATATCTCATGTTGAGTAGAGATGCTAACATAGATATTCCAATGAACGCTTTTACATACATCTCGAGAGAGGGGGTAAATTACTATGGTGATTGGTCTATAGAGAAGAATACGTTTAACCTTGGTTTGCTTAATCTAAGCATAAAAGTGGGATATTAACTGAAACCATAACCCAGGAATCCATTCATCCATTCTTGATCTTTTAATCACTCTTTGATTTGTTATTTTAGGCTTAAATTCTGCTTTAGTAGTAATAAAACCAACCTTTCAAATTTTGATAGTTTAGATAAAAATAGGACTATTATAATCCAATACTTGGTACACTAATTTATTAATCCCTGTAGATTCGACCTTGCAAACCCTATTCTATAAACTGATCCGTACACTTGCGGTGAAGCATAAAAAAATAGGCGAACAGAGTGCACTGGGGATGTGGTGGCATCAATCGTCCTCACCATCTCCATAATGTCTGGGCTAGGAGAGATCATAATTGAAGAAGACTCTCCTTAGCCCATTTAAAATCTTTGCTCGTGCAGCTCTTTGGATTCTTTCAATGTTTGCCTCAAGTTAACCTTCTCCATTGCAGCAGAAGGGTCTATTTCTTCCACGTCACTATCACTGCATGTTGAGTGTTGGGCATGTTCTAAGAATTCTATAAGGAAACAGGTGTGAGGTTTTAGAGATTCCTCAACAGCCTTTGCCTTAGCCTTCTTCTTAGCTTTCTCCTCGTCCCTCTTCTCATGTAGAACAATTAAGCAAAAATCTGTGTGAAGTGCGGGACTAACATAAATGTTCCCCAGAAAGCTTAGAAGCTTTTCTTTTTCTTCGATAAATTCAGGACTCTGGAATTGATGCCTGGCATAGCTTAGCTTCCAGTGCCTCCAGATCCTCAGCCTTTCTTGAACATCAGGGTAGGCAGGGTATAACATCACAAGGTCATCGTTCTCCTCATGTATAGGCTTAAGGGTAGCCCTCTCCTCCTCAATAGTTCATGCATCTGTTTGAGGGGAGTGAACAACTAGCTCCTCAGATTAGCCAGCTATGTTCACTTCTTTTTCTTCAGCTGTCTCACGAATATTGGTTTCATCCACACTGTGAACTTTGAACCGCGGTGAGACTCTCTCTACTTGACTATGGTCACCTCACCACCTTTGCTTGCTTAGATTGATGCTCCTCTTCCAGTCTCCTTCACAACTTGAGTGCGGACTACTATTTGGCTTTTCTAAGGTTGATCATTTCACCAACCACCTTCGCTTGTTCGGACAAGAGAAATATTTTCCTCCTCTTCTTCTTCAATGGCAGCGGGTTCCACCATCTTTATCTTCTTAGCTGCAGCTGGCTTTTGGGGCACAACTGAACGTTTCTTCTTTACGAATGGAGAAGGGTCAGGGGAATCCTTTTCAATCTCGGCTGCTGGGGCAGGTGTGGGGTCTTCCACGACTGCTGGCGTATGGGCAAGCTTTGCTGCAACAGCTTTTTTCTTCTTCTACGCATAAGCCGGATATGGAGCCTTAGCGATTGCAAATTGATGTCCTCGGGGACATGATCGGTGACTCACCTTCGCCGGGTGTTAGCTCTTCCTGCGTGGGCTTGCCTCCGGCGGTGAGAGGTTTGCCTTGAACGTTTTTTTCTTCATGTGGAAGGGTTTCCCATTCCTAAGAGGAATGTCCTTCACCTCCATCAAATGGCCAATCACCATGCCATATCCCAGCGAGCTAACAAACAGAACAACATCGTTAATGGTCTTGTTCATCACATTCTGGCAGATTCTGCTGAAGATGAACTCAGCCCAGTTCACATTTTTCTCCTCCAATATAGCAGCCATGACAGTCAGCTTAGTCCTCGACAACTGATTGAAGCTGCCAAACTTCATGTCAACACATTTGGCAATCACATCCATTAGCTTGTGGTAATCATCCTTGATTAGAGACTTCGTCAAAAACAGCCTTAGCGGTGAGAACCGGCTTGGCGATCTCCTTCCATGCCGTAGCCAGGTTGATGTCTTTTTCTGTGATCTCCTTCAACCCAGAGGAAGGAAGGTGACAGTTAGCAACTAGATCCGCAGCAATTATCTTAATGTCAGTGATGTGGACGGAAGAATAGATTTCTCCATCGTGAACCTCAGCGTTCATATAGAACATAGGCACCTTTTCCAGATAGGTGTGCGAGTACTCCATCGTGAGAAATCCCTTCAGACCGGATTTCTCTAATTTCTCAGCAATCTTCTTGGCAAGGGTCTTGTCAACACCTTGCTTCACCATCCACTACAACATAAATGACATTAGGTAACACAAATTTTGTAGCACTTTTTAAATAAGGTACATATGTAACACATGTTTGTAACATTTTTTACATTACAATATTTATGTAACACTTTTGTAGCACTTTATCAATATGTAACACTTATATGTAACACTTTTATATAAGTAACACTTTTTAAGTATCACTTTTTTTTGTTATTTCTTTTGTAACGCAAATAGGTAACACTTTTATCAATATGTAACGCTTATATTTAACACTTTTATATAAGTAACACTTTTCAAATATCACTTTATTTTTGTTATTTCTTTTGTAACGCAAATAGATATCACTTTATTAACGAAGCACTCTTGACAACACTATATTTTATAGATTGTAACACTTTTTAAGCTATATTTTAGTAACACAAAATTATATAACTATCATTAAATCAAGTCAAAGATTTATTTAATTCATTGATGTCACCAAACCTAAAAATTGTAGACATCATGTACTCTGTTTTTTTTAACTGAATTTTTATTTTCTTTTTACAAAGTATTTTAGTTTTGCTTTTATTTTTTTATTTTTTACGAAGGCAATTAATTTCGTCTTAATACCGGCGGAAAATGCGCATGTATATATTTTATTATTATTATTTATTTAATTTTTAATTTTTACTAACGGAGACCAATTTCATCGTTAACCTTTTTTTTATTTTTTCTACTTTTTCTAAAAAAATTACCAATGAAAATTGATGTTGTCGGTAATTACTTAGGAATTTTTTCCATCGGTAAATTATTTTATAATTATTTTCTTTATTATTTAATTTTTTAATGTTAGAACTTTTTTATCTATCGGTAAATTTATTTTATAATTTTATATATTTTTACCGATTGAATATATATCAGTCAATAAATTTATTTTATATATTTTTGATATTTTTAATTTGTTGTGTCCTTTAATATATCAGTCTTCGTAATTTAAAGAGAGAAAATAACAATATAAAAGCTCACTGAAAGCATTTTGATACCCCATTATCTCTACTTAAAAGAAGTTTGGACTAGTTATCCAACATAGGAGAAAAAGAGATAAAAAATAACAACTCATTACTACTAAACATTAGGTTTTGCATATTTTTTCACAATTTTTTTTTGTTTTTTTTAAATATATAAGAAATAGTAATAAAACAAAAACGAAAAATATATATAAAGCAAACACACAACAATATCATGAGGTGATATATACAATGATGTCATCATTTGCAAGATCATTCTGTAACAGCAAACTCAATTTAAATGACAGAAACAGAGATTTTTTTTTACTTGCATAACAGATCCACAGGCATAAAAATAGTACAAAAAGACTTAAGAAAGTCACAGAAATATAGCTCAATCCATTTGCACGGTCAATGAGCCAATATGTGCAAATATGCCCAAAAAGCAAGTTTAAAAAAAAATCTGTTTGCTGACTTCTTTTAAGAATTTGAGTTGCACAGAAATGTCTACAAAACACTACAACATAAATGACATTAGGTAACACAAATTTTGTAGCACTTTTTACATAAGATACATATGTAACACATGTTTGTAACACTTTTTACATTACAATATTTATGTAACACTTTTGTAGCACTTTATTAATATGTAACAGTTATATGTAACACTTTTATATAAGTAACACTTTTTAAGTATCATTTTTTTTTTGTTATTTCTTTTGTAACGTAAATAGGTAACACTTTTATCAATATGTAACACTTATATTTAACACTTTTATATAAGTAACACTTTTCAAATATCACTTTGTTTTTGTTATTTCTTTTGTAACGCAAATAGATATCACTTTATTAACGAAGCACTCTTGGCAACACTATATTTTATTGATTGTAACACTTTTTAAGCTATATTTTAGTAACACAAAATTATATAACTATCATTAAATCAAGTCAAAGATTTATTTAATTCATTGATGTCACCAAACCTAAAAATTGTAGACATCATGTACTGCTTTTTTAATGAATTTTTATTTTCTTTTTACAAAGTATTTTAGTTTTGCTTTTATTTTTTTATTTTTTACGAAGGCAATTAATTCCGTCTTAATACCGGCGGAAAATGCGCATGTATATATTTTATTATTATTATTTATTTAATTTTTAATTTTTACTAACGGAGACCAATTTCATCGTTAACCTTTTTTTTTATTTTTTTTACTTTTTCTAAAAAAATTACCAATGAAAATTGATGTTGTCGGTAATTACTTAGGAATTTTTTCCATCGGTAAATTATTTTTTCGTTATTTTCTTTATTATTTAATTTTTTAATGTTAGAACTTTTTTATCTATCGGTAAATTTATTTTATAATTTTATATATTTTTACCGATTGAATATATATCAGTCGATAAATTTATTTTTTCACAATTTTTTGCATATTTTTTCACAATTTTTTTTTTGTTTTTTTTAAATATATAAGAAATACTAATAAAACAAAAACGAAAAATATATATAAAACAAACACACAACAGTATCATGAGGTGATATGTACAATGATGTCATCATTTGCAAGATCATTGTGTAACAGCAAACTCAATTTAAATGACAGAAACATAGATTTTTTTTTACTTGCATAACAGATCCACAGGCATAAGAATAGTACAAAAAGACTTAAGAAAGTCACAGAAATATAGCTCAATCAATTTACACGGTCAATGAGCCAATATGTGCAAATATGCCCAAAAAGCAAGTTTAAAAAAAAATCTGTTTGCTGACTTCTTTTAAGAATTTGAGTTGCACAGAAATGCCTACAAAACACTACAACATAAATGACTTAGGTAACACAAATTTTGTAGCACTTTTTATATAAGGTACATATGTAACACATGTTTGTAACACTTTTTACATTACAATATTTATGTAACACTTTTGTAGCACTTTATCAATATGTAACACTTATATGTAACACTTTTATATAAGTAACACTTTTTAAGTATCACTTTTTTTTGTTATTTCTTTTGTAACGCAAATAGGTAACACTTTTATCAATATGTAACACTTATATTTAACACTTTTATATAAGTAACACTTTTCAAATATCACTTTGTTTTTGTTATTTCTTTTGTAACGCAAATAGATATCACTTTATTAACGAAACACTCTTGGCAACACTATATTTTATTGATTGTAAGACTTTTTAAGCTATATTTTAGTAACACAAAATTATATAACTATCATTAAATCAAGTCAAAGATTTATTTAATTCATTGATGTCACCAAACCTAAAAATTGTAGACATCATGTACTCTGTTTTTTTTAACTGAATTTTTATTTTTTTTACAAAGTATTTTAGTTTTGCTTTTATTTTTTTATTTTTTACGAAGGCAATTAATTCCGTCTTAATACCGGCGGAAAATGCGCATGTATATATTTTATTATTATTATTTATTTAATTTTTAATTTTTACTAACGGAGACCAATTTCATCGTTAACCTTTTTTTTTATTTTTTTTTACTTTTTCTAAAAAAATTACCAATGAAAATTGATGTTGTCGGTAATTACATAGGAATTTTTTCCATCGGTAAATTATTTTTCGTTATTTTCTTTATTATTTAATTTTTTAATGTTAGAACTTTTTTATCTATCGGTAAATTTATTTTATAATTTTATATATTTTTACCGATTGAATATATATCAGTCGATAAATTTATTTTATATATTTTTGATATTTTTAATTTGTTGTGTCCTTTAATATATCAGTCTTCGTAATTTAAAGAGAGAAAATAACAATATACAAGCTCACTGAAAGCATTTTGATACCCCATTATCTCTACTTAAAAGAAGTTTGGACCAGTTATCCAACATAGGAGAAAAAGAGATAAAAAATAACAACTCATTACTACTAAACATTAGGTTTTGCATATTTTTTCACAATTTGTTTTTGTTTTTTTTAAATATATAAGAAATAGTAATAAAACAAAAACGAAAAATATATATAAAACAAACACACAACAGTATCATGAGGTGATATGTACAATGATGCCATCATTTGCAAGATCATTCTCAGAATAAAGAAACTCAATTTAAATGATGCGAGAAAAGAGATTTTTTTTACTTGCATAACGGATCCACGAGGCATAAGAATAGTACAAAAAGACTTAAGAAAGTCACGTAAATATAGCTCAATCAATTTACGGTCAATGAGCCAATATGTGCAAATATGCCAAAAAGCAAGTTTAAAAAAAAATCTGTTTGCTGACTTCTTTTAAGAATTTGAGTTGCACAGAAATGCCTACAAAACACTACAACATAAAATGACTTAGGTAACACAAATTTTGTAGCACTTTTTACATAAGGTACATATGTAACACATGTTTGTAACACTTTTTACATTACAATATTTATGTAACACTTTTGTAGCACTTTATCAATATGTAACACTTATATGTAACACTTTTATATAAGTAACACTTTTTTTTGTTATTTCTTTTGTAACGCAAATAGGTAACACTTTTATCAATATGTAACACTTATATTTAACACTTTTATATAAGTAACACTTTTCAAGTATCACTTTGTTTTTGTTATTTCTTTTGTAACGCAAATAGATATCACTTTATTAACGAAGCACTCTTGGCAACACTATATTTTATTGATTGTAACACTTTTTAAGCTATATTTTAGTAACACAAAATTATATAACTATCATTAAATCAAGTCAAAGATTTATTTAATTCATTGATGTCACCAAACCTAAAAATTGTAGACATCATGTACTCTGTTTTTTTAACTGAATTTTTATTTTCTTTTTACAAAGTATTTTAGTTTTGCTTTTATTTTTTTATTTTTTACGAAGGCAATTAATTCCGTCTTAATACCGGCGGAAAATGCGCATGTATATATTTTATTATTATTACTTATTTAATTTTTAATTTTTACTAACGGAGACCAATTTCATCGTTAACCTTTTTTTTATTTTTTTTTACTTTTTCTAAAAAAATTACCAATGAAAATTGATGTTGTCGGTAATTACTTAGGAATTGTTTCCATTGGTAAATTATTTTTTCGTTATTTTCTTTATTATTTAATTTTTTAATGTTAGAACTTTTTTATCTATCAGTAAATTTATTTTATAATTTTATATATTTTTTATTTTTACCGATTGAATATATATCAGTCGATAAATTTATTTTATATATTTTTGATATTTTTAATTTGTTGTGTCCTTTAATATATAATATAATATGATTTTCAAACTATATACTATACAATTTAAATTTGATATATACAGTGTATAATATAATTTAATACATATATTATAAGATATAAAATTTATTATATAAAATATATTATATATACATATAATATATATATATATATGTGTGTGTGTGTGTGTGTGTGTTTGTGTGTATGTGTATGTGTATATATAAAACAAAGCAAAAGTTGTAATAAGAATTAACTTAGCTTAGTGGCAAATTGCCACTTCCATACATAACAGGTCGTGGGTTCGAATCTACTTGGTGACAAAAAATAGTATTTCTACGAAGTACTACAAAAAAGTGTTACATAAGATTCATATCTAACACTTTAGAAGTATTTTTTTTAAAGTGTTACAAATATAAAAAGTGTTACAAAAAAGTGTTACATAAGATTCATATGTAACACTTTAGAAATATTGCTTCAAAGTGTTACCAATAGAAAACTTAATGTAACACTTAGAAAAAGTGTTACTAAAAGCTAATAAAAGTGATACCTTAGACTATAGGTAGCACGGGCAAGTGCGGCGCCATAAAAGTGTTACCTATTGTCTATAGTAACATTTTATGGCCATTAGGTAATATTTTTTGAGTGTTACCTAATGTCATTTATGTTGTAGTGATCCCTTTGAAATCCACTGTCGAACCAGAGTGGATCTTCTCAGCCATCTTCACAAAATCATAAGTAGGAGCCATTTTGAGATCGGAACAGGGAAACTTTAACTTTGAATAGAATAAGAACTAGGGTTTTTGCTTTGGTTGCAGAGAAAGTTTCAGTTTTCCTTGAGAGAGATGAATGTAAAGTGAGGAGAGAGAAAATGAATTCGAGTATATATGGGATGTGAGAGGACGGCTTTTAGAATTCAAAAAAGGTTGATCACGATCAATGGTTGAGATTAAGTCTTGAAACCGCATTAATTTCCCCAATAAATAAAGAAAGCATTTATATCCAACCATAGGCTAAACGGGTACACGCGTTTATCGACACCATAATTAATGCGGATGTAATGCCCAAAATATTCCCACTCGCAGAAAATGACCGCATTCTATCACTTAGCTCTTAAACAACTCTGTTATCTTCCAAAAGTGACTTAACTCTGCTTCTCTCTTCTCATAATGATCACTTGGTTGTCCAGCTAACCCGATACAACTGACTAGTCGTTTTGACTGTTTTCACTTGGCTAAAAAATAAAACTTTGTTGATTTTCAAGTCTCTCTTCTTTAACTCTGCTGATTGAGTCTTCTGAGCCTCCTAACTCAGCTCAATCAATCCTAACTCACTTTAAGCTCTTCAAACCCTGATTCACATAATGGCTTAGTGAATATATCGGCTAACTGCTTGTCAGTTGATATATATTCCAAAGTGATGTCTTTCTTTTCAACATGATTACTTATAAAATGATATCTGACATCAATGTGCTTGGTTCTTGAGTGCAATACTGGGTTCTGAGTTATTGCAGTAGCACTTGTGTTGTCACACATAATTGGAATCTCTTTTTCTTCCATATCATAGTCTCTCAGCTGTTGCCTCATCTATAATTAGGATGGCAATGGGGCGGGTCAAAACCCAGCTCCGCATTAAACCCGTCCCATTCGAGGAGGGTTCAAACCTGGTCAAACAGGTCCCGGGACGGGTCTTGGGCCCATTTTAAGAATACCCGCTGGGTCCACGGCGGGTAACGGGTCCTTATGGACCCGTCCTGAACCCGCCCCGTATACAATTAATAGGCTCAAATTTTTATATTAATTTTTATCTAGTCTTGCCGAGTTTTAGTCATAAAGGTTCTATTTCTTAATATTTTTCTTCGCAACAGTACTCTTTCGTCTTTGCTAGCAATTAGGGTTAAGCTTGTTGGGTGGCTTAATGCATTGAGTCAAGACTCAAGACATGTTTCTTGATTCTCTTGAATTGAAAAAATGAATTCCATTAAACTAAGGGGGCCCACCAATTTATTCACAAAGCAAAATGACTTGAGAAAATAATCATAAAAATTTAGTTTATAATTTTAACAAGTCAAAGAGTCCGGGGAAGGAGCAGTGAATCGCAATTAAAAACTCGGCAAAGACACAATATTTTTTCAAGCGGTTCAAGCGGGTCCAACTCACGGTCGCGGGTCCAATGCGAGGCGGGTCTTGGGTCCATGATTTTCTTCGTGGAGTGGGTTCCAGGTTTGGCCCAACCCATCCTGCACTCCGCCCTGTTGCCACCCCTATCCATAATTGGGCACAATTTTTGCCTGCTATGTACTCTACTTCAAAGTTGTGGATTTAGCTATTGAGTTTTGTTTCTTTTGAACCAAGAAACTAATCTATTTCCAATTATTTGACAAGACTGATACTTTTCATGTCTACTCTACATCGAGCATAGTCCGAGTCCGAGTAGCAAACTAGCTTGAACACTCCATCCTCTCGGATATCATAAGCCGACTTCTTAAAGCATCCTTTCAAATACCTTAGGATTCTCTTGTCGCAATCATATGACTTTCTTTTGGTGCATATTGAAATATAGCCCATACACCCTGCTGAAAAAGGTGATGTCCTGGCCTACTTGTCAAATAGAGCAATGATCCAATAAGGGCTATCTGGTTTGATTAACGTTTTGCCATTCCGCATCCATATCCACCATGATCGATGTATTCACGGGAATCTTCACTGATGACTTCTCTTCCATACCAAATTTCTTCATCAAATCTGTGGTATATTTGGTTTGACTTATGAAGATTCCATCCTTCATTTGCTTGACTTGAAGACCTAGGAAGAAAGTCAGCTCTCGCATCATGCTCCTTTCAAACTTCCTTTGCATGAGCTTTGAAAACTTGTCACACAGCTCTTTGTTTGTGGATCCAAAGATGATATCATCCACATAAATTTGAACAAGCAATATACTCTCTCCATCTTGAATTCTGAAGAGTGTTCTATCAACCTTGCCTTTGGTGAATTCATTGTCAATAAAAAACTGAGACAATGTGTCATACCAAGCTCTTGGTGCTTGTTTCAATCCATACAATGCTTTCTTGAGCTTGTAGGCTTTATCTCCAATATTTTTCTGCTCAAAACCTGGAGGTTGCTCCACATAGACTTCTTCTTCCAATAGTCAATTTAAAAATACACTTTTCACATCAATTTGATACACAGTGAAGTTCTTTTGTGTATCATAAGCAAGAAACATCCTAATTGCTTCCAATGTAGCAACATGAGCGAAGGTTTCATCAAAATCTATACCTTTCTCTTGACAATACCCTTTGGCTACCAATCTTGCTTTGTTTCTTACTACAGATCCCTCATCATTCGACTTGTTTCTAAATACCCACTTAGTACCAATAACATTTTGGTGGGTAGGTCTTTGAACTAATTCCCAAACTTTGTTTCTTTCAAACTGATTCAGCTCTTATTCATCTTGTTGCTAAATACCCACTTAGTACCAATAAAATTTTGGTGGGTAGGCCTTTGAACTAATTCCCAAACTTTGTTTCTTTCAAACTAATTCAGCTCTTCCTGCATAGCTAGAATCCAATGTGTGTCATTCAATGCTTGTGACACATCTTTAGGCTCCATCACGTAAATAAAACAAGTAAACATTGCTTCATGTTGACGGATGGTCTCTCAACCATCTCACATCTGGTTGGAGTAAGTCTGTTATTTTCACTCGTCTCGTAGCTAAGTTGTCTTAAACAACTTCCTCATCATCATTCAGCTGCAGACCTTCCATCTGTCTTTGAGATTCAGCTTTCTCGTATTCATCAGGGTTGCGTGCTCTTACATCTGCTTCAACATAGGGACATTTCTGAATAGTTGGTTGATTCCTCTTGTCAGCTAACTCATCTATGTCTTCTCAATTAACATTAGGTTCATCAAAAACCACATTAATAGACTCTTCTGTAACCATGGTCCTTTTCTTCACCACTCTATAAGACTTACTCTCAGTTGAGTATCCCAAAAATATACCTTCATCAGCTTTAGCATTAAAAGCTTTTAAGTTGTCTTTGCCATTGTTGTGGATGAAGTACTTACATCCAAAGATTCGAAAATATCCAACATTTGGCTTTCTCCCTCTCTTAGGCAAACCAGCTTCAGCTTACACGGTCCTTGCAGCTTCCTTGAGAGTTATGTTCATTCTTTCAGCTACTCCATTTTGCTGTGGAGTTCTTGCAGCTGACAATTCATGATCAATACCATTCTCAATACAATACTGAGTTATAATCCCATTGACAAACCCCGTTCCTCTGTTAGACCTTATCTTTATAATGATTTGACTCTTCTCATTTTGAACTCTTCTCATCAGCTGAGGTAATTTCTACAAGGTTTTCTTCTTTTTACACATAAAGATAGTCCATGTGTATCTTGAATAATCATACACCACTACTAAGGTGTATTTATTTACACTGATACTAGTTGGTTCAACAGGACCAAATAAATCCATGTGCAATAGATGCAATATCCTAGTTGAAGAAGGACCTGGCTTGTCCTTGAAGGATGACTTAATTTGCATTCCCATTTGGCATGCATCATAAATGCTTTCCTTCTTGTATACTGAGTCAGACAATCCTTCTACAAGATGACTCATTGCAAGCTGTTCATTGTCTTGAAATTCAGGTGAGTCAATTTCTTGTGCCACAATCAACTTGATTCAGCTGTACTCTTTGCTAGCAGATATGTGCTTGTTGTAGCAGTTGACCAATTCAATACATACATATTCTTCTGCCTTGATCTTTGAAGCACAATCTCATTTGATTCAGCATCTTTGATTTGGCATACACCTATGTTGAATCCAACATTATAACCTTTGTCACAGAGTCGGCTGATGCTCAGCAGATTGAAGATGAGACCTTCAACATATGCTACACTTGTGATCTCTAGTCCATTTTTCTTAATGGATCTTGTTCCTTTAATTTTCCCTTGAGCTTTATTTCCTCCAAATATGACTTTAACACCTTTGATTTCATTGAACTTTGACAGATTTTTCTTGTTCCCTGTCATATATCTGGAACAACCACTATCCATGTACCAGGTTCCTTGGCACTCAGCTGTTCCATGAACCTGCAATCAAGAAATTATTTTTTAGGTACCCATACTTGCCTGGGTCCTGAGGGGTTAGTGCTATAAGGTGTTCCAACCAACCTATAGCCAGATGATCTGACTCTAAGTTATTAGTTCCATAATCACAATGCACATTAGCAAATTGCTTGGGGGCTTTAGGATCATATCTTTGTCTCTTTTGTCTCGTATGCTGTGTGTGTGTCCGAGCATTTGCTTTCATGGGTAATAATGGAACTTCGTGCATATTGGGTTTTGTGCTTGGTTGCATATGTGTGCTGATTATAACACTTTTTCCTTGGGAATGACCTGTGATGAGGTTGAGGTCTTTGCCACTTTGGCTTGTATCCCATAGGTTTTGGCTGATATCTCATTTGGTTTTTCCAATCAGCTTGGATAGGGTAGTTTCTACCATTCACATCATGTGATTTTTTATGCTGAAATCTCTGGAGTTTTTGGTAGCTTTGTTTGGATTTTATAGAGTATTTCCTGTTTGGAGTCTGCGGATGGACTCTTCTGAATTTAGTTTCAACTATCATGTCAGCATACTCAGCTGGCTTCTTGCCTTTTCCCTTGTATCCAAGGCCAACATGATTGCGATTTTGTTTTTGAGTGGGTGTTGGTGTAACATATGGTGCTTTGGATTTTTGGACTCCCTCATTACTTGAAGATCATTTTTCCATAACCACTCTTAGGACTTGAGCATGCACAAAGGAATTAAATCCAATGCTTGTCTTATCACCACTTTCTTTTTGAATCATTATAAGCGCATCCAATGATTTGGTTGCCTTAGTGAATGATGCAATCATATTTTAAGATCATTTTCCCTCTTTTCTGTAGTAGCTAAGTTTGCTTGGATCTTGGCAATTTCAGCCTTCAGCTTTGTGTTCTCATCAGCTATATGACTCAGAGTACTCAACTCTTTAGTCAGTTGTGAGTTTTGGCATTTAGGCTGGTTGTTTTCCTCATGTAGGAGTGTGTGAGAGGTTTTTATGTGCTCAAAAGCTTTCATCATTTTGCCAATAGAATCATAATGATCTGTGGGTGACGAAGTGTTTCTGTCACTATCCCTATCACTTGAATCAGAATGAGATTATTTAGAGTGTACCTCATATTCTTGATGTTTGGAGTCTTGTTCTTTGGCCATGAGGAATATCAAAGCCTTTTCCTCTCAGATCACTTTCGAGTAGTCACTTCACTACTACACCGATTGTCTTTGGTTCATTGCACGTGGTTGCTTCAGCAGTCTCAGTAGCTAACATAGCTTTCTTCATTACCTGTCTTCTTTCTCTGAAGACTTTTATTTCCTCTTTATTTCTGTATTTGTTGAATGGTGGATAAGGACAGTCAACAACAAAATATCCTGGTTGTTGGCAATTCCAACATAGGTTCTCAGCTCTTTGCAAGTCAACTCTATCAACTCTCTGATTATCAGCTCTCTGATACTTAGTACTTCGATGTTCAGCTCTTTCGGGTGGTCTGTCCTCTCTTGCTTTCGAGGGTGCTGAGTGTCTTCTTGATGGTTCACCGAAGAACTTATTGAATCTTTTCACCATCAGGGCAATCTCTTCTTGGTCTATGGTCTCCTTGGATTCACCTTTCTTTGCTTCATTAGCCATGAGAGCAGCTGTCTTGGGTACAACTGTCTCTTCGTGTTCTTTCCTTCTCATCTCAAACTCATAGGCTTTAAGATCAGAGAACATTTAATGGTTTGATGTCCTGGTGAGATTCATGGAATGTCTCAGGGCCATAACCTTCTTCTCCCACTCACTTGGGAGAGACCTCAAGATTTTCATACACATATCCTTTTGTGTATATTCCTTCCCTAGAACGGAAAACTCATTGGTGATCTCTGTGAATCTGGCATCCAGACTTTTATCTGCAATCATTTTAAAATTTTCAAACTTTTGGATATCAACCGTTAATTTATTTTCTTTGATTTGAATAGACCCTTCACAAATCAAAGTGAGTTTTTCCCAAATCTCTTTGGTCGTTTTACAATATTTAACTTCATTAAACATAGCCTTATCAAGAGTTTTATAAAGTATGTTATTGGCAACATTGTTAAGGTTGTATCTCTTTCGATCATCATTTGTCCATTCACAATGTGGTTTGTCCACCTTAGCCGGTCTAGGCTCTGTTGGTGCATCATGTTCTCCTTCAGCAGGAATTGCCCTTCTTACAGCTGTATTAACCTTTAGGATTTGTAGTGGCCCATCCTCAATCACTACCTACATCTCATCATATAGGGTTGATAGATGAGCCTGCATATGTATTTTCCAATCATCAAATTCTTCCACAGTGAACAGTAGAATGCGAGTTAGATTTGCTTCCATGATAATAACTTTGCTTTTTCAACAAAAGCTTT
Organism: Rehmannia glutinosa; assembly: GCA_016081115.2. NCBI lineage: Eukaryota > Viridiplantae > Streptophyta > Magnoliopsida > Lamiales > Orobanchaceae > Rehmannia > Rehmannia glutinosa. Next base: position 29,018,897 of record CM071926.1, read on the forward strand.
AAAAACTGAAGTGTTGATCCTTTGAAAAATAATGAGATTTAGTTCAGTAACCAGTGCAGAAGGATCAATGGACCAACCGCTCTAATACCACTTGTAGGTCCCAATGGGTGATGTGTAAGGTTAGAAGGGGGGTTGAATAAACTTTACCAACTTTTCGATTTTAGTCCTTTAAAAGTATATTCAGTGTTAACTCAAATCAGCTAAGTCCTTGAGGGACAACTAGGTTGTCTTACACAATAAAGTTACCCACTCAACAGACTCGACTGAGCTGTTGAAACTTGAAAGTATAACTTAGCTGTTTTCAACTAACACTTAGAACTTCAGTTGATTTGGTTTTGTCAGCAGAAGACTTTTTCACCCTTGTAATTTTTAAGCACGTTTTTCAACACTTGTTTTATCAATGGTTATTATCACCAAACTTTAAGCAAGTTTAACTTATCAATAGATATAAAATAAAGCAAGAAATAAAGAATGTTGAAACGTAAATAGACACAAGCAGTTTTATAATGGTTTGAGGTTGGGGTAATTCCTCTAGTCTACTCTTCCCTAACTCCTAGAGGAATCCACTAAGTAACTTAGACTTGGTTACAAAGTAGTTATCAGCCCGAGATAACTTCGATCACAAAACCTGCTGCTCCTAGGACTCAACTTCTTCACAAGATAGTTGTCCTGTTACTTTAACCTCCTTCAAACCCCTAGACTTGATCACTTAGCCCTCCAACAGGTTTAAAGCACCGGTTTGATCTGGAACCTCACTACTTCTCCTTGAACCTTGGAGAGTAGACATACCCCTTTGTTCTTGAAAATAATTTTCCTCTTCAACTGATGAAGTAGTCTTTCACTGAGTGTGTTGGATTGATTTCCTTCGAAGTTAGATTTGAGGATTTCTTTGAAAAGCTTGAGAGATGTTTGCAGGTTATTGCTTGATTGCTTATATGCTTGTTAAACTCGGTAACCTTTTCTCACTTGCTTCCTCAGCCTTTTATAGTGCACATTTGAAAATAGGTTCGTTGAAGAGATAGACATAATTTTCAAATCACACACTGTTGGCTTTTCTTATCTTGCAGCATTGATGTAGACCGTACCATAAATTAATTGCCCTGCAGCCTTTCCTTAATCTCTGCAGGGTTTAGGTCATCTCATTGGTTTCTTGCTTTTTGCACTCTTCCAGCAAAACAACTTTATGGTGGCAGCCTGACACATGCCTATTTCGAGCAAACCTTGAGTTGTTTTGACAACGGATCTCTTTCAGCTTTCTTCAAGTCATGTCTGTTGCATACCCATTTGACATTTAATTCCAATCATTTTGGAATGACTTAGCAATCAGGCAACTGACTGAGATAACTTTTCTGTCTCTTGACTGAGTCTTCACTTTATTTCACTCAGCTGACACACAGATGGGTCTTCACTTCAATCTTTAGTCGAGTCTTGTAATCTTCAGATTAGCTGACTTCAACTCAGTTTAAACAACCCTATCTATTACAAGTTAAATTGTATAGAAAATGGGGTGCCAACTTCCTAATCTAACTTTTACATGGTATCATCAAAATCTATACATAAATTTTTCCAATGCCACGGTAGGTGTCGAATGTATCACGGTTGAAAGCAGGTGAAATCGGTATCAAAACGCATGATAGACAAATTTCACCGTGGTACAGTAAAACACCGTGTACCGTTGTACAAAGCTTTGTACCGCAGTACATAAGCATGTACATTTTTTTTTCTTTTCTTATTTGGTGTACCGTGGTACACATTTTTGTTTTTCTTTCTTTTTCTTTTCTTTTTCTTTTTTGTTCTTTCCCGCCATGATTCATTATTCATCGTCTTCCGCCCGTTTCTTGATTTCTTGGTACCTTGATACCTATTACAACTTGATGTATAATTTCAACAATAATCTGGACTCAATCTACTTAAAATTAATATAATTTTGGGGTAACTTTACTTTGCCCTCCCAAGTATACGTGTTTTTCTACTTAGCCCACTCAACTTTAAATTGTTCTTCTTTACCCCGAACTTTGTAAATTGTTACGCTTTGCCTAAATTTACCAAAATACCCCTCTGTATTTGATAGTTTGTTTCCAGTTTACCCCCTGAACTTCAAAATCGTTGCATCTTACCTCTTAATTTACAAAATCTTCATATCTTCTATATTTACTCCTATTGGGTTTTGTTGGGTTTTGCGATCCTTAAAATTGGTATCAGAGCCTAGGTTTATTAAGAACTTTTAGTTAAATTTATTATATTTGTGTAATTAACAATTGGTGAGGAGAAATTACTCCGAGATTATGGATCCGGACCGATGTTCGAGATGTACCCCTTACAGGACATATCGTCAAATATTGACGATGTATGCACAAGAACACCTTGACCAGGTTTCATATTGGGAATACCAACATGAAGAAAAAGATGGATATGGAAAAGATGAATCTTAAAGATCTACATGACCTTGTAGAATCCTTCGCAGGATTAGGAATTGTAGATTTAAAGATGAACACAGGAGATGGAACATTGGTCACCTATGATCTAGCAGGAAGACCAATTCCACCACCACCACCAGTTAATCCTAACGTCGAAGAAACTACGGGTTCGAATCATGGAGCTCGGGACGAGAGAATGCCACACGCTGGGGATTTCACGACTGGGAGTGATCCACTTTCAGGAACAGGAGGTCGAAACCCTCTTGCGGGAACTAGATAACCTACTGATAGGCCGAATGTTTATCAGACGCCTTATGGAAGATCGCACCTCGACCCAATACATCCATATGGGTTGACGTTAAATCTGGACATCCCAGATTTTAAAAATAGAGAAGTTCTCATTGATGAATGGGCTTGATTATGAGAATTTCAGAGAACCCTCGATCTTACAAAGGATTCATTCATTTTACTCCTTGAAATGAGTTTTGAAGGATCGGTGAAGATTGCCTCGGGATATGACCGATGCTAGTACAAAAGGTTCGGTCACATCAGGAGAATCACTTAAAGGAATTGTCGATGGTATGGAAAAACTATTCAAAATCCAGTTCATCGACACAAGTTATTTCGAGGGATTAGAGGATGAAAAAAGAAAGAGATATAAACAGGCCCTCTATAGCCTTGCGTTACATGATATTTGTCATATTGACGAATATATCAAGTTGTTCACCGAATACCGGTGGAAGTCCAAGATTGAAGAAAAGGACGTTGCACAGCTATTCTTTGCCAAGATTCCGAGTCCCTGGAGAGAAATGCTTATCAGGGAATACAAGGATGGAGCAGAAGTAGAAAATGTGGCCAGGAAAATGTCTTTCCTAAAGGCCAAGTTATCTGAATGGTGTTACCAAGCAGCACTGTACAGGAATTACAAGAGATTAAGAGGAATTAACAAAGCATTTCCTCTATGTTGCGTAGATAATGACATCCCAACAATTGTAGGAGGTCAATCAAGGCGGCACTGAAAGAAGAAGGATCGAAGCCATCCATACCGCCGAGGAAGCAACAACAAAAGAAACAGGTCTTCATGGAGACCTAGAAGGTTTTGGTCAAAACAAAAAGCCCGAAGTGACAAAACGGGGCAAAGACCAGCACCAAGCAGGAGTAGAGCCTCTTCACGCGAGGTCTAATCAAGCAAGTACCAAAGAGAACACCAGGAAGGAGAACTTTCGGGCGTGCTCACACGAGCAAATGAAAGTTTCAAAGATCGTAATTGCCGGACATGCGGAGCAAGAGGGCATATCTCACAGATTGCCCAGGACAATAAAAAAACGAGGAGTCGACATGTTCGAGGCTACACCAGAAATCGAAGAAGCTGCCTATTATCAAGATCTTATACAGGTGTATCAATTTGAGGATATACCCTCAGATGAAAGCATCTATGAAGAAGAGATTTATTCTGACGATGGAAGTGACTCCATCTCGTAATCGAGTGAAGAAGAAATTCTTGACAGGTCGAGGTAGGATATGTCGATTCTCTCTCTCACACGACGGTTTCTCATCAAACTCTTATGAGAATCATGAAGGAAGATCCAAAGCTTCAAGTCTATGATGGATTTACAACCGGAGCTATGGAAAAAGCATTGGATAAAATTGGGTTTCGTAATAGAAAACACCAAATTATCCACAGGGTAACAACCAGAGAATTTGCTATTCCTATGGAGTTTACCGGTAACTTGATCGAAATGCGGTTGGTCCCTATTAAAGAAATACAGAGATCAAAAGCGAGTTTAAAGAGAAGTTGCAAATACACTCTCATGGATTCATATCGGAGCCATAAGAGTTATTATTAAAGCAACATTCAAAGAAGGGATAGATTCGCCACTCAATCGGCTATCTTTGACAAGCGAATCTCAAACCTCGGATTCATGCCTTGGAGCGGTTCTGGTGAAATTTGTATCTTTGCCGGGAAATTGGCATTTAATGTCTATCCTAGAATTGCATATAATCTGGGAGATCGAGATTTCAAGAAAGTCCTAACTCTTCATCAAGATTTCAAAAGAGATGATTTGATGAAAGAAGGGAATAGACCTACTCGATCACATACAAGATATCTTATGCTCTCTCGAATACACATCATTGAAGTATTCTTGAGAAAGGAATTTATTGAAGTCCCAAGGATTTTCGAGGACTTTGCCAGGGTGGTTTTACGAGAGATTATCGAGTCTCCAACTATCAAGGAGATCGATATGAAGATACAAGATCAACCAGTCTTCAACAAAAGTGAAGTCTTAGAATTGAGCAAGAATGATGTCTTTCCAACATGATGAGAATGATGAGTAGCGCCGTTGGGAAAAAGGAAACCAAATACGATTCGGCGTATCCCGGATGTTTTCAAAACATTAGAGAGTCGAAATGTCGAATGATGGAGAGAAGTTGAAGTAATATTTGACATCACTCAAAAGGATAATATTTTTCCTTGTGATGTTCTATATTATCTCCAACAACCCATAGTTGGAAGGTATCAAGGAAGCCTAAAGATGGGTGAAATTGAGCTAACTATTACAGGTATAGCAGGAAAAATCCCAGAGCAATTAATACTGGGAATTGAATTTATTGAGGATCATAAACCTTGGGAAAGATTGCAAGATGGAATGGAGTTCACAGTGGCAGTTAAAAGATACAGAATCAAATGACCACTAGTCCATTCTCCATATACATTTCTATCGGAATGTTATATGCTGAATACAAGGCAAAATATTTCGCGGCTTATATTGATTCAGGTGCCGGAATATGTACTGCAAAGCCGGATGTTTTCCCTAAAGAAATTGGAGAAGATTTACCAGCTATTGCAGGAAGAGATTTCTCTAAAAGGATTCTTATCCTTAACAGGGGAATTAAACAAGCAGAAATCATGATCGAAGGCGCGGGCGGTACCCCATGGTACAAAGTGAAGACGCCACCAATCTATTTCCATGATACAGGTGCAGATGTTTTGCTAGGAAACAATTTCCTACAAACATTCAAGCGATTCACACAGGAGAATGAGACAAGAAGGCTTATTTTCACAACATTATGTGATCATAAGATCATTGTCCAGAGACTGCGGGAAGCATTTTACGGAAAAATGCCAAAATATTTTCGCAGCAAGCGTGGTGATGAAGCCAAACTTCGCAATCTAAAAATGGCGGATCGAAGGAAATTTGGTGAAGCGTTATTATCCTATAGACAATTCGGAAGCCAAAAGGATACGAAGATATAGGATAATAACTTGTATTCATTCAGAGTATAAGGAGAAGAATGAGTTACTCCAGAAGCCATTGCAGAATTATGGATGAGCCTAATGGAGAGTCCACGGAGTGATGTGACCCTTGAGGAACAAATATCACTCGAGGATATAAAGAAGAAGATCCAAAAGAATTATAATGAAGATCCTTTGGCATGGTGGGACAAGAACGAGCTCAAAGCATCCTTAAAGGTTAAGCCAGGAAAGGAGTACGAGTTCGTGAGATTCAAACCAATCCTTATGAACCATGAAGATTGTGAGGATATGCAGAAGATACTTAAGGAACATCTTGACCTTAAGTTGATTTTACCAGGAGTTTCTCCATACAGAAGTTCAGGATTCTTAGTCAGAAACCATGGAGAAATCAAAAGAGGAAAGCCAAGACTGGTTATTAATTACAAAGGGATTAATAATATTTTGGAGTTCGATGGATACTATATCCCAATCAGAGAACATCTGGTTAACTGGATCAAAGATGCCAAGATATTCTCAAAGTTCGATTGCAAATATGGATTTTACCAGATTAAGATGGATGAAGAAAGCAAGAAGTTCACAGCTTTCTCTACACCACAAGGACATTATATTTGGAATGTGATGCCTATGGGATTGGCTAACGCACCCCAGATATATCAAAGGAAGATGGATAATCTCTTCAAAGATTATTTTAGTTTCATGTTCGTGTATATCGATGACATTCTGATCGCATCAAAGAACATGAAAGAGCATCTTAAACATATGGAAATATTTTCAGATGTTTGTCACAAGGAAGGATTAGTGCTTTCGGAGAAGAAGGCGGTGATTGCAACAAGAAGATTGAATTCCTCTAGATTGAAATCAATGAATCTGGGATTATTCTAGTAATCATATTGTAGAAAAGATCAGGATTTCGGATACATTGAAAGACAAGAAGCGACTTGAGTTTTCTTGGAGTTGTTAATTTTGTTGGGATGTTCATTAACAATCTGGCATATTATAGGAAGGTGTTTAGCCCATTGCTTAGAAAAGATGCAGTATTCAAATGGAAAGATGAACATCAAGAAGGAATTAAGCAACTTAAAGAAGTTTGTAAAAAGCTTCCAAAGCTTGCGATTCCCAAGACGAGGACGAATCGGTTCTTTAGGCGGATGCGTGATGATTGGTGGGCAGCAGTTCTTACTAAGGTCACACCAAACGAGGAAGTGCCATGCAGATATTGCAGAGTTTATTCACACCCAATGAAGCAAACATATGGCATATCAACGAGAAAGAATTCTTTGCAAATGTAAATCTATTTTTTGGCAAAACGTTTACTTTAAAAATTGATAATTCAAGTGTCAAAGCTTTTTCGAAAAATAAAATAGAATCAAAACCGAGAAAAGGCTCGATTACTTAGATGACAAGCTGAATGTCAATATTATGATTATGATATTGTCATTATAAAATCTCATGAAAATATTCTGCATGCAGATTTTTTGACACGAGATGGAAGGGCGTTCGTTTGAGGTCCTTAAACGAGTAAGACATCTCGGGGAAAACTTAGAGAGTCTAGAACGAGATTTTGGGATGTTATGTCTCAATGAAGAAGATTCTTTGGATGACTTCAACAGTGACCGTAAATCCGTTTCTAGTCAAAAACGAGCATGCCGGTTCGCTCAAGGACAATTGTTCTTAAGATCGCAAGGGCCTCTCTTCCGTAGGATCTCTATGGTGCAAAAAGAGCGAATAGAGAACGGGCTCTAACCCGGAGGTTATGGATTCAGTACCATAATCACAAGTGATGCATCCCCGAGGTGTACAAATCAGAACTTAATGTTGAAGCTCAGGTGTCACAACCCGAGTATTCAAGTCAACCCAAAGACTGGGGTAAAGAGGGAGAGTTGAATCTTAGGTCACAGAAGCAAATCTAAGGTTCAAAGCGACGAGATTAAGATTTCTCCTATGCAGGTATATCAAAGACAATGGGAGAAACTAGTTACAAGGAGAGATATTAACCCAGAAAAAACTATAGTTGATATCTCAGGCAAGTATCCTAGGGTTTGGATGAAGCCAGGAAGTCATCCAAATGAAGTACAAGAATGGTATACTTTTGTAGCTCTAGCTTCAATCTATATTGTATCACCAGGATTCCCAAAAATTTCGAAATTACCAAAATAGATTGGGGAAGCAGTTTACGAGACTTGGGCCAACAATCCACACTTGGCCAGATGAGACATTTTGGAACTATATTTTCTAAGTGCAGCTCCCGAACCAGCAAAGAAAGGCTTTAATGAAGCTTTTCATTTCATCAAGCTAATAAGACCGGATGGAAATGCTTTAAAATATATAAAAGTATCTTCACCGGAAGAAGGACCAGTATTAGTTGGAGCATTTTCTGAAGATGAAGCTTCTACCCGACGAGCATGGGGTCTTTGGGTTTGTCTAACCGAAATGGACAAAGTCAAATATCCATTCAAGTTTTTCCAGAATTCAACAAATGGATCTTTCCTTTTGAATTCTATGACTGGATCAACCATAGAATTTGCAAAGGAACTCTTCGAGACCAAAAGAAGAATTCTTTGGGAGAATAAGATTCTGGCAAGTAAAGAAACTTACCGGAAATTTTGTAACATGGCGCATGTTGGCCATTGGATCGACAGGATCTGTCAAGCATGCCCCGAACAAAAGGAACCCGAGTTTGGGAAAGGTTTCCGACCCAAACCCGACCGACAAGACCAACAGCAGGAAAGGATAAGGGCCCAGCTCACAAGACGCGTTTTCCTTGGGGACCACGCAGACCAACTTTTTAAAAGATTCCCCGACAACCATCACATGGGCTGAGTCACGCGGAAAGAAAAGGAAGACAGCTGGTGAGGCAATAATGCAGGATATGACGTAAGCAGTAACGTCATAAGTTTCAACAAGATTTGAAGTCCGTCTTTCAAGTCCGGACTTACCTCTATAAATTGCAGGATTTGAAGGAAGCTGGGGACATCAAACATTTTCCTTAGTTTTCTTAGAATAAAGTCTGAGAGAAAATTTGTAATATTTTGAGTGTTTTAGTTTTCTAATTTTTATGTGTTTTCGAGTGCAAGCCTCATCTATGAGAGGCTAAACCAGTATTCTCCTCCCAAAAGGAGATTACTAATGTAATAAATATTTCTATAAGTTCTTAATAAAAAGGGGCTTTCTACTTCAACATGTGTTCATAATGTACTATTAATTCATCCCGTTTAAGAATTACTAATACGCCTGGAGTAGGAAACGAACCAAGGCTATGCTGAACAGTTGCTGATGGAGTCGGATAACTTGCAGAGCATCCTCCCTGAGGGTGAGGTTGAACAATGAGGAGCTGTTTGTCAAACGATCTGGGGGCAATAATTTTCCGACTGGTGGTGTTGCGAACCATCTCATGCGGTGCTGTTTCGGTCAAAGAAGGTATGAATTTTAAGGGATTTATTAATTTTACGGAAGCATGTTGGGCCTGATATGGTCGTAATGGACTATATCAGATTTTAAAATCAAAAAAACGAGTTAGTTCTCATACCTTGATAAATTCAAGAACTAGAAATTTTAGGAGTCAAATTCATATTGATTAAATTATATGATATGTTTTTTTAATTTTGAGTGTCTGACGCATCAAATTGATGATTAATTGGATTGTTCAAACTATTAAATAAATTTGCAAAAACTAGGGGTAAAATTGTCCATATAGGGTAAAGTGTGAGAATTCACGTAGTACAGGGGGCATAGTTAAACAAAATAAAGTTTGGTAGGTAAAGTCGAAAATGAGCCATAGTTCGGAGGGTAAAAAGTATTTAGATCTATAATTTTTAAGTCTTAGGATACCTATTTTGTTGGTAAAATTCCAATTTAATAGACATGGTCTCACATGATCCCCCTATATAATTAGGATTTGGATCAAGTTAGATCACATTCATGGGGTGAGATAGTGTGGACTAATCTTAACCTTTGATTGGATTTATTTTGTGGTTGTAATTTTTCCAGGTTTTTAGGCAATTTTCCATTTATTTTAATTCATTAAGGGTAAAGTGGTACTTTTATCATCAAGCGATTTTTTTGGTATGGGATGACTGTTTGAAACCATTTTTATGGGATGAGATTGTAACTGTCTTATTTAATGGCGTTATTTTAGGAGACAACCTTTTTTTAGTTCTTTCCTTTTTTTCAGGAATCCCAGAAAGTTAGAGTTCTTTTGTTGCTTGGATAACTATCGGATAATGCATATTTAGTTAATTTCCGTTGCATAGTTTATGACACTTTGCATGGGTATATGTATACTGCATATTTAGGTTTTTAAACGCATAGGTATCTTCTAGATCATCCATAGTTAGTTATTTTTTGCTGTATAATTTATGAGACTATGACATAGCTGGGTAATATGTAATGTATATTTAGTTTTTGTACACTACATATATATCTTCTAGATAATGTATAGTTAGTTGATCTTTGATGCATAGGTTATGACACATTGCATAACTGGGTATAATGTACTGCATATTAGTTTTTGGATAATGCATAGTTAGCTGATTTTTGTTGCATAGTTTCAATTGTGTAACATCCTATAGATACATGCATCATTTTATAAGTATCTATGTAGCGTCTTCTTCGTGAAAATCACAGTTTCTGAGAGTTTATTGTTAATGGCTAGTTTCAGGTTCTCCACCGATGTCTACGCCATTGGTATTCATGAATGAAGTTTTTTGCCATTGATGACTGTTCATGAGCATGATTCAAACTCATTACATTGATTTTGGTCATTTCTTTGTAATATTGAATCGTTTTTTTTTGTTTTTGACTGTTAGTTTGAAGAACTCATCAATAGTGGTGCAAATATATGACGAAGGATTTTAATTTTTTTGGGAAGGATGACCGTGTTAATCAACATGATTCTCTCTCCCTTTCTCCATAACTGATTCCTTAAATCACAGGCCCTATATGTTTTTGTTTGACAATTTTACCCTTATTGGGATTTAATTAATTGGTTAATCTATTATTATCCTATATTAATCCTAGCCTTTGATGTATATAGGGGATGGTTGGGATCAACCCACACTGTCTCACCATAGAATGTGGTCTCATTGGATCCTCCCCCTGTATAATTTTATATTAAGTATATTTTATATTATACATATTATATATGAAAATATTATTTTCTAAAAACTTATCATCTAATGTTCATTTTTTTAATATACTTGATGTAACTTGTAAAAGTGTTAATAAATATACCACATAACTTTGTTGGGGGCAAAAGCGATATTTAATTATTTAATATATAATTCGCTTTATATATTAATTTAATATTAATTCTCCATTGGGGTCTTTATGGAATAACCCAGCCCAAAGGAGTCCGAGACTGACCCATAGAACTATTTCTCCTACACGGCCCACATGGTCCATCTCCCAGGTATAAAAAGGTCTCTCCTATTTATTTGTAAGTACATTCTCATATTCTCATAATAACTCTCCTATGCATTTAATTCAGTATTCATTTACTATCTTATTCTCTCGATCACCATGCTGACTTGAGTGTCGGAGGGGCCTCCCTGAGACAACCTCTGGGGCCCTCGAACGTTTGCGCATGTGTGCAGGCAAGTCCCAATTGAAGAATTTCTAACTTCCGGAGAAGAAGACTTGAAGACTTTCCCCTTGGGAAGAAGAATTTTATCAACACCGTTGACTTGGAGTGACCTACCTTAAAAAACAACATCAAAGTTTAACAAAATATGCACATGTTTTTATTAAAATATATAAATTGAAAATTAAAAATAATATTTAAATTATAAAAAAATACAAATAGGGATACCCGCTCCCCGCACCGTCACTAATTCACATCGTCTCGATCTTAGCGGGCGGGTATGAGAATGCTAAAACCCGCCACAACCCGTTATGTTCCTCTCCTACTTCTCTTATGAATCGACACATTTATATTCGATGGAAATTCATTTCATTATTCTTTTAAAATAATATATTCTTCTAAAAAATAAAATGAACTCACTATATATTACAATAATTATATATGAAAATTAGTATATGAATGCAAACCATATTATTTCATAACATTAAAACATACTGGTATACTATAACTTACACAATATAACCCTATAAAATATAATTATAAAGTACAAAATACTCACTCCAAAATACAAACAAATATATTACTTCATTGTCTCTTTGTTATCTCAAAACACCATTCCAAAACATTATTAGACCTAACTTTTATACCGTTTTAACAGAATCATCAAATGTCGATTAACAAGTATTCAATTTAGACTAAATCATCATCCAAAGCATTTCAAAGGTATGTACCGTGTTAAATGTCACTTAATGTTATGTTGGAAGAATAAACAATGGAAAATAATATATACACATATGTGTGATGTGTACACATTCTAGCACATCATTCATTGGTGAGACACATACATTGCATATCGACTGAGCATGCGGATAGACTGTGGCTTATAAACGAGTCAAACTCCTCTCTCCGAGGCTGCAATAAGTGCATTTTCCAGAACAAACTATGACGTTAACTTAAAGCAAACAATACCTATTGGGCGGACACTAGCCATCCCGTACCACATCTATATGAGGTCTGCTAGATTATGTCCAAAGGGCAAAGGGTCACGAACCAAAAATTTCTCCAAAATGGTTTTTGATGCTTATGCTAAGCTCATAAAAGGTCCAATGACTAATTCCACAAAGCCGAATGAAAAGAAAATCATTTTTTAAACAAAATGATTCAAATAAACAGAATAATTATTATTCTAAAAATAAACCTCAAAAGGGAAAAGGAAAAGGAAAATCCAATAATTCGACAGAAAAGCTTGTCTGTTGGAAATGTGGTCGAATCGGCCATAAAGCCAATAAATGCTATGTTAAAAAGAAAATTCAAACATTAAACATAGCAGACGATTTAAAGAAATCATTACTAGATATTCTTCTGAATACAGAAGAAGAGCAAAATTCTCAAAAGGATTTATATGTTTCAGTAATTAATGAAAATGATTCTGAAAAAACAGAATCTAATGAATCTGATGAATTTTCATCATCTTCATAAAATAATTGTGATGACAATTGTGAATGTGAAAAATGCTTTGCAAATTTCTTAGGATTACAAATTAATGTAATCTCTAAAGAAGAAAATTTGATTTTAAGTCTAATTGATCAAATTACAAATCCTGCTAAAAAACAGGAAGCTATTGAACATTATTTATCTGTTTTAGAATCAAATTCTAAACAACAGAATATTAGATCAGACACTAATACTAGTAATACAGATTAGTGCAAAAATTACAAGAAGAAGGAGAATTTTATTCCTATAATAAAATAATAGAAAAGGCTAAAGTAAAAATCAGAGAGCCTACAATTCCTTAGCTAAAAGCTGAAATTAATGAAATTAAAGATGAATTGTCTATTCTAAAAAGAAAAATAGAATCTATAGAAAACATACCTTCTACTTCTAAAACGAAGTATGATTCATCAGACGATGAAATTAATGAATCTAATGAAGAAGAAAATAATCCTTATCAGATTTAGAATTAGTTAATCATATTACTTCTGAATTACCAGAAGATTTAGTTTGGGTCAATAAAATTGATAAACAACTATTTCAAAAATGGTATACAAAAGTTACAATTATTGTTAATAATGAATTCTGTTTAACAACAGAAGCTTTATTAGATTCAGGTGCTGATATAAATTGTATATCAGAAGGATTAATACCTACAAGGTATTATTCTAAAACTACTCAAATAATAACTGCTGCTAATAAGCAACCTCTGATAGTTAATTATAAATTATCAGATGCAGCAATTTGCAATAATGGTATTTGTTTACCAACAACCTTTATTATGGTTAAAAACCTATCTACCTCTGTAATATTAGGAACTCCTTTTTTCCAAACAATATTTCCTATACAAAAAATTGATGATACTGGCATTTTTACCAGGGTGGGGGAATATGACCTCCATTTTCCAGTTTCAATGCCACCAAAAACTCATTTCATAAATACACTTTTGAATATTATTCAAAAGAAAGAAAAGTTTTTACATCATCTCAAAGACGAAATTTCTTTTAAAACTTTACAACAAACTCTTGAATCTAAAAAGGTACAAGAGAAAATAAATAAACTTAAAGATACCATATTTAAAGAAATATGTGTTGATACTCCCAATGCATTTTGGGATAGAAAACAACATATGGTAAGTTTACCATATGAACCAGATTTTAATGAAAAATCTATTCCTACCAAAGCAAGACCTATTGCAATGAATCAAAGATATATGGATCTTTGTAAAATAGAAATTCAAGAATTACTTGAAAAAGGTCTAATTAGACCTAGTTCTAGTCCTTGGAGTTGTCCAACATTTTATGTTGAAAATAATGCTGAAATTGAAAGAGGAATTCCGAGACTAGTCATTAATTACAAACCACTTAATAAAGTGTTGAGATGGATAAGATATCCGATACCTAATAAAAGAGATTTGCTTAATAAGCTATGTGAAGCAAAAATCTTTTTCAAAATTTGATATGAAACTGGATTTTGGCAAATTCGGATAAAAGAAGAAGATAGGTATAAAGCGCTTTTTACGGTCCCATTTGGACATTACGAATGGAATATTATGCCATTTGGACTTAAAAATGCTCCATCTGAATTTCAACATATTATGAATGATATTTTTAATCCTTATATGGATTTTACAATTGTTTATATTGATGATGTTCTATTATTTTCAAAAAATTTAGAACAAAGACATTTTAAACATATTAATATATTTATAAATGTTGTTAAAAAAGCGGGACTTGTAGTATTCGCTAGAAAAGTATTACTATGTCAAACGAAAATAAAATTTTTGGGACATGACATAGAAAAGGGATTAATACATCCTACAGAAGAAGCAATAAAATTTGCGAAAAATTTCTGATGAAATTATCGATAAAAATCGAGTTACAAAGATTTTAGGAAGTCTTAATTATGTTAAAGACTTTTATAAAGATTTATCTTTTGATTGTAAACTTTTATTTCAAAGGCTTAAAAACAATCCATCAAAATGGACTATAAGTCATACAGATCTCAGAAACGCATTAAAGAAAGAGTAAAACGATAAAGGCTCATAGCCTCTTCATTTTAATCATCCAAACTTGGATTAGCAAGAGAGAGACATGGAAGAGTTTTTACTCTTTCTTTAGTGCGTTTTTACAAAGATCTCGTATGACTTATAGTCCATTTTGATGGATTGTTTTTAAGCCTTTGAAATAAAAGTTTACAATCAAAAGATAAATCTTTATAAAAGTCTTTAACATAATTAAGACTTCCTAAAATCTTTGTAATCGATTTTTATCGAATTTCATCGAAAAATTTTTCTCGCAAATTTTATCGCTTCTTTCTATAGGATGTATTAATCCATTTTCTATGTCATGTCCCAAAAATTCTATAGGAAATATTGTTTGGAAATAAGGAGTTCCTAATATTACAGAGGTAGATAGGTTTTTAACCATAATAAAGGTTGTTGGTAAACAAATACCATTATTGCAGATTGCTGCATCTGATAATTTATAATTAACTATCAGAGGTTGCTTATTAGCAGCAGTTATTATTTGAGTAGTTTTAGAATAATACCTTGTAGGTATTAATCCTTCTGATATACAATTTATATCAGCACCTGAATCTAATAAAGCTTCTGTTGTTAAACAGAATTCATTATTAACAATAATTGTAACTTTTGTATACCATTTTTGAAATAGTTGTTTATCAATTTTATTGACCCAAACTAAATCTTCTGGTAATTCAGAAGTAATATGATTAACTAATTCTAAATCCTGATAAGGATTATTTTCTTCTTCATTAGATTCATTAATTTCATCGTCTGATGAATCATACTTCGTTTTAGAAGTATAAGGTATGTTTTCTATAGATTCTATTTTTCTTTTTAGAATAGAGAATTCATCTTTAATTTCATTAATTTCAGCTTTTAGCTCAGGAATTGTAGGCTCTCTGATTTTTACTTTAGCCTTTTCTATTATTTTATTATAGGAATAAAATTCTCCTTCTTCTTGTAATTTTTGCACTAATCTAGTATTACTAGTATTAGTGTCTGATCTAATATTATGTTGTTTAGAATTTGATTCTAAAACAGATAAATAATGTTCAATAGCTTCCTGTTTTTTAGCAGGATTTGTAATTTGATCAATTAGACTTAAAATCAAATTTTCTTCTTTAGAGATTACATTAATTTGTAATCCTAAGAAATTTGCAAAGCATTTTTCACATTCACAATTGTCATCACAATTATTTTGTGAAGATGATGAAAATTCATCGATTCATTAGATTGCATTTTTTCTTAATCATTTTCATTAATTTTGAAACATATAAATCCTTTTGAGAATTTTGCTCTTTCTTCTCGTATTCGAAGAATATCTAGTAATGATTTCTTTAAATCATCTGATATGTTTAATGTTTGAATTTTCTTTTTAACATAGCATTTATTGGCTTTATGGCCGATTCGACCACATTTCAAACAGACAGGCTTTTCTGTCGAATTATTGGATTTTCCTTTTCCTTTTCCCTTTTGAGGTTTATTTTTAGAATAATAATTATTCTGTTTATTTGAATCATTTTGTTTAAAAAATGATTTTCTTTTCTTTTTATAATTTTCTTTTTTAAAGAATTTTTTCTTTTTAGATTTATCCCTTTTAGGATATTGTATTGGCTGGAAACCAATTTGTTCACAAAAATCACCAATCATTTGGCGATTTTCTATTTTTTGAATATCTAATTGATGTTTCAATTTTATGTCATTACATAAATTTATACCTTCAGCAATTATTTCTGTTGATAGATCTCCATAGGATAATTGATCCCATTGTATATTACCATTAATACCTTTAGCTTTTAGCCTATTTCTAACTCTTTCTGCAAAGAGTCCTGGAAGTCCAGAAAGAAATTTTTCTTTCCAAAAATCTTCCTTACAATCAGTACGAGTGAGTATTTTAGATAAAAATACATCTTTGTACCATCTAAAATGATATAGAGTTGGACACTTCAAATTCATTAATTGCTCATGTGTCCTATCGAGCTGTAAATCATTAGCTCCTATAAAGTGTGATAACACTGTATATATTAATGTATTTACTGCATCAGATTCCCCAGTTTCAAGGATTGTAGCTTTTAATATTTTTTGTCTGACTGAATCAGTGAGATAAAAATCCCACCAGCCTTGTAATTGACCAGTAAACCCAGTAACAAGGGCTTTGGCAATTGTTTGGTCAAGATGTGCCTTTCATTTTAGAGCGGATGCAAATATTAGCATATGTTTTATAGTGGTTTTAATCTGATATTCAGATTTACCATCTATATTCCACTCAATTATGGTATCACCATTAAATTGAGCATTATCTTGTTTTTCTTCTATTTGAAGATCAAAAGGAGTAGGTCTCGTATAGTAAGGTTTTACCTTAGTGGTTTTATAAATTTTATTAACTTTGTATTGATGAATCGTAATCTTTCTCTCGTATTTTCTTCGGAGGATTCTTCTTTATTCATCATAGAAATAGTCTTTTTAGACTTGTCTTCTGAAATTTTTAATTTCAGAAGTCTATCTATCAATTCATTCATAACATCTGTATCCTTTTTAGGAATCAGATTGTACTCTTCTTTTTTAAGAGTAGGAGGAGGTATCAACATAAGAGTTGATTTTGAAGTCGAAGCTTCATTTTGTTTACTTATATTCTTTTGAGAATTTAATAAATTTTCTATCTTAGTAGTTTGACTACTTTGAGATTCTAATAATTCTTCAATTCTAGTAGTTTGACTACTAATTGATTGAAGATTTAAATTTGTAAAATTATTTTGTTGTATTAGCACATCAAAATTAGCTTGTCCTGTTTCCAATTTTATTGGTGTTGCTAAAGTAGTAGTATTTCCTTTTTCTACTTTTAAAGTAGTAAAGGGAGGATGTATACTTTTAGCTTCTTCTCCAGAAGATGATAAATATTTTTTATAAGCAGATTCAATAGTATTAGTCATCTGCGTATAATTAACATTAACATTAGGAAATTCTTTTCCTCTGTATGGAAAATAAATAAATTTTAACCATTTGAAAAAATCATGTTCATATGGATCTTTATTATTAAATTCGACCCATTTCATGAAATTATTAAAATATCTATTTTGTTTTAACTTATTATAAGTCAGTAAAAACCATTGGGCTTTCAAATAATTTTTTGGCTTTTTAAAAGCTTTTCTAATAGCTTCTGGAATATAAGACAATTCTTCTGAAATAGTATTAACACTATATCCCATATCTGAAAAAGATGGAGACGAAGGTCTGTTAGTATTAAAACTTGTAGTTGGTATTTCAACTTTATAATTTGGTTTACTAATGTTTTCAGAGGTTTTATTTAACCCTGCTATATTAAGACTTTCTATAGAAGATGTAGAAAATCTTCTAGATCCAGATTCACTGGACTCATTTAATTTTAAACGACAACTTCTTTGAGAAGTGAATTTTATTATAACATCACCATCATCATATTGAATAATTTTCTCAACCTGTCTAGGTTCAGGTTTCTGAGCTGGAACTGCTTGTTCCATTTTCCAGATTTCTGGTAAAGATATTTGATTCCAAGAAATTGTTTTAGGAACCACAGTATTACTTTTAGTAATATCAGTGATAAATAGAGTGGTTTCTTGTCTTTTAGACGAGATCCGATTCTAAAATTTGAAAAGAGTATTCATTACTTTGTAACAAATACGATATATTAATACAACATTTTCTCGATCCGGATAACATATCAAATCCTTCGATTTTAACATTTAATGTTAAAGCCTCAAGTATATTAGATCGATAAGGAGATTGTATAACTGAAAGCAACTAAAATAAATAGGACCATCACATAAAGATGATTCGACGATCCCTATTAGAGAGTCTTCAAAATTTCTATGCCTTTGGTCTCTAACCATAATTAAGACAGAGGTATTTAAACCTAATCTTGTTAAAGGCTTTAAGCCTATCTGGATCATGCCTAAATGCATATATTTATACTGAACTTTATGAAGTTCTATTAATTTTTTAGATAATAAATTAAAATTATCATAACCTTCTTTTAAAGGTATAGATTCTTCTATTGTTTTAACAATATAATCAGATCTAAATGATAAATGATTAGATCTATAAATCTTCTTTAGAAGCGACGGTAATGTGTGATTTTGGAGATTTTTCTCAAAATTTTCAGAGATTATTATCTCTTTATTTTTCTGGTTTTCCAAATTTTCTAAAGAATTTTTTGGAAAGTATTTACTTAATCGATTCATTTTGAAAATAAGTATACTGTCAACGACTTACACACTCTGACCTGCCTCTATCTGGGCCTTACGATTGCACGAAATGAGCCGCGCGACTTAGGAGAAACTCGTGTAAAACTTATTATCAAAAATGAAAAGATTAATTAAACCTTTTCAAAACTTTTCTTTATAAATTAATACAGTTTAACTGTATATCGTGTATATTTTGGCTCTGATACCAAAATGGTACCAGGATATAATTGAGCTATTTTAACTCAAAATTTATTAGTTTAAGAAAATTATAAGACTATAAGTCTTAATTATAGAAGCTTATAAGTTTCTATATCAAAATTATTATCAGAGTATTATAATTGTTATTACCAAAATGAAAAACAGTATAATATACAAGATAACAAATTATCATACAAACTTTTATTGAATACTGAAATACTTACATGTACAGTGATCTTGATCGGAACAGTCAATCGAGATCAAAACTATTGCAAACTTCAAACTTCTTAATTATTACAACTGAGAAATTTTACAAGAGAGAGAGAGAGAGAGCTGAAACTTGGATGATTAAAATGAAGAGGCTATGAGCCTTTATATAACCATTCCGCCGGATTTCAAATGTGGATTCCAAAATTTTTATAAATGCTGACGTCATGATTTCGTCACTGCTTGTGTCACTGCTTACGTTAGTGCTGATGATGTCAGCCATTTTGAGGAGTTTCAACCAATGATTCAATATACGTAGTTGAATGCCACGTTACTCGCATTTACCATATAAATACGCGATGTAGAATATGGGAGCTCTTATCATTAAAATAAAACTAAAATATTATAAAAGTTAATCAGCGTATTACCACTTCACATTGAAATACAGAAGTACCACTTGTCCCGTACAAGGTTTTTCCCCATATTCTTGAATTACGTAAATGCTGCAATCTCACTCCTATATGGAGTTGGCAAATGCAGTCCAACCAGTGGGTTGGTCCGAGGTTTGATTTGGGATGGGCCATAATTTTCTAGGTCCGAAATAATTCGGGCCAATTTGGCCCGATCGGAACATTTTGCTTACAAAATGAACATATGGGTTGAAATGGGCCAAGCATTTTCTATAGCTCAAGCAAAATCGGCCCGATGATTTTTTTTTCTTTTCAAAAGCCCGATGGACTTGGGTCGAGCCAGGCCAGCCCGGCCCATTTCTTTCTCTACAGCTATATAAGAATTTCTTTCAGTGGATGTCAAAAGACAAGCATAATTCTTTGCTACTTTATACTAGTTTTAGGTATAGAAATTTGAGGAAATTACACAGAATACCCTGATTTTTAGAAAAAAGATGAAAATACCCACCCATCACAAAAATACCCCACCCGCTCCATCCCATCACAAAAATACCCCAACAGCTCCATCACTTTGTCCGCCACGTTATCCACGTGCGCGTCCCACTCCACCACCGCCTTCCGGCAAATCTCCGGTGTCCACACCTGCAGCCAGTCGTGCCAGCTGGCTGCCTCTGCCCTGTACAAGTCGTTGTTGTACGCGCCAATTCAAAACGAGAGAAATCAGAGCAATAGACTTCTGTGATAACGATCCATCTGGATATTGAATTTAGGGTTTTATGTAAGAATCTCTCTCGCTTTCTATTTATTTTTGGTCACTACTGTGATGAAGCCTCTTGATTTATGGATGCATGAATTTTCCTTTATCGAAGTGTATGTTGGCAATGTGTATTGTTGTTTAGAGAAAACTTATGTTTCTTTTTAATTGTATGCGAGGTGAGATCTGACAGGAAATTAATATCATTGTTGAATTTCAGTTTATGGATGGTTGGTGTAGATGAACGGACATCGTAATTATTCCTGTGCTTGAATTTTTACCACTTATATATATGTTTTTTCTTCTATGCACTCTTACCTGGGATGTTACGCCACCCAATTCCTCGCGCGAGTAGAATTTCAATTTCGCCTCTTTTGGCTGCTCGTGGAATGATTTGATGGCTGAAATAGTGTCGTTTAGAGCCGAATTTGGTATTCTGTGGTTGATTACTTGGAAGAAACCCCATGTTCTCGCGGTGTCCCGGATCTATCGGACGATTTCGGTTCTCTCGCTGGAGAGGTCTATGATTGGGATTTGGATGGATGGAGAGGAGGGATTGCGAAGGCCCGAAAGAGATTTCGGCGGCTGGAGGAACATTCTGGGAATGGTGGAGAAGCCGAAATCAGAGAGGCCTTTGACTCCTATTTTGGATTCGTCGAATTCTTTTACTTCCTTTATCCTGTCATAGCCTATAGAGCTTGCCATGATCTGTGGTTAGTAGAAGTTAAATTATTTAATTTATTTCTCACTGCAAATTTTCGGAGAAGAAGCTAGGAACAGGTGGTGGTAAATAGTATTTTGTGATTTGAAGTTTTTCGTTTGTTTCGATGTTGTTTCGAAGTTGTTTCTTTTATGTTTCTTTTGTGCTTTTTTGTATTTTCTATCTATCTGACTGTGTATCTTTTTTTATTTCTTTTGTAGTGAATGTGGGATTTTTTGTTGCTTGTTATGACGAGCATTTTATTGTTTTGAAGGCTATGGACGTTGAAGCAATCGAGATAGAGAATGAACAAGCAAGGCTTAGTAATCTGCTTCACAATCATGCTAAGTTGAAGCTGCAAAATGGCGATGACGATGACAACGACATTGAGTTTCTACCTCCACTTCCTAATGATTTTAGAGAATTGTTGATATGTAAATCTTAATGATGGTGTAATCAGTTGAAACATGTAAGAAACATAAATGAAACATGTAAGAAACAATTGTGAAACAGGGGATCATGTGATAAAAGTTTATAATAAATTGCTTTTAAATTTAGAGAAATAGTGTATTTTTCCCCATATACTCTTCAGTTTTTTTTTTTTTGTCATCCTTGTAAATGTTGATCTTGCTTCATTTCGATGTTTGCATTCCTAATCTTGAACTAAAGATCTCGCGTATTGTAGCAAAGTTGTTACTAGTAGGTCTTTCACTCTACAGTTGATGCATTCAATAATTCTACGATGTTGGAAGTCAATACAAAGTATTTTTTGGTCTGACAGTAGAGTCATGTCCATTTCTCGTAGCCGATGATGGACAAGTAAGCTCAAATTTTCTGAATTGAATTTGTTGTTCCAAGATTTCTTTTAGGGTGTTGAATGTTCAGTCCATTGGAATCAATATTCTTATTATCTCAAAGTTGGTATATTCTCTAATTTCTTCCCCATTGTCCATTGTGGCATACCACAACTGAGATTTTCACCATGCAACTGTGGAATGCAATGAAAAGTTGGCTAAGTGAAACATATAAGAAACATAAATGAAACAAGTATGAAACAACAAAGAAACAACAAACATGTTTGAAACAACAAAGAAATAACAAAGAAACAAAAAAGAAACCAACGCAAAAAATCAGCAGAAAATGGGTATTTTTGTCAAAAATCTGCGAAAATGGGTATTTTTGTCAAAAATCAGCGGAAAATGGGTATTTTTGTCAAAAATCAGTGAAAATGGGTATTTTTGTCAAAAATCAGCGGAAAATGGGTATGTGCAGGGATTGAGTATGGAAAATGGGGTATTCATGTCCTTTTCCCCAGAAATCCCTCTACAAAGGATGAATACAAAAATTCGCAACTCAGAGGTTAGAACAATAATAAATAGCGGAGTAAGGGCCCATAGCGAATGAAGCAAACAACCATCTTTGAGCCCCCGACAACTACTGTATATTTGATAATGGGTCGGGCCAGTTATTTCTAGATAGTACAGCATTTGGGCGTGGGCTTGATTGGCCCCATTACCTTGGATCTAAATTATGTCGAGTTAAGAATTGTTGTAAAAAGGGGGGAAAATGAAAGAACTAAGTTCGAGAAAAATGGAGTCACATTTATACTATGTTAATGTTTGAATTTTTGGTTGATTTTCTCACAGTTAATATTTTCAGTTTTTAGGAGTTACTTTAGAAGTTATAAATTTCAGTTTTCTAACTCCTTGGAAGTTTATTGTAGTGGGCGGTTTTTCTCCTTAATCATTGCAGGAAGTTTTCTCCTATTTTCTTGCAGGAAGTTATCCAAGGGACATCTATTTAAGGATCAGAACCAACACAATTCGTGCACAGATTTTAGAAGATTCAAGAGTTCTTCTTTCAACTTTTTCACACCAGAAAATTCTGCAGAAGCTCAATGATACCAGGAATGTTGGCAACATTGTTGGCATCATTTTTAGAACTCGAGTTTTGAGTGTTTATGTGAGATAGATTCAGTGTAGATTGAGTGTTTGGAGTGCACTAAATGTATTCTCACATTTTGTAAAGGAGTGTTGTTACTTTTGGAGACACAAGGGGAGTTGTTCTTCTAGTTTCCTTATTTACTTTGTATTTTTGTATTTTGTAAACAACATCATCCTTTGAAGATTTTTTGTTCTAATGAACACCGTACAAGTATTTTATACTTGTACAAAATTTTTAATCTCTTGTGTCTTGTCTTTAAATTTGTCTTTATTTCATACTTTATGAAATTGTGTTTTGCTTAAAGTCTTTCGCTGTGTTTTGCAAAGTGTTGGCATCACTTTTGACTGCACACTGCATATTCATTAGAATTGGACCCTTCAATTCTTTCAATTGGCATCAAGAGCCTTCACTAGACGATACTTAGTGTGATCTGTGTTTTGCAATGTTTTTATGATGGAAATTTGAGTGGTTCCATGGTTCGACCTCCTGCTTTGGATGGAACAAATTATTCCTATTGGAAGGTGAAAATGAGGGCTTATATCAAGTCCATTGATGAAAGAGCATGGAGATCTGTACTTACAGGATGGACACCACCAAGAATCATTGACACCGGGGGAGTTACAACAGACAAACCAGAGATTGAGTGGCAAAATGATGAAATTCAGATTGCAAGCTTTAATTCTAAAGCTTTAAATGCCATATTTACTGTTGTTGATATGTTTTAGTTCAAAATAATTTCTAATTGTGTTTCAGCAAAAGATGTTTGGGATGCATTGCAATTGCATTGTGAGGGAACACAAAGTGTAAGAAGAACAAAGCTAAGACTCCAAGCAAGCAAGTTCGAGAATCTGAGAATGGAAGAAGAAGAGACCATTGCTTCATATAATGCAAAAATCTGCGATATTGCTAATGAGGCACAATCACTTGGAGAACCTATTAGCAATGCAAGATTGGTAAGCAAGGTAATGAGATCTCTTCCTGAAAGATACAATATTAAGATTTATACCATTGAAGAAACCAATGATACTGATACTCTTAGACTTGATGAACTTATTGGTATTTTACAAAC
Source organism: Rehmannia glutinosa (assembly GCA_016081115.2). Taxonomy (NCBI): domain Eukaryota; kingdom Viridiplantae; phylum Streptophyta; class Magnoliopsida; order Lamiales; family Orobanchaceae; genus Rehmannia; species Rehmannia glutinosa. Next base: position 29,043,167 of record CM071926.1, read on the forward strand.
TTTTGAGTTAAACTTGGGCCAACAAAATGAACATCATGTTGAAGACAAAAGTATTTCTTTTAAAACCTAAACTGTTTTTGATTTTTGTGATGTTCAATGTAATGCAATGGAACATTTTATGAAAAACATTCATGAATCTGATTTAAATGAAGAATCTACTGTATTATTGACCTTACGGTTTAATAGTTTACTCAAAATTCTTCAAATTTCCCTAAAACGTTTACACCAAATCAAGAGAACAATTTTTTAAAATCAAAAAATCTTGATTTGATTCAATGTCGTTCTTGGAAAGGATTTGGTCATTATGCAAAACAATGTGCAAACACTCTTAGGAAAAGATGTATGGATTTTTACTGTATCTTTTAGTGAAGAAGAATCTGAAGATGGTGAAGAAAATTGCAAGGGACTTGTAACGATTCTTGAGGAAGAGGCACAAATCTGATGGATTCAGAAATGATGCAACAAATGATGCCAACACTGAGGCATCACAAGACAGGTTTGCTGATTCTGAATATGATTTTGTTAATCATTTTGCATCATTTTTATGTCTAAATTTAGGGTCAAAGTTTGTTGATCTAGATAAATGTCATAAAGATTTGCAACTTAAATGTGAAGATCTTGGCAAAGAGAATGACATTTTAAGAGAATCTGTTGGGAGATTGGAAGTTTTTTTAACAAAGAAAGACAAAGATCTTGATCTGACAAAATCTGAACTTATTAGTCTTAAAAAGACTGTAAGTAAGTTTGATTCTAGCTCTGCTGTTATTGATGATATATTTTTGAAAGCTAGATTTGATAGAACCGGAATGGGATATGTTCAAGCAAACAAAACAGATTCTTGTAAGAAGACATGCCATTATATGAAACAAGGGAATGCTGGGAAAAGTGGCAAATTATTTTTCAAAGACAAGTTCAAAAAGTCTGAAAGTTTTTTAAAACGTAAGTTTGTGTGTCATTAATGTTTTAAACTTGGGCATATCAAACCTTTTTGTTTTAAACTGAAGAAAAATATGGCTTTAGGTAAGATGATGCGAGAAATGATACATGACACTGTTGAGGACACTTTTAATTTTGCTGAGAATTCTTCAAAAACAGATCCTAAATTGATTTGGGTTGATGATAATGATCGTTGTTGTACTCAACACATTGCCACTAAACATCCGTTAGCAGATATTTTCTCTAAATCTTTGGATTTTGAGAGGTTTTATTGTCTAAGGAAATCTCTTGGTTTGTGTGTTCTTTAAATGTGTGATGCTTCATGTGTTGCATCACTGTGTGACACATCCTGTTTGTATATAATTTTTTTTTGTTTTGTTGTTAGCTTGTATTCTTGAGTTTTTCTTTACTGATGCATCATCTTTATATTTGTAGGCATTTCTGTGCAACTCAAATTCTTAAAAGAAGTCAGCAAACAAATTTTTTTTTAAACTTGCTTTTTGGGCATATTTGCAGATATTGGCTCATTGACCGTGTAAATGGATTGAGCTATATTTCTGTGACTTTCTTAAGTCTTTTTGTACTATTCTTATGCCTGTGGATCTGTTATGCAAGTAAAAAAAAATCTCTATTTCTGTCATTTAAATTGAGTTTGCTGTTACAGAATGATCTTGCAAATGATGGCATCATTGTACATATCACCTCATGATACTGTTGTGTGTTTGTTTTATATATATTTTTCGTTTTTGTTTTATTACTATTTCTTATATATTTAAAAAAAAAACCAAAAAAAAAAAACAAAAAAAAATTGTGAAAAAATATGCAAAACCTAATGTTTAGTAGTAATGAGTTGTTATTTTTTATCTCTTTTTCTCCTATGTTGGATAACTGGTCCAAACTTCTTTTAAGTAGAGATAATGGGTTATCAAAATGCTTTCAGTGAGCTTGTATATTGTTATTTTCTCTCTTTAAATTACGAAGACTGATTTCAGTCCAAAAAGGGGGAGAAAAATGGCACAAAAAGGGGCTGAACTTGCTTGTTTGTTGAAAGAGTATTTATGTTTTTTGGTACTTCTTATTTCTGGCTTATATTCAGGAGGAGATTTGACTTCTTATATTCAGGGGGAGATTTAACTGTGTTTTTGTGCAAAAGATTTTGTCCAGAAATCTGTAAGAAATGGGGAGATTGTTAATGTTTGAATTTTTTAAACATTTTAATTTTTGAATTCTTTCCAGATTTCTGGTTGATTTTCTCACAGTTAATATTTTCAGTTTTCAGGAGTTATTTTAAAAGTTATAAATTTGAGTTTTCTAACTCCTTGGAAGTTTATTGTAGTGGGCAGTTTTTCTCCTTAATCCTTGCAGGAAGTTTTCTCTTATTTTCTTGCAGGAAGTTATCCAAGGGACATCTATTTAAGGATCAGAACCAACACAATTCGTGCACAGATTTTAGAAGATTCAAGAGTTCTTCTTTAAGCTTTTTCACACGAGTAAAAGTGCGAAGCTCAGTGATACCAGGAATGTTGGCAACATTATTGGCATCATTTTTAGAACTCGAGTTTTGAGTGTTTATGTGAGATAGATTCAGTGCAGATCGAGTGTTTGGAGTGCACTAAATGTATTGTCACATTTTGTAAAAGAGTGTTGTTACTTTTGGAGACACAAGGGGAGTTGTTCTTCTAATTTCCTTATTTACTTTGTATTTTTATATCTTGTAAACAACATCATCCTTTGAAGATTTTTCGTTCTAATGAACACCGTACAAGTATTTTATACTTGTACAAAATTTTTAATCTCTTGTGTCTTGTCTTTAAATCTGTCTTTATTTCATACTTTATGAAATTGTGTTTTGCTTAAAGTCTTTCGCTGTGTTTTTCAAAGTGTTGGCATCACTTTTGACTGCACACTGCATATTCATTAGAATTGGACCCTTCAATTCTTTCATACTATAATCTCAAATAATGGACCATTATAAAACAAAATGTCATTATTATCATGTCGAACTAATGATGGCATTTCAATTTATTATTGTATGCATATTCAATAATTTGTAATCTCTTTTAGGAACTATGTATTTGGGAGGCATATATTTGTTTTTGTATGAACAGTGTAAGGATTTCGAGACGATATTTAGAAGTTAGAACGATTACAAGGGTTGTTGGTTTATCGGCAAAATAGTTTTTTTACTCACCTAAGTGGACCTGTTCGGATTTCGTCCTCACTTATTTTGATTTTGATATTTTATCCCTCAAATGAGCTTTTTTCGGACTTTTAGTCCGGTCACCGCCTATGGCAGGTAATGGTGATCGGCCATCTGATATCTAAATTTGAAAAAAATGTTGAAAAAAAATTAATCCTCTAAGTGGGTGGACTACTTAAGAGATTCAGTCTTCACTTTTTTTTCAAAATTTTAATTGTAGTCCTTTAATGAAAAAAAATTCTAAGATTCAATCCATTTAAATATAATTTCACTTTTTAAAAATTTATAAGTTAATAATAATAGAAAAATATATTTAACTTAACTATAAATAACATCAAATTAATTTACAATTTGAAATAAAAATTAGAAAAATAGAATATTAAATAAAAATTTTGTTTATTATCCTAGTTAGTTGAATATGAGACGAAAAAAATTTGGTATTTAATATGTAGGAGTATATTATGAATACTTATCAAAACAATTATGGCGAAACAATCGGCAATTACAGAAATAATTAATATATGGACTTATTCGGAAGTAAAAATATGGCTTATTTTGGGATTATCATTATATAAAATTTTAAACATTCAAATTTTAAATTAAATAAATAGAAAAAAGGGTACATTTGTGATCCCTCTCAACCAGACCTACCATCAGTCCCCTTTCTCTCCAACTAATTGAATGTTTAAAATCATAGATATTTAAAAAATTCAATCTTATGATAAATAACATGAATTTTGAATAATTAAGATATTTATCAAATAGTTTAATATTCTTTTAGTTATAGAAACAGTTTCTAACATTGTTTTTTTTTAATTTTTATAAATCATTCATTTTTATTTGATATTGTAAATTAATTTCATTTTATTCATAGTTAATTTAATGTTTTATATATATATATATATTATATTTATAGTTAAATTTAATTGAATTTTTAGTTTTTGTAAGTGAAATTATGTTTATAAATGGATAGAATCTCTGAAAAAATTTCATTTAAAGGACTAAATTTAGAATTCAGAAAAAGGTGAGGACCAAATCTCCTAGTTAAGACCACTTAGAGGACTAAAAACTTATTTTTTGTTTCTCTTAGAATTTACATATTAGTTTACCAGTCACCATTAACTACTATAGGCGGTGACCAGAGTAAAAGTCTGAAAAAAACTTACTTAAGGGATGAAATATCAAAATGAAATAAGTGGGGACAAAATCTCCAAAGAGTTCCACTTAGAGGACTAAAAAAATAATTTTTCCTTTATAAATCCATATGAACTACTTAGAAACAAGTGGCCCAACAACCTTGCACTGATTATGAAAACAATAAGGTGTTAGTGTTTAAACTTTTCGTTTTGGTGTTTTTATCGTGTCCACGTGATAAGGATAGGGAAATATCATGTCGTGCTAGTATAAACATGATAAAAATAACAGATAGAACTTTAACAAGGTAATGACCTATTAATCTATTAGTAACACGATAGTCACACAATAATGATACGTTTACCTGTTAGTGACACGATAGTGACACGATAATGACATGAAAATTTTTGTGCTCATATTTGTGTAAGTATAATCTCTTATCGTATCATATTTGTGTTTGAGTTGATCGTGTCGTGTTGTTATCGTGTCGACGTAAATCATGACACGATTTACCCTCCTTGTAATATTTACATAATTATTGTGATACCAAGTTTTAATAAATATAACAATTACATAATTTCGTCAATATTATAGTTATCGGAATCAATATCTAATAGTTAAAAAATCACAAACAATTGTCAACATAAAATATATAAGATTATAATTTCTGATTTGCGGCCTACTGCTCTTTGTAATGTTATCTATAAGGTGATTTCTAAGGTGTTGGCCAACAGATTAAAAATTCTCTTACCGCATATTATCTCGAAATCACAGAGTGCATTTGTTCCGTGTAGGCTTAACTTGGATAATGTTAAGGTGGCATTTGAAATTAACCATTATTTAAAGCAGAAAAGGTAATGGAAGTATGGTACATCCGCTCTTAAGATTGATATAAGTAAGGCCTTTGACCAGAATAAGTGGAATTTCTTGAAACTTCTGATGCTTAAATTGGATTTTCATTCAAACTGGGTAGATTTGATGATGTTTTGTTTATCAACTGTTAGATACAAGGTAACCCATTGTGATTTCAAATCTGATTTTATTATTCCAAGCCGCGGGATAAGAAAGAGTGTTCCGTTATCACCTTATTTTGTCCATATTATGTGTTGAGGGTCTATTTGCAATTATTTTTGATTCTGATAGGAATGGACTTATTCATGGTTGTAAGGTTGCTCGAGGTGCCCCAAGCATTTCATATCTCTTCTTTGTGGATGACAATTTTTATTTTTCAAAGTAGATGTGGAAGAGTGTAATAATCTGATCACTAGCTTGGATATCTATTCAAAAGCATCTGGACAGTTAATTAACTTCCAAATATCTTCTATCTCTTTCAGCATTAATACACCAGTGGTATGTCGAAATGAAATCTGTGATTTGCTGAATGTTTGTCAAACATCAAATCATGGTTCATATCTTCGGTTACCATCTTTGGTGGGGGAAATAAGAGGCAAATTTTTTCTTTTATTAAGGAGAAGGTTTGGGCTAGACTTCAAGTAGAAAACGAAGGTTTTATCTAGAGCAGGGAAGAGATCTTATTGAAGACTGTCGCACAGGCCATTCCTATCTATGTTATGAGCATCTTTCTACTACCCAGTAATGAATTGGAGGTCTTTATGAATTCTTTTTGGTGGGGGAAAAACGAGAATGATGAAAGAGGCATTCATTGGCTAACATGACAGAAGCTTTGTGTTCCCAAAAATCAGGGTGGTATGGGGTTCAAAAGTTTGCATGAGTTCAATCTGGAACTTTTGGGTAAATAGGCATGGAAGGTTACAATGGAGTAAGAAAAACTCAGGGATATCGATGCTCTCTCAGTCAATCTTCAATCCTCAAGTGTGAATGCGATCTCGATCTTTCTTTCGATTCCTCAGGTAGAAGGATGCTCTTTTATATTCTTTCTAGGGTAAAAGTATGTGTCTCTTATTCTGGGTCCACCTCTTCTTTATTTATAACATCCTGGGCCAAACCTAAGTCAATACGAAGTGAATCTTTGCAAACCCGCACAGACGCATGTGCTGTGCCTATGCGCACGGGCTGCCCATGCGTATAGGCACGACCAGCCCGTACATCAAGTCGAATGTCTAATCCTGCTATATGGATCACGCACAGGCTGCCTATGCGTGCCTCTTTTCCACTCGGTTCCTTTGATTTCTTCTCGGTTCATCTCCATACTTTGTGTAATCGCTCGATTCTTGATGGTCCTATACTGCAATGCTCCAAATTGCCTTAAAAGTACTCTAAACATCGTTATATTCCTACAAAATGAGCAAAGCGTAATATCTTTTACATAATATGAGGACACAATCCTTTTTACTGAGTTTATGCATGTTTATAAACTTATTATAGCTAAAACCATGCCCAAAATGCATGCAAAACTCACACTAAACAAACCTCAATCTTAAACTATTGACAGTCCCGGTCAACGCTTTATAAACCAAACAAAACACCAGTGGGAGGAATGAAAATCATAATCAATAACAATACCAAGAACTCATGTTGTTTATCCATAGGTATCAAGTAATGAATCAACCAAACCTCAAATCTCTAATATAGAACACGTTTCAATATAACCATGGTAAATGCTTTGAATTACGACTCTCACTGATCAAGTGTATGCTCTCCTCTCAAGTGTTTAAGGGACGTGTTTATGCTCAAATCATATCAATTATGAAGAACTACCATAAGCTTGCAAATCGTCTCAAATCTCCGCCACTAAAGTGTATGTAATTCATGAATCAAAAAGGACTTTGTCATTCGGTTGTAATAAAGGCTCTTTGGTTAGGGTAGGAAAATATGGATAAAGTGACTCAAACTCGAGCATATGGACTGGTAAGCATATTTTTCATTCAAAACAACAAACCTCATATAAAAACACTATGCTTCTCCAACCACCCATTTGTTTTCATTAATTCTTCATATCCCCTTTTTTTTTCTTTTCTTTGGTAAAGCTCAACTTTTTCACATCTTATTACAACCCCAACCTACAAGTTTATTCATATCAAACCCAATCATAGAGTCGATTTTGTTTTTCGACTCTTTCATGAGTATACCTTTTCCTCATTTTTTTTTCTTTTTTTTCCCATAAACCAACTCTCACACAATTATCTATATTATTGATAACACCAGTTCAACCTCATTCAACCCACTTACTCAATGCTATATGCTCAAGTTTAGGGCAACTAATATATCAAGTTAAGGTTGAAAATGTGGCTATCAAAAAATAAGGTAATAAGCTCAAATTGGTTAATTAAGGAATTCAATATCATTGGGTAGGCCAAAGGCTTGAAAGGCTTAACAAAAATGGCTTTAAATCATTTTCACAAATTGCATACAACATGTAGCTTTGACAAAGATACCAGAGCAAGTTCTAGAGTTCTAACATCATGAATGATACACTCAAAACAACAAACAAGTATGCATATAATGAAAGCAGTAAAGACTCAAATGCTCACAGGCTTGCATATCCATAAATCAAAGCATAAAATCCATGTTTTCAATATTCACATGCTCTATATCCTCCATTCTCATCTTGATTACTTCGAACTCAACACCCAAATCAAAATAGCACAAGAATTTTCAAAATATCCCCCAAGTCGCATCGCACAACATCAAAACCCGGTTACTCACTCCCTAAGACCTACTAAAGTAGTAAACGTGCTAAAACTATAAATGTGCTTCAAATGCCATGCAACCTAAGTTCTCTACATGCAACTATATGAAATGCAAATTTTGTTTTTCTCTCCACGCCCTTCATATCAAAATTACCTATCTCTCCCCAAAACTTGAATGAAATTATATCGCATACAAGGAAAGATAGAATTTCATTAAAGAAAAAGTGTGGATTCAACCTGGCTCACTGAGGTGGTGGTGATGGATAGTTGCCTTGAGAAATATGCCACTGAGTCATTTGTCGCATCATATCGAGGAGCTCCTCTTGGCGTCTGTCTGCTGCCATGTTCCATTAATGCTGCTCCGTTCTGAAAGCTCGAAATTCATCATGGTGCAGCTGGACTCGCTCCTCAAGGGCCAATGGTCGATCATTGAAGTCATGACCCCCGCGATCCTCACCTCTGTGGGAACTCTCTGGAATATCTTCCGCCCTTGGTAGGGGTTCTTGCCCGTTTTCCCCATCGTCTCCTAAGTACTTCATCTCCTCCACCACCAAGTCTTTGTCATCTTGGAATCCAGCGACCCTTCGCTTTTTCCGTGCGAGCATTCCTTGTATAACTCTTTCATGGGCCTCAGAGTTCAATAAATAATTTGCCCTGTCATTTATGTTATCCACAGTTGTGAGAGCAGTGTTGGGCAACGAAAATGAATGTCTGGAACTTTGTTGGAAGAGGTACATGCCTTCCTCTTCCGTGATGATCTTCATAGTTCGTAGTACTGCCAAACTGATCCTCTATTCGCCCTCAATTAGATCCAGGGCCCTAACATTAATGTTGAAGAATCGGGTGATAAGAGTAATTGTACCTGCAATCATTATGGTGCCCGACCTCTGAGTAGCAACTTGCTCCAACTGTTCCGAAAAATAAGCCGCCATGTTAAATGGTGTGCTAGTCAGCATGCACCATATCAAGAAGAGCTCCCCGGTGGTCATGTCTCCGTTGTTTTCTCTCGCAAAGACTGAAGCTGAGGTGACCCGTTGAATATACCGAAACACCAGATTACGTACCCATGAATTACTGGGCAGTCCGTGCCTCATAGATCATTATACTTGTTTCCGGTGTCTTTACTAGTAGTCACCAGAAGGCCTGCTGATTATATCCCAATGGGGATAGGAATGCCCCATTAGTCATCACCTCAAAAATGTTGTTTAATTGGGCAATGGACAGTCGCCTTTGCATATTTCCCAGCTAGAATCAAACCTCAAAAGGTTCATATGCGCCTCTTTGCTTTAACACCTTGAAGGTGCTCAAGAATTCGAGTGTGAGGCTTTTGTATGTCGGCCATCTCCCGCGCATGAATGCATCCATCCAACCCTTTCGAATAATCTCCAAACATCATCGTGTATCCCAAGTATTTAGGTACACTCGTCATTAGTGTATCTAGTAGGGGTCATAGGACGCGTGACCAACCTATTCCATCTTTCTATATCTGCATCTTCTGAGAGCTCTACCCCGTAAGCTGCGGGGCTATTCGGATTTGCTTTTTGTTGTGCCCTTCCCCTCTGTCTTCTTCTTCTGTCAGCCGTTCGTTTCAATGTTGTACCTAGCAAAAGCATATGTGAGATTCCGGATAAACTTAGCAACAACAAAAATATGGTGAAATCATGTCTATTTTTCATTATCCATAAAGAGTATAATGCCTCATCTCCACAAGTCTCAAATCAAGAATTAGTCCAATTGTTTTTCAAAATCAATACAATTGTGGAGGAATGGAATCACTAGTACTCTAAATATCAATGTCCAATCAATAAGAAATCAATAACTCACATAATTTTTCACCAATTCAAGATGCCTACTGAGTGTTTGATATTATGCCCCAAAGAATAATCCAAGTAAACCATAACAATTCAATCACAAAATGCTCCATATATCAATCCTCCATACATATTCTATAAGAAAATCGAAGAGAGCGTGCGTTCTTATCGACATTCCCAAGAATTTACAAGAAGGATGAACTTTAAGCCTTATGTATCTTTCTCCCAAAAAAACTCCAACCAAATCAATTTTTGTGCACAATTCATGTATAGTGTGGTGAAGGTGTCGAATTGGGAGTGAAAAACGAGTAGAAATTCGAACTTTTTGGCAAAAGGGGAGAGAGGGCGAGAGGATTTTGTGAAGTTATGGCTCAATTATGTTTTTGAAGTGGGGAGAAACACCGCAAATATCGACCTAATATCGCTTCAGCAGACAGACGCACGGGTCGTACGCTTACGAACAACCTGCCCGTGCGTCACGTCGAGAGGTTGCCCAAACCTTTGCATTTGCACACGGGCCGTGAGTCAATGCAAAGGACCTTTCTTTCAGCTTTTTTTAAAGCAAACTAATCTTATCTTAACTAAGGGAAAAACAAAAAAGACGACAAACCATTGGGTTGCCTCCCAATAAGCGCTAAATTTAATGTCTATAGCTTGACGCCGGTATATCTCGATCAAGGTTCCCGCAAGGTGATGGATGCCACATCTTCATGCATTTCTCCTCTCCATTCCAACTCGCATAAACTAGTGCCCTCTTTGAATGCCTCTAGTGACGGCTTCACGCGTCGGTCATATGCCATATTTTCATCGTTTGTACCATGCATGTAACAATACATGCTTGCTTCTGAGATGCTGATTATTCCTATGTCTTTTCTCCGTGTTCTTTTCTTTCTCAATTTTCGGAAATTCCTGCACATGGTCTACAACACACACATAACCACTCAAGTTTTGAGCATTAATACATGAATCAATGACTGCTAAGGAATTGCAGCTCTCTACATTATCATTAGATTTCACAGCCTTATAGATAGAAAATAAAACATGCTCATCATTAAACCGTAATGTGAGCTCTCCCTTCTGTATGTCTATCAAGGCTTTTCCGTTGGCTAGGAATAGACGCCCAAGAAATCCACGGAGAATATGAATTTGTCGACTTTCACGAACACATCTTCTATGATTCCCTTAGGATATGTGAGTGATCTATCCACAAGTTGCAAAGTGATCGTGGATGTTTTTACCGCTCTCAATCCAAGTTTCCTGAAAATGGACAAGGGCATTAAGTTAATACTTCCTCCTAAATCACACAATACTTTATCAAAGAAAACACCCCTATTTAACAAAGGATAGTGAAACTCCTTGAATGTTTGAGCTTTTGAGGTAGTTTTCTTTAAATGATGGCACTTCACTCCTCAGTCAAGTTAACTGTCTTGAACTGTACCATTTTTCTCTTCTTGGACATCACATCCTTTAAAAACTTTGCATAGTTGGGCATTTGTTCTAATGCATCTGCAAAAGGTATGTTTATGTGCAGTTTCTTAAAGGTGTCAAGAAATTTAGCAAATTGGGCATCTAACTTTTCCTTTTGAAAACATTAAGGGAAAGGGAGTGGAGTAGAAAGTTTTCAAAAATCAGAGTCAGAGGAAGATTTAAGATTCTCAGTCCTTTTTTGGTCATCCTTATGTCCCATGTTTCCATCCTCGACCTCAACTTCGCCATTCGCTACAGTGCCTTCATTTCCAGGGGTCAATATTCACTGATCGACATTATTTCCCAGAATCTTCAACCCCTCGTACTATGTACCACTCCTCAGATGAATGGCGTTATATTGTTCCTTCGGGTTAACTTCAGTGTTGCTCGGAAACTGGCCCTTCTGATGCTGTCTACCTATGATCGTAGCTAAGTGGCTAATCTGAGTTTCTAGATTTTTCATTTGTGAGCCCATAGTGGTAGCTAATTGCTTGACATGTGCTTCGATCTTGTCTATCTTAGCTCATCTTTATTCAATCTATTCCTCGTTTCATTCATAAACGAACTCGTCTGACTTATAAACGAAGTAAGAACGTCCTCCAAAGATGGCTTAGCCTCTGCATTAATGAATCCATTCGTCACACTGAAACCTGGTGGTGGTTGCATCATGTTTTTTGTATTCGCATACGAGAAATTTCCGTGATTCCTCAAACTCGGACTATAATGAGTGGGAGTAGAATTATTCCAGAAATTGTTGAAATTTGGTTATTGACATAATTAGCTTCCTCAATAGGATCTTGGGGAACCCATTATGTGCACCTGTGTTTACTTCAGCCCCTTTAGTTAAAATACTTATCTGATTAGTCAATGCTATCATCTGAGCCGTTAGTGCTTTGATTGGGTCCGAATCAGAAACTTCATCTACCCTTTTTACATTTGTCCTCTCGGAGGGCCACAAATAGCTATTCATTGCCATCTCTTTAAGCAAATTGAATGCATCATGTGGAATTTTTGCTAGTAAAGCTCCTCCTGTTGTGATATCCACAAATGATCTTGTCTGTCACAACAACCCATTGCAGAAGAAACAAAGTTGTTGATCGTCTAGAAACCCATGTTGCGGACGCCTTCTCAAAAGATCTCTGAATCTATTCCAGGCCTCGTATAGTGGTTTAGAGTCAAACTGTCTAAACTGAGAGATCTCGCTCTTAAGCTGCAATGTCTTGCTTGGTAGAAAGAATTTGAATAAGAACTTTTGGCTCAAATCATCCCAAGTGTTAAGACTCCCCTGAGTCAATGTGCCTAACCAGTTTCTTGTCTTATCCCTTAAAGAAAAAGGGAATATGCACAGACGTATAGCACCATGTATAGCATCATCCGACACTCCATTCATCTTGATCGTGTTACAAATTTGCATGAAGTGTGCAAGATGAGAGTGGGGATCCTCAGTTGCAAATCCCCCAAACTAGTTATGTTGAATCATTGAAATTAATGCCGGTTTCAACTCAAAGTTATTATCATTAATCGGGATATGGGCAATTCCACCATAGTTGTAATTTGTCTGAGGGTGAAAGTAATCACGAATTGCTTGTTGCTGGACTGCCAGAACTTCTGGTATAGGCACTTGATTATTATTCACATTGTTCTAGTTGTTATTCCCATTGTTCTCGTCCACAACCTCCATAGTTTGATCTAGATTTCTTTCTGCTTGTTTAGTAGCTGCACTTATTCACCTGGCGAAAGCTTCAACTTCCGGTGTGAACGGTGCTAATTGAAGTTTTCCAACATCCCGGTAAGTGGTTTGATGAAAATTGGTGAACGGAAATGGGAGGAAGATATTATATAAGATTTATTTAATGAGCGAGATAGACAATTGATATTAAGTATCTCCTCAGTGAGAGTATGAGAGAATAAGCTGGATGTGAATTGGTGAAAAGAAAAGAGACATTGTTCGCCTTATTTCTTAGCTTCACTGCAAGTGAACGGTGTAATTAATAGATAGGGTAAGCAAGGTCGACCCCACATAGCCTAATAAATTAATGCACTAATTATTGTGATTCTAATAGCACTATTTTTATTTAGACGATCAAAATGTGATTGTTGTTTTATAAAACTAAGAAAATATTTTATAATAAAAATAACGAAGCAAAGAGTTACGATGGAAAAGATCAAGTAGATGAATGAATTCCAGGGTTATAGTTTCAGTTAATCTCCCTCTTGTTATCAGATTAATCAAGCTAAAGTTATTATCTATCTTCCCTATAAGACGATCACAAAATTAATTTATCCTCTCTCTCGAGACACAGTAAATACGTTGATTGATTTAACTATGCTAGGATCTCCACTCAGCATAAGATAAACAACTCCCACAAGCATATAAGATCAACAATCCTCACAAATACTCATAGACTTCTCAAACATGCAAAGTATTCATGTCAAGCACTCAAGATCTAGTATTGAAACTCATCTCTCAAATTATGTATCAACACACCAAGCATGTTAAACCATTGGCCAAACCCCGGAATCACAAGATATTTAGCCGGACATGGGAAACAAATAATTCATAGACAAATTATTCATATCCATATCAAAACTAGATGAAAATAAGAATACAATGGAGTAAGAAAAACTCAGGGATATCGATGCTCTCTCAATCAATCTTCAATCCTCAAGCGTGGATGCGATCTCGACCTTTATTTCGATTCCTCCAGTAGAAGGATGCTCTTTTCTCTGCTTTCTAAGGTAAAAGTATGTGTCTCTACTTTTGAGTCCACCTCCTCTTTATTTATAACATCACGGGCCAAACCTAAGTCAATACGAAGCGAAACTTATGGGTCGTGCCTATGCGCTTGGGCTGCCCGTGCGTTAAGTCAAAACTTTGTTTTTTCTCTTGATCAGATGCACGGGTAGTGTGTATAGGCACGACCAGCCCGTGCGTCAAGTCAAAGGTCTAATCCTACTGTATGGATCACGCACAGGTCGTGCCTATGTGCATAGGCTGCCTGTGCGTGCCTCTTTTCCAATCGGTTCTTCTGATTTCGTCTCGGTTCAGCTCCATAATTTGCGTAATCACTCGATTCTTGATGGTCCTATACTGCAATGCTCCAAATTGCCTCAAAAGTACTCCAAACATCGTTATTTTCCTACACAATAAGCAAAGCGTAATATCTTTTCCATATTATGAGAACACGACCCATTTTACTGAGTTTATGCATGTTTATCAACTTATTATAGACAAAACCATGCCCAAAATGCATGCAAAACTCACACTAAACAAATGTATATGGTTAAACCTGCGTATAAGATTTTGTGTTCTTGTTCAAGCTTCTCACAATTATTTGCCTAGAAGAAGTTGTTAGATAAATGATTTTATCGTAATTTTGATGATTTCATATTATTGAGTTTTACACCAAAACAATGTTCCTAAAATATTGTCCAAATACTTCAAATCGATTTAAATACTTTTTACTAATTTTTTGGAGTATTTCTTGAAGTTTATTTTTAACAAAATCGGACAACACTTCTGTTTCGAGGCCAACCGGTCGCCCTAGAGGGCAACCAGTGCCTGAAGATTAAAAACGAGACAGAAATGAAATGGGAAAGATTTTGGAGGAGGCCGACCGGTGCCTGGAGTTCACAAATATTCAAAAACTGACTCTGTCTCTCAAAACTCGAAGGGTGACCGGTCCACATAGGGGTCGACCGGTCGAGCTCATGGTCGATCGGTCCAATATTGGACCGGTCCAAATGCTTGTTTTTCATACATATTTCATTTTTTAATGTATTTTTCATATTATAGGTCAACCGGTCGACCTAAGGTTTTATCAACAAACTATCAGTTGCACAATCAGACATCTTTGATGAAATTAAGGGATTGATTTCTAACAGCTATATTCTCCATTTAATGTGCAATTTTTCACATATTTTAATCTCCAAGGAGGAGCCTATTGCTGGGATACAAATCCAAGACCTCTCCTATAAATAGATGAAAGCTTGAAGCAACACTAAACTACAACACAAGCAATACAAATTTCTTGTTCTTCACTTTCATATTTTCAGTATTAGGCTTCATTCTTGATTACACTTGCACTTCAAAGTTGTATACTTCATTTGAGTTGTAATCTTGAATTTATTTCAATCATCCAAAACAAGACATCCTTGTTAGTGTTCTTGTGGTAAGAACACACTAGAGTGATATTTTGGTGTTGAAGAGTGTGGTGCTCTTCATTGGTATAAGAAGATTGTGGTAATCTTCATAGGTGGTGTTGTAAGAAAAGTGTGGTAGAGGATTAGGCCCTAGGTGGGTTGAACCTCTATAAATCATCGAATGTTGTTTATATTTCCGCACTTTTATTTTTGATCATCATCAACTTATTCGGAAAAGAGGGCGTAAATCGGAAAATCGGATAATCTATTCACCTCCCTCTCTAGATTATCGTAGCCACTTGGACTAACAAGTGATATCAGAGCCAAACTCTTTGGCAAGCTCGTTTAATCTTTGCGGGTAAAGAGGAGATCCATGGCTACGAGCGAAAGCTACTCACCACTGGCGCCTCCACCAACAAGTCACCACTATTCGACGCCAACAACTATGCCTTTTGGAAAAATCGAATGTAGTACTTTCTACAAGGTTGCGGTTTTGATATTTGAAATGCGGTTATTGAAGGGATAGCTCAACCAACCAAAAAGTTGGAGGATGGAACCACGACCCTCAAGAGCCTCAAAGAATTTGACGATAATGACAAGAAGTCATTTTCTCTAAACGGTAAGACTTTGAACATTTTATATTGTTCTCTTACCGCCACCGAGTATAATCATATTAGAGGAATAAGGTCCACACATGAAGTATGGGAAAAATTGGAAACTATCTATGAGGGCACAAAGAAAGTAAAACAAGCAAGAAAAACTATGTTTGTTAAAGATTTTAAGAACTTCATTATGCTTGAGGGTGAAGGTATTTCAAAAATGGTGGAAAGGCTTAACAATATAGCCAATCCTCTTGTGGAACTTGGGAAAGTCACCTCCAAAGAATACAAGGTAACAAAAATCTTAAATGCCCTTCTCGGTTCTTTGTCCGAAAAGGTAACGACGATTAGGGAAGCTCAAAATCTTGAAACTCTCAAGTTTGACGAGCTCATTGGAAATGTTCTCATCTACGAAGTATATCTCAAGGAGAGGAAAAATTCCAAACCATCCATCTCTCAATCGGGTATGCAATATATTCCTAAAGATTTAACATCTTCTTCAAATAATACATATTACGTTAGGGATGAAGATGATGAAGAGACGGTCGCCCTTGAAAATTTGCCAGATTTGTAAATAAAAACATGGCAAGAAAGTCTAGAGACAACTCATTTTTCAAATGCCGGAAACTCGGGCACTACATAGCTGATTGCCCGAAATTAGCGGAGGAGGAGCAAAAGAAGAAAAAAGCATTTTCCCAAGAAGAAAGATCTAAATGCGGAAACAAAAGCATGGGATGAGCTCCTTGCCACGTCCAATGAAGAAGAATAAGCCAAACATGGTCTCATGGCCATAGAAGATGCAAACAATGAGGTATGCTCTAACTCTTCATCTTCTTCTTTAATTGATGATTTACAATGTGATTATGATAAGTTTGAAAATGAATTTAGAGATGTGATTTGCGAATACAAGCTTTTGAAAAAGGAGTATAAAGAGTTTAAATTAGAAAAAGGACATATTATTTATTTCTTATGAATCACTTGATCACGCTCATGCTATTACTCTTGCAAAAGTTCATACTCTCGATTCCGAAAAATAAATGTTCACAAAAGAAATTAAAAATTTAAAAATAGATGTGCAACGTTTTAATTTGAGTACGGATAAAGTTACTAAAATTCTTGGTACACAAAGTGAGCATTCCAAACTAGGACTTGGTTACAAACCTTTTCAAACCATTTTTAAGAGAAATGACCAAGCTCCGACTTTCATACGTGCTAGTAGTCCTAACATTATTACTTGCTTTTATTGTGGTAAAAATGGACATTATGCTAATGATTGTAAACTTAAAAATATCTTTAATCATTTTTGGAGACCCAAAGGTCTCAAGACTAACCCGCATGGACCCCAAAATTAGTGGGTACCTAAAAAGGATTTATTTGAAGGTATTAGGAGCTATACCAATTCCAGAAGATTCAAAATGACTCGTGGACAACGGGTGTTCATGCCATATAACCGGAAGGAGAGAAATGTTTACCAACATCAAGCTCTAAGAAGAAGGCATGGTCATGTTCGGGAATAGCAAAGGAAGAATTATTGGAAATGGAGAAATTGGTAACTCTTCTATAACTCTCTTAGTAATTTTCTATTAGTAAGAGGGCATAAGTTCAAATTGATAAGTGTAAGCCAACTTTGTGACTCTAATTATGATGTTATTTTTAATAAAGGAAAATGTCTTATTCTAAAAAATGATAAAATTACT
Organism: Rehmannia glutinosa; assembly: GCA_016081115.2. Lineage (NCBI taxonomy): Eukaryota > Viridiplantae > Streptophyta > Magnoliopsida > Lamiales > Orobanchaceae > Rehmannia > Rehmannia glutinosa. The sequence goes on from CM071926.1 coordinate 29,060,765, forward strand.
TGTGAAGCAAGTAGAAAATGCAATCTTTACAAAATTTGCACAAGTGATTTGGTTAGTCAAAATGTTTCTTGTCTAGTTGCCAATAATGATTTAACAAATTTATGGCATAGGCGACTTGGACATGTTGGATACAAAAATTTGCAAAAGATTTACAAAAACCAATATGTAAAAGGACTACCCAAATTGAATTTTGAAAACCTTGGCTTATGTGACACTTGTCAAAAGAACAAATTAGTTAAAAGTAGTTTTAAGCCCAAAAATGAAATTTCCACAACCAAGTCTCTACAATTACTTCATCTTGATTTGTATGGAGATATTGGCACCGATAGTTTAAGTGGAAAACATTACACATTTGTTATAGCTGATGATTTTTCTAAATGCACTTAGGCTATTTTTCTTGCAATACATGTGATGTCGCTAATAAGTTTGCTAAGTTGTGTAGGCTTATACAGAATAAAAAGAAAGATACGATTAAGTCTATAAGGAGTGACCGAGGAGGATAATTTGATGGTGACTTTAGAATATTGTGTGAAACTAAGGGGTATGCACATAATTTTTCGCATCCGAGAAGTCCAGAACAAAATGGTGTTGCCGATAGGAAAAACTAAACTCTTCAAGAAATGTGTCGGTCCATACTAAATGAATTTTCACTTCCAAAATATTTTTGGGCCGAAGCCGTCAACACCGCTTGCTATGTCATAAACATGGTATATTTTCGTCCAAAGTTAAATAAAACACCTTATGAGCTTTGGAAAGGAAGAACTCCAAATCTTAGCTATTTTAAAATATTTGGTTGCAATTGTTTTATTTTGAATACCAAGGACCAATTAGAAAAAATTGATCCTAAGGCCGACGAAGGAATTTTTATGGGGAATTTTACTAAGAGTAAGACATGTCGGGTTTATAACAAAATGAGCATGGTGGTTGAGGAGTCTATTCACGTAAGTCAATGAAGCCTCGGGTGTTGAAAGGATACCCAATGATGAAATTGATGAAGAAGATGAAATTGAACCAATTGTTCGACAAATGATCCACCTTCAACTTCAAATGTCCCACATGAAGATAAAGGTGATAACGCGGATCTTCCCATTGCATTAAAATTCAAAGGAGATCATACAAAAGATCTCATAATTGGGGATCCTCTAGGTAAAGTTATGACTAGAAGAAAATTTGCCGAGAAAGCACTTATTTCTCAAAAAGAGCTAATGATTATTTGAGAATTGGTACCTTGTCGTCCATCACAAATGATTATTGGTACAAAATGGGTATTCTGAAACAAACTCGATGACCAAGGCAACATCTTCCAAAACAAGGCAAGGTTAGTGGCTCAAAGGTATTGTCAAGAAGAATGTATTGACTATGATGAAACATTTCCACTCGTAGCACTTTTAGAAGCAATTCAAATTTTACTTGCCTATTCTTATTTTAAAAATTGCAAGCTTTCACAAAATGGATTTTCAAGAGGTAAAGTAGATACTACTCTCTTTGTTTTTCAAAAGGAGCAAGATTGTTTATTGGTACAAATTTATGTTGATGATATTATATTTGGTGCTACTAATGAGTCTCTTTGTAAGAAATTTTCTAAGCTCATGCAAAGTGAATTTGAGATTAGCAAGATGGGAGAGCTCAACTTCTTTCTTGGACTTCAAATAAAACAATGTCAAGAAGACATTTATATATCCCAATCCAAGTATACAAAAGAGCTTCTATAGAAGTTTAGAATTGAAGAAGAAAGAACCATTGCTACTCCAATGGCAACCAATATCAATTTTGACAAAGATGAAAAAGGCAAATTGGTTGATGAATCAAAATATCGAGGTATAATTGGTAGTTTACTTTACTTAACCGCAAGTAGGCCCGATATTCTTCATGCCGTTTGCCTATGTGCTCGATTTCAAGGCTATCCCAATGAATCTCATATGAGTGCCGTTAAAAGAATTTTTGATGTTTGAAAGGCACTATTTCATATGGCTTGTTTTATCTAAAGAATGAAAATTTTTCTGTAAAAGGATATAGTGATTTGGACTATGTGGAAAATATTGATGATCACAAAAGTACTTTTGGATCATGTAACTTTTTAGGTGATCGCAAAAGTATATTGATATAGTGACGCTTGTCAGTTTGCTAAACACCATCGTTTGTTTTACATTCCCCGTAAAAAGTAAGAGGGTTTGTAATAGTTTTGAGCTAGTTCATTCTGATGTTTGGGGACCATGTCCTGTTTCATCTAATGAATTTCGTTATTTTGTTACTTTTGTGGATGATTTCTCTTGTATGACTTGGCTATATTTTATGCAATCGCGTGCGAAATTACTATCACATTTTCAATCTTTTTGTGCTGAAATTAAAACTCAACACAATGTTTCTATCAAAATCTTGAGAAACGACAATGCCAAAGAATACTTCGCTGCATCTTTTCAATCATATATGAACAATAATGAGATTCTTCATCAATCCTCTTGTGCAGATACTCTATCCCAAAATGGAGTTACTAAAAGGAAAAATAGACACCTTCTCACTACAAGGAAAATGCTAATAGACAACGGTGATCCACTGTTGTCGTTTAGGGAAAAAAAGTGTTGTGGATATCTATGTTGTGGAAGAGGCCGCTCAAAGACAATAGTTCTGCACCGTTGTCTTTATATTATACGACAACGGTTTTCCACTGTTGCGCAACCGTTGTCCAATAATGTAAAGACAACGGTTCTGCAACAGTTATTCACCGTTGTCTAATATCGTCAATGACAACGGTATAAAACCGTTGTACATAACCGTTTTCTTGCATGTAAGTAGACAACGATGGAGAACCGTTGTACATAACTGTTGTATTTTGATTAATAAGACAACGGTGGAAACCAGTTGTCTTTTGTCTCCCTCTTTTACAACACAAATATCAACAACACTTTATTTTTCCTTAACGACAACGGTGGATCACCGTTGTCTATTACTTTAAAAGAACAATTTAGTACCACCAAATACACCAGCTAATACCTGTTGTCTTTTCAAATAATACAACACATGTTTTCGAAAAATAATTAAAAACTCTAAATATAATCCATTAATATATAATACAATAAACAAATTCAAATTCATTGCACATTTCAAAATCCCCCAATACAAATCTTTACAACAAAAGAAAAATTACGAAGATGAGTTCTACCATTCCGTCAGATCCATTTCAGTCATCAAAACCAAAAAAACAATGAAGTCATTAATTAAATGTTTGCCATCTTTCACTACCGACCAGCAGAAAAATAAAATCCAGCTTAATTCATCTTCGCCATGTTGTGCTAATTTGTGTTCTGCAAAAAAAAAAGGACTACATCTCAGCAATATTATTCCAAATCATTGTCGGGAAGATGAAAGAAGACAACAATCTACTACACAATATATGTATAAGCAAATTTATAAACATGAAAGCAAACAAAAGAAATCAGGAAAACACCATTTAAATTAACAATTATTTCTCACTCAGAACTGAATAAAATAGGGATAAAAAGACATAATGATGAGCAAACCAAAACAAAAAAAGGCAATGAGAATGTATAGCATATCAACATTTAATAATCTTTTCATCACCATCTATAATGATGTAATTCACACAGTCATCCAACATAACACACCATTATCCAACACAATGCACCATGTTCCAACATACAACAATCATCATCTCTTACCATCCAATAGAATTGAAGTTGAATACATAAACAAATATTATCCTAGAAACACACAACTTAAATTCAAAATGATCGAGGTAAAAAAAAGGTACAGAATAGACAGCATAAACTCCGTAGATTTCACTAGACAGTAGACAAAATTTTAAATAACTTGGATACAATTCACAATGGTAGGAGTACTGATTCTTGTAGATTGAGTGACCTACATAAAAAACAGGTATGCAGCTAAAATTAGTAGTGTTTTCACAAGTTATTTTTGATCAATTGAGCAACTTTCAAGCATGAGTGCTAGTTTGTTGTTATATAAGAGTGGTTTGTGACACGATTAAAATGACAATATGCAATGATTCTAATATATTACGCTAAGTCACTTAATTGCACTCAAGTCAATGAACTATATATTTCCTTAATAATAGTTTTTATGTAATGAACCTCCACTAGTCAACATTTCGACAATGAATAATATGGCTTTTTTAAGAGAATTCTGATTATATATTTGGATGCACTAATATCGCAATCCACATCGCTCTCTTTCGACATTGTTATATATGTGTCCTTGTTGTATGTCCTGCTTAGACTCATGGAATTATGTTGGTTTGTAGGAAATGGAAAATATTTCTATTATTTGAACTTAAAAGTGCAAAATATAGAACACCTTCATAAAAACTGTAATCCAATGCACTAGAAACAAAAGAAGTCAAAAAGTCAAAACCATCCGTGCCACTTCCGATTTGCAAACAATACATTCAAAAACAGAGAACAAATAAAGGAATAGAGAAAGAAAAGTATTTTGTGTAGTTTCGTCTGATTTTGTACACCAATACAAAATATCAATTACGTACATAACTCAATCACTCAGCAAAATCATAAATAAGTTTAAACTTTGGAGAAATGGGGATTTAACTGACAAAAGAACTAAGTGAAATAAAATTGGCAAAACTAATATAACTGAGATATTGTGAAAATGGTGTATGAGCTAAAAGTCGCAACCAAGACAAGCCTCATATGACATACTTAAATGACACCAACTTAGTCGATCATTGTAATATCCAACTTCTCGATTTTGGTTGACGAATTCCATTGTTTGAGGGAAATTGCCATATTGTTTTTCGTAACTTGCCGATACAACACTAAAAGACAAATGTTTGTTGTTTAAAATTTCTTATTTTCTTTTCATAAACTAGTTGCGAGTAAATTTTGCAAAGTGCTTAGTTTTTGCGTCATTTTTTCTAAAGGTATGTGAATCATTCAAACTAGTTGAAATATTCGATGCGATAATAAGCAAACTAAGAACACGTTTTTAGAAAATGTGTATCAAAGACTGAAAACTACATTTAAATCACAACAAATGGAGATCGGATTAACTAATCGATTCATGGCGGTCAAGGGATCATATTTGTAATATCTTCAAGACGAATAATAACCTAATTATCCCCTATTCTCGCGTCACCGCTTATACACACTCAAGTTTAGCCAAATTACAAGCTCATCCTCAAGTTTAGCCATATACAAGCACATATACGAGCACACCACTGCATATACACATATACAAGTACACCCTCAAGTTTAGCCAAATTGCAAGCACACTACCGCATATACAAGAAAAAAAAAAAAAGGAATCACGCAATGTATGTAATCAAGAAATGTAAGAAATTAAAGGAAACAAATTAATTACTTACAATGTATGTAATCAAGAGAGTGCGAGAATCCAGAGGCCCCAATCTTTTCTACTTTATATAACTTGATATGCACTCTCGCCCACTCAACTCGCACTTCATCGATGTCACTTGAAGAAATCGCTTTCGATTGAACGTGAATAAAAACATATTGATGTAATATTAGTCCGATCCAACTACTAAACGTACAAATAAAAAAATTATAAACCTTAGTAATTTTGAATGTACGAAATTAAGATGAAAAAAAGATAATATATATTACTATTTGCGCATGAATCAACCTCGCTATCGATGCAACTCCTTTTTGAATTATTTGTCATGTATCGCATTACAAAAAAACCACATTGTAGTTTATCCGATTGCTCCGTACCTATGCCGAGAAATAAATTTTGAACATATCTCGCTTAATTTCCAAATACATAAAACACATTTGAATCACCGTTAATGCTAGGCATACCTTAAGCATTTCCCATGTAGGTATATTTTCCCCCCTCTTTTTATTCCCTGCATTGAACATTTTTAAGGCCCTTTACCATAAAACAAGAAAAACGTTAGACAAGTATCATCATATAGTTCACACACAATCATTAAAAAATTTCCAATCCTTACATGTTCACAACATGGTACCAATCTTCATCGCGGTTGCGCTTTCCATAAAGAGGATCCATTAAACAAACAATCACTTTGTGAGGGAAAATGGCAGTCATAATCCAATGGAAGCTATATAATTACATAATGAAACATTCAGTTTTTCAACTTCGTAGATTATGCGATTGAAAGTGACATCATAATATTACTTACCCTACATTACATGGAACCAAAACTAGAGTACCAAGTAATTTTGTGTACCTTTCACCTCTCCGCGTAACACATGCTCTTCTTTTCCAATCTCGGCTTTGGCGATGCTTTTTATCTATTTTTAAAGATGGTTGATGCCCCACATGATATGGATCTACAAATCTAAATTTGTGCACCTTGTTTTCTGCCTTCATCTTTTTATACAAAGTACTATTATTCCAAAAAGGAGAAATGAATAATTAGTAAAACAATTCAATAAATATACATATTACCTTATTATAATGAATAATCAAGGTTCAAGTAGACTGAATCATACCAGATGTAACCAACTATGCAATTATATGATATTGGCTCCAATTTACAAAACGGAAGGATGTCGTCAAGGTAAATGTGGATAATGGAATCATCGCAATTAAATATAACATATGTTACTAACATAAACAACTTTAAGACCTTGAAATCTCAAATAAAGTATCAGCGTTTCATTTATATTAGAGATAATTACGAAAACCTCCAGGCTAATTATAAAAAACTCCAGTTTTTTTCTTTTAAATTACAAGAAAAGCCCTTGAGGTTTGATTCTGTCTTATATTTCCCCTTTCATAAGCAACAAATATTTCAAAAACCTTCTTGATATTTAGATAAATATTACAGTTACCCCCCTTTTAAGACATGTTCAAAACTGAGGGGGACTTTTTGTATTTTGAAACATGTCTGGATTCTTATGTAACTAGCCCAAACCTCAGGGGTCTTATTGTAGTTATCCCTTTATATTACTGTAATGCAGGTATCAGTTTTAAAATTCATAAATGCGATATTCCATGACTTTATCTTACATCCACTTAGAAATCAATGGAGATGACTACAAACTTATCTATTGCTTCCCAGGTGCCAATAAATAATTTCCAGTTGCACTTGTAATAATCTGCCACACTAAGTTAAGCCATTGTGCTTCTTAGGAAAACTGTCTTTGCCATTGATAAATCTTGTCTAAACTTCTAACCAAAATCTAGGAATATATATATATATATATCTTTATGTGTGTAAAAAATAATTTATAATAATAAAAAACGATAAGGACACTTAAATCATATAAAATTTTACAACACGTCTCATGAATAAAACCAAACTTAATGTTTCCAACAATATATTCTTAAAATTACCCATGCTAAAGCCTTAAGTCAAAATAAACCAAAGAAAGCATTGTTATGATAATTGGCCCATTAGTTGAGTTGACCCATTACTTAATAATGAAGCCCAAGTCCAGCAGCCCAATTGAGTCGCCCAAGCCCGAGCCCGTTTAATCTCAGACGTTCATCTTGATTGGATCAATCTGAGTCGTTCGTTTGCCCTATAAAAGGTCTGATATCTGAAACCCTAATTCATTCTGAAGGTTTTCTTTCTCTCTCATCTCTGATATCTCTCTCGATGTGATCTGTGCTCTCGTTCCTTTCTCTCTCTAGAAATATCCAGATTCTCACTGGATCTTTGTGTGTTTCCGTGGGCTGGGATACAGATCTGTGTGATACGAGTGTGTGTCCACCATTTCCTCGGTGTACAATCCTACTTCTGAGTGAGTGTTAGGGTTTGCTGGGTTTCTAGGGTATTTTCTAGGGTTATCTGAGTGAAACACTTTCGAGGGCTTGTTCGGAGGTTCTTTATGTGGCAAGGATGTTCTTGGGTGATTTGTCTTGGTTCTCTGGGTGATTCGTGGTGACTCTCGTGTAGGGATTCCAGTCCCTGAGCCGAATCTTTCAATATTCGGATCTTAGGGTTTTATCCCTTTTACAGTTGTTTTTATTCTTTTATAACTTTCAGTTTCATTTTGTTGTATTCTTTGATTCAGTTGTATTTTTCAGTGTACTTTGAGTCTAGAGTACAAATCTGTATAATAGGCTTATTGAGTCTGTATTTGATATTTGGTACTTCGTGTATCAATCTATTGAGGCGGATAGATACCCAACAGTGGTATCAGAGCACATATCTGCCTCGTGGTGGGTTGGTGCTTCTGGTTCTTGAGCTTCTTGGTGATCTTGTGGCTCCCTGGTATACTTGGTTGTGGTGAGAACCCAGGACAGGCTCCTGGTTGTAAGATTCTTTCTACCTTATTCTCTCTTATTTGCTTTCTGTTAGTACTTAGTTTAGGGAAACCCTAAGCATTAACCTCTTGACCATGTGCCTTGAGTGTAGTGGAATCCTGAGGTGCGAAGGGAATCCACTTAGCTTTACTTTCTGTTGATTCTGGTTCTCTTGGACTCTGTGTGGTCCTGTGTGCCTTTTCTTGCTTACCTTGCTCTGTGCTGGACTCTGTGTGGTCCATTATTTTCCCCTTATTTTTTGTTGTCATTGGACTCTGTGTGGTCCATTATTTGCCCCTTATTTTCTGTTGTCATTGGACTCTGTGTGGTCCACTTATCTGTTGCTTCTGCTGTGTTATTTGATAGCTGTGATACCTGATTTGTGCTATATTCTTGTGATATCCTCCGTGGCTTTATCTGTGAATATGGCTGGTGCATCTGGTTATCATTTGGAACCCTTTAATGGGAAAAGTGATTTTTCTATTTGGCAACAAAAAATGAAGGGGATTTTAATTCAGCAGAATGTTTTAAAGCTATTGATCAAAAGTACTCACGATAAAGATATCATTGAAATAAAATCTGAACTTGATGAATTTGCTTACTCATCCATTATCCTTAATCTGTCTGATGTTGTTTTGAGAAAAGTTGGCAAGTTAACTTCTGCCAAAGCCCTTTGGGAAAAATTGCAAAAACTTTACACTGAAACTTCCCTACCCTCAAAACTCTTTCTACTTGAAAAGTTTTTTAGATTTAAACTTGATTTGACTAAGGATATGGATGAGAACTTGGATGTTTTTACAAAATTGATACAAGATATCAAACTTACTGGTGATAAAAACATTGATGATTATACTCCTATTGTGTTGCTAAATGCCATCCCTGATTCTTATGCTGATGTGAAATCTGCCATTAAGTATGGTAGAGACTCTATTACCCTTGATACTGTGATTAATGGCCTTAAGAGTAAGGAATTAGATCTGAAAATATCCAAGGGGAATGAACAGGGGTCAGGGAAGGTTATGCATGTCAGGGGTAGACCTCAGAATAGGAGGAATGGGAATAACAATAACAGAAACCCTAGTAGAAAGAGGAGTAAAAGCAGAGGGAGGTCCAGTTCTAGACCTAAAAACAATAAGAAGTGTTATAACTGTGGTGAACATGGCCATTACATAAAAGAATTTACTAAACCCAGGAATAACCAGAACAATAATCAAAACAATAATCAGAATAACAAGAACCAAACCAATGATTCTGTGAACTTGACAACTGGTAATGATCACATGGGTGATGTGTTTATGGTGCATGAAGTGCATGATTCTGTGAATGATGTGCCTTCAAATTCTTTGATGAAAATGATTGGCTTATTGACTCTGCTTGCACATTTCACCGACACCTTTTAAACACTTATTTGCCTCATATGCTTCTGTGCAAAATGGATCTGTTTCTATGGCAAATGATAAGAAATGTCAAAGTGATTGGTGTTGGTAATGTGTGCTTGAAACTTGACTCTGGTTTTGTTTTGACTTTCAATGATGTAAGGCATGTTCCTGATCTGTCTAACAACTTGATCTCCTGTGCTATGCTTGAGCATGATGGTTATGAGGGAAGATGGTGTAAGGGTTTGATGAAAATTATGAAAGGTTCCCTTATTATTGATAAAGCTGAAAAGAAAAGGAACTTGTATGTTTGTAATGCTGAGTCTGTCTCTTGCATGCTAAATTCTGTGAACAATGTGAACTCTATGACCAATGTGAACTCTGTGATTGATAAAACTGAACTTTGGCATAAAAGGCTTGGTCATATAAGTTCTAAAGGTCTTGAATTGTTGCATAAAGAAGGATGTTTTGGAAATGATAAACTTACTTGTGTTCCCTTCTGTGACTCATGCATTTATGGTAAACAACAAAGAGTCAGTTTCCCTACTTCCTCTTACCCTAAACAATATTCTTGCACTGAAATTCTTGAATACTTACATGCTGATGTTTGGGGCCCTGCCAGTGTTCCCACCCATGGTGGGAATAGGTATTTTCTATCTGTGATTGATGACTTTTCAAGAAAAGTGTTTGTATTTCTTATGAAAAACAAGTCTGATGTTTTTGAAAAACTTCAAAATTGGAAAATCTTGATATAAAATCAGACTGGAAAGAAAATTAAGTATTTGAGAACTGATAATGGGTTGGAATTTTGCAACCAACTCATTGATCAACTTTGTGTTGATTCGGGCATTGTAAGACACAAGTTTGTGCCTTACACCCTCAAAGAAAATGGTGTTATTCTTGAGAGGATGAATAGAACTCTTTTGGAAAGGGTGAGAAGTATGTTATGTACATCTGGACTTTCCAAAAAGTTCTGGGTGAAGCTGTTCATACAGCTGCTTATGTGATTAATAGATCACCATCTGTACCTTTGAAAGGTAAATACCCGAACAAGTTTGGTCAGTAAACTCGTGGATTTTTCAAATTTAAAAATTTTTGGTTGTTCAGCCTTTGTCCACCAAAAGGTTGACAAACTTGATCCAAGATCTTTAAAATGCATTTTTTTGGGATACCCTGATGGGGTTAAAGGGCTGATTTTGGTCTAAATCGAAAATGGTTTTAAAGTCTTTGATTAGCGGGGATGTGGTTTTTAATGAAAATGAGTTTCCCTGCCTTGATGTTTCTAAAACTGCTTCTGAAAACCAAAACCCCACTACTCCTAATAAGGTGGAGCCTTCTAATTTGCCTTCTATCTCTGTGAATGATAACTCTGATATGATTGATGTTGAGCATGATCCTGTGAATGTCAATGATGTGCACAATGATATTGAGAATGATAATGTTGAATTGAATGATAATGAGCATGATGAATTTCCCCTTGTTGACACTGAATCGAATCATGAGCATGCTGAAAATGATAACTTGAATGATTATGTGTTAACAAGAGATAGAACAAGAAGGAACATTAGAATCCCTAACAAGTTTGTTGATTTTCACTTAACTTCTTATGTGTTCTCAGTGTTTGAATCAATTGAAAATTCTGAGCCTAAAACCTATCTTGATGCTGTGAATTCTGTGAATTCTGTGAAATGGTTGAGTGCTATGCAAGATGAAATGACTTCTTTGTATGTGAATAACACCTGGAAACTTGTCCCAAAACCCGTTAATTGTCCCATTGTTGATTGTAAATGGTTGTTTAAAATCAAACAAGAAAATGAAGGTGTTAGATACAAAGCTAGATTAGTTGCAAAAGGATTTACTCAGAAAGAAGGCATTGATTACACCGAGATTTTTGCACTGTTGTGAAGTTTGTAATCGTGAGAATAATGCTTAGCTTTAGTGGCTCGGTTTGATTTGGGAACTAAAGCAACTTGATGTTAAACCGCCTTTTTACATGGTGATTTGGAAGAACAAATTTTTATGAAACAACCTGTTTTGAAGACAAATCCAAACCTAACCATGTATGTTTGCTGAAAAAGTCTTTGTATGGTTTAAAGCAATCACCTAGATAGTGGAATAAAAAATTTGACCAGTGCATGCTTGATTTGAAATTTTGTAGAAGCAAATTTGACCATTGCCTGTATTTCAAACTTGATGCTATGTCTCCTGTTTTCTTGCTGATCTATGTGGATGATATGCTTTTGACTGGACCCTGCATTAAGGCTATTGACCATGTTAAAAACTGCTTAAGTGCTAAGTTTGACATGAAATTATTAGGTGATGCTAAGAAAATACTTGGTATGAATATTGATAGGGATAGAAATAACTCTGTGCTCTATCTTCATCAATCTTCATATGTTGAGAAAATCTTACAAAAATTCTCTATGAGTAATGCAAAAGCTGTGAATGTCCCACTTGTTGCTCACTTTGTGTTAAGTAGGGATCAGTCCCCTAAAACTGATCTTGAATCTTCTATGCAAAACATCCCCTATGCTAATGCCATTTGATCTGCTATGTATTTAATGGTCAGTACTAGGCCAGACATTGCCTATGCTGTTTCTTGCCTTAGTAGATTTATGTCTAATCCTGGTTTGGTGCATTGGAATGCTTTGAAGTGGTTATTGAGATATCTTAGACATTCAACTGATTATTGCCTTAAATTTTCTAAGTGTGAAAATGGTGTTGTTTTAAAAGGATATGTGGATTCCAACTATGCAAATGATAAAGATAATGTAAAAATCAACAACTTCTTATGTTTTTACACTTTGTGGCTCTTGTATAAGTTGGAAATCCCAACTGCAACATATTGTGGCCCTGTCTACAACAGAGTCAGAATATGTTGCTGTTACTGAGGCTTTAAAAGAAGTTTTGTGCCTTAAAGGTCTTGTTTCTGAAATTGGTTTTCTAAATCAAAATGTTGTTGTATTTTCTGACTCCCAATCTGGTATTCAGCTTTGTAAGAATCCAGTTTTTCATGACAGAACAAAACATATTGATGTTAGATTTCACTTTATAAGGGATATTGTTTCTAAAGGACTTGTCTGTCTTGAAAAAGTGGCATCTGAATACAACCCTGCTGATATGGGTACTAAGTGTCTACCCTTATCAAAGTTCAAAACTTGTTTGAAAATTCTAAATTTTGACACTGGTGATTGATTGCCCGGTTAGTTGCCCTTATGTTGGGTTTAACAATTACAATGTGTTTCTGTTGAATCCAAAACTGTTGAGTTAATATTTGTTGTGTGCTTATATTAATTCAATGGGGGAACTTGACTTGCTGTGTGCTTGTTGAGATCCTTTCTCAGTTACAGTTAGCTTTAGTGCTGCTGTAACATAAGTCCTTCTTAGCTTAAGTGCTGGGAAGGCAATCGACAATGATGATGACTGGAATTCCCTTTTAAATTGTCTAATTGAATTACAATGAGCCAAAGGTGGAGATTGTTATGATAATTGGCCCATTAGTTGAGTTGGCCCATTACTTAATAATGAAGCCCAAGTCCAGCAGCCCAATTGAGCCGCCCAAGCCCGAGCCCGTTTCTAGATTGTTCCTCCGGGTTTCCTACTCGGATCGCGGGATCGGACTTATCATCCGCGGATCCTTCATGTTTGATCTCAGTCGTTCATCTTGATTGGATCAATCTAAGTCGTTCGTTTGCCCTATAAAAGGTCTGATATCTGAAACCCTAATTCATTCTGAAGGTTTTCTTTCTCTCTCATCTCTGATATCTCTCTCGCTGTGATATGTGCTCTTGTTCCTTTCTCTCTCTAGAAATATCCAGATTCTCACTGGATCTTTGTGTGTTTCCGTGGGCTGGGATACAGATATGTGTGATACGAGTGTGTGTCCACCATTTCCTCTGTGTACAATCCTACTTCTGAGTGAGTGTTAGGGTTTGCTGGGTTTCTGGGGTATTTTCTAGGGTTTTCTGAGTGAAACACTTTCGAGGGCTTGTTCGGAGGTTCTTTGTGTGGCAAGGCTGTTCTTGGGTGATTTGCATTGGTTCTTTGGGTGATTCGTGGTGACTCTTGTGTAGGGATTCTAGTCCCTGAGCCGAATCTTTCAATATTCGGATCTTAGGGTTTTATCCCTTTTACAGTTGTTTTTATTCTTTTATAACTTTCAGTTTCATTTTGTTGTATTCTTTGATTCAGTAGTATTTTTCAGTGTACTTTGAGTCTAGAGTACAAATTTGTATAATAGGCTTATTGAGTCTGTATTTGATATTTGGTACTTCGTGTATCAATCTATTGAGGCAGATAGATGCCCAACAAGCATAAATGGATCCTGGGATAACCAAAGAAAATCATGTACCATCTCTCGATTCATGAAATTGAATGTTTAATAACAAAATAAACATAAAACCCCAATTCTACAACCATAATGATCGAGAGTCTTACCCAATTCGAGCGAATAGATGGAAACAGACGGACAGACGGACAGAGGGTGGCCAGTTCGAGCGAATAGACGGAAACAGACGGACAGAGGGAGGCCAACGGCGATGATATTGTGATGCGAAGGTCGACGACACTGGGCTCTCTTCAATTTTTTCTCACAATTGGGAATAGAGTTGAGCTTTTTTGATTATACCTGGATGGATATATACGTGAATAGGGAGCAAGCCCAACTGCCCCTCTTAATTCTGATGGGTTTTGTAAAAGACTAATTAATTAGTTGCAAATTTAATTAAAAACGTTATAGGCTTTTTTTTTTGAGGAAAACGAAATTTTATTAATGAAAATTGCAAACAGATTTCAGCAAATCTTCAATACAAGAGGGTGGGTAGACCCACACCGACGGACCTGATTTGAAAATATATAGAGATACGTGCTTATTTTTTATTTTTAGGGAGTTTATTTGTGATTTTAATTAGTCTAATTTATATTTATAAGTCTTAAAAGGGTTGCCAATATTAGTCAAGTAACTTCTTTTGTGCCACTTTCGATCCTTGATGATTTTATTTTTTAGTAAAAATATGTAACAATTTAATTAGTCTTACAACTTTAATTTAAGAGTCATATATGTATTTTGGATATTTATGGAATATTTTAGCTAAATGACAAGGATATTTTCGGAACGAGTAAAATATTAAAAGACTTGGTTGGGACTTGGGTCGCCATATTTGGGTCGCCCCGCCCCGTGCCCCGGGATGGGTTTGGGTATCACTTCCGCCCCTCGCGCGCGTACCCGCCTCGCCTTTAATCTTTTATTTTAAAATATATTTTAATATATATTTTGCATATATATAATTTATATTATAATATAATTTTTAAACATTATATTATTATATTATATCTAACATTTATAAATTGATAATAATAACTTTTGTAAATAATTGTTTTTTTCAAATATATTATAAAAATATTGTTTTATTGGTTTTTAGTTTTTGAATTTAATTTAATTTAAAACGGGGCAGAACAGGTCGACCTACCCTGCCCGCGACCCGTCGACCCCCCCATTCCTGTTCTAGGCACGCGTAAGATGGTTTGGATCTTCACCGCCCCGCCCCATTGTCATCACTAATTAAATATTTATATAACCAAAATTGCTAGGCCCCTATGATAATTAATGGCAATTAAGCCTTTTTTTTAAATAAACATTTTTACAATAATTCATAAATAGTTGTGATCTAAAAATACATATAGGACAACATTATTAAAATGTTGTCTTAGGTCTGAAAGAACTGTTGTCTAAAACGACGATCGCTAATAGACAACGGTTCAAAGCTCTGTTGTCTTAGGCCAGAGACAACCGTTGTCTTAAATCAAAAAAGTGCGCTCACAGACAAAGGTTTGCCCAACTGTTGTCTTATACCCTCAAAGTTGTTGTCTTTATTAAGATAAGGGCGCTAATAGACAACAAGTCTAAAATCTGTTGTCTTGGGACCATAACAACCGTTGTGTTTGACAACTAATGTGCTAATAGACAACGGTGAACAAAATAACCGTTGTAGATGAGACAAACGACAACAAATTAACCCATAACCGTTGTCTTTTATGTGTTGTCTTTCATCATCTTTCTTGTAGTATCTTGAAACAACTCGAGCTATTTTGTTTCACACTCATGTCCCTAAACGTTTTTGGTCTGACGTTGTATCTACTACATGCTTTCTAGTCGCATGCCTTATACTATTTTACAACATCAAACACCCCACCAGGTTTTGTTTCCAAACACACCAATGTTTCCTATTGCACCTCGTATATTTGGGTGTGCATGTTTTGTTCGGAGGTAATTATGATTTGCCCCCAAACTATGCGAGTTTTTCTATTTTCCTACTTAATTTTTAATTGTTCTACTTTACCATAGGAACTTCGCAAATTGTTGCACTTAACCTATAATTTCCAATTTTACCCCTTAACCTTTATGGTTATTTTTTTTGATATATGAAAATGGTATCATAACATAGGTTTATTGACTAAATTTACTATTATCTATTATTTTTAATATATTTACTAAAGATGATGAGATTCTGAGAGAAAATTTATCCAAATAATTGTTCGAGATATAATAGCTACAGACAATCCACTAACAAGGAGGGGTAAATTGGGAATTTATAGGCTAAGTGCAATAATTTTCAAAGTTCAGGGGGTAAGGTAGAACAATTCAAAGTTAAGTTGGCAATATAGAAAAATACGTATAGTTTGGGGGCAAATTAAAATCAACTCTTTTGTTCGTGATGTCCATCCTCACGTGTCAAAACTAGATCCTAAGTCCTTCAAAAGTGTCTTTTTGGGTTACTCCCGTCTCCAAAATGGGTATAGGTGTTTCTCCCCTCTATTGAACAGGTTCTTTGTTAGGAAACTTATTATTAGATTTTGATGACGCCATGTAAAACATAGAATAGAAAGTTGGCACCCCATTTTCCTTGTATTTCTATTTTGTAATAGACAGAACCGCATGAGCTGAGTAAAGTCAACTATGTTGAAGAATGCAAGAAGTCAACTTAAGAATGAAGTGAAGACCCAGATGTGTGTCAGCCGAGTGTAGTCAGGATGGAAGGCACAGACTCGACTGAAGGAGATCCAGCTGAGGAACAACTGAGTAAAGGTTGAAGAAGTATCAGTCAAGTCAGTTATCAGCCAAGTCTACCAGTTGAACTGACAGTTGAGTCATTCCTAAAAGGATGGAGCTGACTCAAGTCAAAGGGGTAAAGGCAGCTGTCAAGTCAAGCCGACTAATATTAATCTGTTGCACGGAAGTCAAGGATATTACTTAAAATAGTAATACGTCCAAAATTCAAAGGAACTCGATCCAACACACTCTGTGAAGGAAAGAATACTTCAACCAGTTGAAGAGGAAAATTTTTTAAGAACAAAAAGGGTCTACTCTCCAAGGTTGAAGGAGTTGTAGTAAGGCTCAAGGTCGAACCAGGAAGTTTTGAGCTCATTTGGAAGGTTTGTGTGATCAATTCCAATGGTTCGAAGGGATCTGAAGTAGCAATCTAGATGTCTTGTGAAGAAGTTGAGTCGCAGGAGAAGCTAGTTGTGTGATCAAGGCTGTCTCAGACTGCGAACTACTTTGTAACCTGATCTGTTACTAGTGGATTCCTCCAGGAGTTGGAGAAGAGTGGATTAGACGAATTACCTGGTCTATTGAGTGGGTAATTTTGCTGAAGTAAGACAACCTAGCTGTCCCCCAAGGACTTAGTTGATTTGAGTCAACTCTGTTGAAATATTTTAAAAGGACTAAATTGGTAAGGTTTATTAAACCCCCATTTTAAACCTTACACCACACCCCTTGCGATCTACAAGTGGTATTAGAGGGGTTGGTTCATGTCATAACCCAAAACTTTGTATTTTCGATTATCATGGTTAAATCATTCATAAACATAACTACATGCATTTTGGTATTTTATAATCCGATTAGATTGCACACGATTCATTAAATTTCATGTTCTAGGTATAGGTTACACGTGGTAACCTAAAGGTGAATCTTTGGCATCGATGTGTGTATTTGGAAAATTGATATATGAATAAATTGAGCAGAAGGATTAATACAATGCTTGAAAGAGAGTTGGATGTTAAGTCTAATACATATATTTAAATTAGAAATCAACAATCTATTTTAAGCAAGACTAATCATGAATAAAAACACGAGGATAGGAGCAAAGAATTTTCAAAAACATTTTATATAAGCTCCCCCTATCAACATGCTCAACAAGAGTAAGTATAGAAGCAAACAACTAAAAGCTAAAAGCTTAGCTTTTTACAATTTAAGCTTGAATTTCATGATATGGTCATATATAAATTTATATAAAATGGTAATCATATTAATATATGAATATTATATGTAGGCAACATATATATATATAAAAAAGTATATAGTAATCATTCAGCCACCTAACCTAATGGGATAAAAATACACATTATTTTACAATTCTACACACCCCTAGACTTGGAGTTTCTAGATTAACACATAAAATCCCAATTTCACCGCCTCAAATGAGGATAAGTACATATGCATATATATTTAAGATATCTACACTAGGGGTGTCAATTTGGGTTGGGTCCGGTTCGTGGTCCGGGTTCGCAGGTCGCGTGTCGAGTCGGCTTGATCCGATCGGACCCGACCTGTTTAATTATTCGTGTCAGAATTTTGAACCCGGACCCGACCTACTTATTTCACAGGTAACCCGGACCCGACCCGCGTGACCTGTCTAATAAAATTATTTTCCTTTATATTTAAAAGTTTTAACTGAATAGTTTTTCTTTAAAATCAATAACTATCATACACTATTCAATCAATAAAAAAATATCACAATTCACAACATACAAAAAGAAATAACATAATTGCATAAATAACATAACACGCTGATAATATTTTAGGGACAATATTAAAAAAAACATGCATAATAATAACAAATACATAATTAAGGAGGTTTTATCATTTAAGTTTTAAGGATATATGTCTTGTTTGTTGTTTTTTCTTATAATTAATTATTTACCTAATTTTCTTTTAAATTCACAAACGGGTTAAATGGGTTAAATGGGTCGTAGTAGGTTGACCCGAACCCGACATGTTTAATTGGCAGGTTATTCGGGTTCGACCCATTTTCAACCCGGACCCACGAAGCCTGGACCCATACCCATTAATTTCGTGTTAGGTTTGTGTCGTGTTTGCGTGTCGGGTCTGAAATTGACACCCCTAATCTACACCTCTTCACTTAGAAAACACGCCCACACGCATACAGGCCACATTAAAGAGAGAGATAGATTAGTGTGCAGAGAAAGAGCTGGGCAACAAAATGGAAAAAAAAAAAAGAAAGATAGAAGAAAGGAAAAAGTAGTGGCCACCCATAGAAGATTAATATTGGTAAATATTGGTAAGTATTATCACCATTCCTCTAAACTTCCAAATGATTTTAAACATTCATTGTAATTGAAAATTTGGATAATAAAATGGAAATATATGGAGTAATAATATTCTTAAGTTTCTTAGATACTTCTAACCGTCTGTTAATTGCAACAATATAATGAAATTAAATTGGTTATTTTCATATCTTCTACACTATGAATTAATTAATTTCAAAGCTATATTTGTGTGTATAGAATGATGAGGTGTTACATGTTATTTCATATTGACTAGCATTAGTTAAAGGTATTAAACTTAATAAATTTACTTTGACTTCTTTTAACAAATCGTTGGGCAGGTTATTGATTAAGATAAGAATTATAGTTAAAAAAGGATAAATGGAATAGTTACATTTATAAGTAGATGTAAATATATATTGTATGTTAAAACAAGATAACAGAATTACACTGTGAGATATGTATTTATTTGGAATTATACCAATTAGGATTCTCATGTTATAAATCGCATCCACATGACTTCACTAGTACTAAGTATATGATTTTGAGTTGGTTATGCTTTCTTGATATGTTAATAGGTTAAAATCGCGATACAGGAGCAAATAAGGCCAATTAGGTAAAGTCATCCAGATAAGGACACCCACTTGTGTGTATAATCTTTTATCTTGTTATTTGGCTTGTGTGATTATATAATTGATATATTCAAATGAGTTGCTAACTTGTTTGGCTATAGTGATTAGAAGCTTATCGTGCTCTAACGTGAATTGTATGATCTTATATGGTGATATTATGATGAAATTGAGATATAATGTCTATATGTGATGAGATTAAAATTGAAATTGAGATATATGATCTTCATTGGTATTATTGATATAAAAATGAGATATGCGATCTATATTGGTGTTATTGATACAGAAAATGAAATACGTGATTACAGAAAATGCATTCATCCGAGATTAATGGATTCTATTATGGCCTCTAATGACCTTGAATCATGTGTTAAATAATTACAGATATCCAGAAGTTTGAATAACTCATGATTTGATGTTTTGGAGAGGTCCATGGAGTGTCTCAGGGCCATGTCCTTTATTTCCCATTCAGCTGGGAAGGCTCTTAGAATCTTCATGCACATCTCTTTTTGAGCGTACTCCTTCCCAAGAGCTAAAAGCATTTGGATTTCAGTAAATCTGACATCTAGCTGATCCAGACTTTCACCTGCAAGCATTTCAAATTTTTCAAATTTTTGAACAGCAGCTGTTAGTTTATTTTCTTTTATCTGTTTAGATCCTTCAAAAATCAGGGTTAGCTTATCCCAGATTTCTTTGGTTGATTTGCATGATTTGACTTTATTGAACATAACCTTGTCCAAAGTTTTGTAGAGGATGTCCTTGGCAACATTGTCAAGATTGTATCTCTTCCTATCCTCATTAATCCATTCACAACGTGGTTTCTCCACCATAGCTGGTCTAGGCTCTGCTGCAGCATCTCCTCTCTCACCTGGAGGTGCTCTTCTTACAGCAACATTAACCTTCAGTATTTGTAGTGGCCCATCTTCTATCAAAAACCACATTTCATCGTGTAAGACTGATAGGTGAGTCTGCATGCGAATTTTCTAATCATCAAACTCTTCCACAATAAACATAGGGATACGGGTTAGATTAGCCTCCATGATAATAACATTTCTTTTGAAATGAAAGCTTTGAAAACACAAGTATTATATCTTTTGAAAAAGATTGAGATCTAGTTCCATAACCAGTTCGGAAAGCTCAATGAACCATCCGCTCTGATACCACTTGTAGGTCCCAAGGGGTGTGGTGTAAGGTTTAGAAGGGGGGTTGAATAAACCTTACCAACTTTTGCAATTTAGTCCTTTTAAAATATTTTAACAGAGTTGACTCAAATCAGCTAAGTCCTTGGGGGACAACTAGGTTGGCTTACTTCACCAAGTTACCCACTCAACAGACCAAGTAATTCCTCTAATCTACTCTTCTCCAACTCCTGGAAGAATCCACTAAGTAACAGATCATGTTACAAAGTAGTTCTCAGTCTGAGACAACCTTGATCACACAACTGGCTTCTCCTGTGACTCAACTTCTTCACAAGACAGTTGTTTTGCGACTTCAGCTCCCTTCGAACCCTTGGAATTGATCACACAACCTTCTAACGAGCTCGAAACTTCTGGTTTGACCTTGAGCCTTACTACAACTCCTTCAACCTTGGAGAGTATACCCATTTTGTTCTTAAAACATTTTCCTCTTCAACTAGTTGAATTATTCTTTCCTTCACAGAGTGTGTTGGATCGAGTTCTTTCGAACTCGGCGAGGAATTTCTATTTAAAAGATGGAGTATCTCGCACAAGAGGATTGATGAAGAATCTCATTGTTGTTCATATATGATTGAAAAGATGCAGCTAAGTATTCTTTGGCATTATCGCTTCTCATGATTTTGACAGAACACATTGTGTTGAGTTTTTATTTTAGCATAAAAGATTGATAATGTGATAGTAATTCCGCACAAGATTGCATAAAATATAGCCAAGTCATACGATAGAAATCATCCACAAAAGTAACAAAATAACGAAATCCATTAGATGAAACAGGACATGGTCCCCAAACATCAGAATGAACTAGCTCAAAACTATTACCAACCCTCTTATTTTTACTGTGGGTCCCAAAGGGTATGGTCGTAAGGTTTAGAGGAGGGGTTGAATAAACCTTACCAAATTTTCACGTTTTAGTCTTTTAAGAAAATAACAGAGTTATCACAAATCAACTAAGTCCTTGGGGGATAACTAAGTTGGCTATCTGCAGCTAAGTTACTCGCTCAATAGACTCGACTGAGCTACTGATAATGTGATTTGGCTGAGTTAGCTAACACCTAACCTTTTTAGATGATTTGGTTTTTAAAAACAGCGGAAGACTTTACACCCTTTTGATAAAGTTTTAAACACATTTTTAACACTTGTTTTAACACTAATTATTATCAGCTGGATAGCAAATTAACTAATTAGCATATATGCAAATAATAAGCAAGAATGTAAGTGTTGAAAAGTAAAATGACACAAAATATTTTATAGTGGTTCAAGGATGGGGTAATTCCTTTAATCCACTCTTCTCCAACTCCTGGAGGAATCCACTAAGTAATAGATCAATTTACAAAGTGGTTATTCAGTTTAGAGACAGCCTTGATCACACAGCTGACTTCTCCTGTGACTCAGCTTCTTCACAAGACATCTGCCTTGCTACTTCAGCTCCCTTCCAGTCTTTGGGTTTGATCACACAACCCTCTAACAAACTTGACTCTGCTGGTTGAGCCTTGAACCTTACTACAGCTCCTACAACTTGGAGAGTAGGCCCCTTTCAGTTTTTGAAATTTGTTCCTCTTCAACTGGTTGAAGTGTTCCCATCCTTCACAGAATGTGTTGGATTGAGATCCTTCGAAATTTGAGGCTTGAGGATATTTTATTTTTCTTCGAGGGGATAGACTACAGATATTTCTATCTGTCAATGTGCTTGTTTATATATTTTTCACTTCTTGTCTACTGTGTCATTCATATTTTCTCTCATTTGGATCCTCAGCCTTTTATAGTATCATTTGAAAAATTTGCCCGTTGAAGAGATAAGCAGAATTTCAAATGAAATTTCCTTAATCGTTGGCTTGTCCTTACTTCCTTTCTCAACATGTGATTTGCCACTTCCTCGTATTGATGAATTCTCCAGATTTTCAGGGTGTGACACACCGCTCAAAGCTTCCTATTGGCTTATTTTATTCGCACGCTTTTGGCTTGAACACTTTTGGACAAGGCAGCATGGAGACATTACTATATTAGGTAATGCTCTTGATTTTCGTGCAATGGATTCTTTTCAGTCGTCTTCATTTGACAGCCGCCTTCACCCCTTTTTATCTGAATCAGCTTTCAATCATTAGAATCATGACTCAATTGTGAGTCTCTGCTGATGCATCAAGTGTTCTTCACTTAGCTGTTCCTCAGCTAAGTTTTTCTCAGTCGACTCATAGGTTTCTTGTGACTTCTACTCAATTGTTTCCTAGTTGTGTATTCTTTCATCCCTTCAGCTAACTTCTTGTATCTTTTGGTATAGCTGACTTCACTCAGCTCTTTCAAATCTATCTATTACAATTATAAGAAATACAATGGAATTGGGGTGCCAATTTTGTACTTTAAGTTTTATATGGTATCATCAAAATCTAACAAATAAATTTCCTAACAATTTCCCCCTTTTTGATGATGCCAAAACATAAATTAAATGAATAGAAAATACAAACAATGCAGTAACAAAGAATGTATGCTGAAATAATAAATTTTATTGATCATAACATTCTTTTCCTTTACAGAGATGTTTACATTTAGTATCAGAGCTTTTATATAAATAAATCAATACAATGTGTATCTAAGCTAAGTTACATGAAAAACTTACATCTATGTATTTACATTTGTAAAATACATGAAGGGGTTTGCAACCGTCTTCAATGCCTTTGTTGCTTCCTTCTTCTCTCTTCTTCATCAGCTCTTCTCCTATCATCTTCAGCTCTCATCCTCTTCATTTCTTCTTCCTCATTCTTCTTTTTTTCATAGGATCGCTTAGCAGATGGGTCATTCATTCGTTGCCTTTCCTCCCATTCATGATTCAGCCTTTCATTCTCTTCCTCTTGCCTCTTCTTAGCTTCAGCGATCTTGCGTGCAACTTCCATGTTAGCAAGATGGTTGAATCCAACCAGTATATGAGTCCTTTTTCTCAGGATCCACATACTTGATGTCCTCTGGTCTTGGCTGTGGTTGAGTACTTCTCCACCGCCACTATGTCTCCCCCTTCGACTCCGCTCCACTTTCTCCGGGAGTGTAGTGTAATGGAGCCTTCAATTTTCGGTCGATTGATTCTTTGGAACTTGGATGCTTATCAGTAATGTTGCACAGCTCCAGTCCTTTTTCCTAGTACAAGTCCCAGGCTTGTGTTAGAGTCATTCCTTCAAAGTAGCCTTCAACTTCTAGAGTTTGGAGTTCCTCTAGCGATCGGGGCTCGAGATCCAACATCCGGCATGACAAATTCTCTTGGGGGTTTAATTGCGGTGGTAATCCTTCCTACCGGGAGGACCATCATATCTTGTTTTCGATTTCTTGGATGAACGCGGGTTGCTTTTGATTACCTTCTCGAATACTGACTTCAAGGGCCTTTCTAGATTCTTTTTCATGGCCATTTTAGCTTTTTCGCTTTCGACGGACAACTCTCTCTCAAAGAGCTTGCCGAGAATAGAAGCGATGGCATCACCTTGCTGTGGGGTATGATGAGTTTTAAAGAAAGATTTTTTGAACTTCCTTCCCCCTCAGCTATGTCACCTTTCTTTGCCTCCTTATAACTCCTTTCAGCTTCTCCCTTCAGTCCCCTTAAGGCCTCATCTTCCTCCTTTTTGGCATCATCACCAAATGGAATGGTTACTGGGTTAGGCGAGGGAATAATCTGCTCAGAAGGAAATCCAGTCGGCTGATGGTTGAATTTTGCTTGATATCTGCGTTGGAGTGGGCTATCGGGAACTCTGACCGGGTAGCCTTTGACTCAGATGTCACCAACTTCATCTCTGCCATAAGAGGACCAAACTGCTGATTCATATTGTCCTCCAGGCATGAAAGTTCGCTCTGATGGTGCAGCTTAAGAAACTCCATGTCCGACTTGTGGACGGTTTTCATTCTTACCATGTATTCCTTCATTCTATGCTGAAACTTTAACGTATCAGCACTCCAAACCAACATTTTGAAAATAAGGCCTTGAAGTAATGGACCTTCTCCGAGCGTATGGAAGTCTGCTGGGCAGCCCATTCCATGATGCAAAGAACAACTCATCTAATGTCTCTGCGATGAGAGTTGCATCACGATTGTACAATCGGAGATCCAGCGATGCGTGGTGGCGCTCCATCTTCTCAATCTCATCACATATTTTCTTGAAGGCATTTCGGAACTCGGCTATCGAAGCTGACTCGTTTTCTGGCCACACTGCATCAAAATCAAAATTCATAGGCACAATCGTATCAGTTGGAATGATAGACTCGTCCTGCATGGTATACTTCTCTTGATATCGGGCAGACTTAGTTTCCAAATCAGGCAACTGCTTGTTGAAGGGAAATAGGTCTTCAAATACATCATCCCTGACAAAAGGGATCCCCGTTGGGGGACTTGTCCCTCTCCTTGGGGAAAGATGGCAACTATTTGTGCCTCAGGTGAGCCAGCTTCATCGGTGGATAACGCAGCTGTGTTAGCTTGCGATGGAGCTACGGGAGTCTTAGATGAAGCAGCTGTGGAACCCTACTCAGCCAACTGTTGTCCAACTGGGGCAGTTGTTTGTGTTTGCCCAGCTGACTGAGCCTCAACTGTGTGAATAGCTTCGTTGGTCTCAATGATTTTGTCCTTTTGAGTTATCGAATTATCCGGCTGTCTTACAGCGTCCTCGGAGTGTGATGTGGACAGGGGGTTTGGCTCATCACCAAAATTGAATCTCATTGGGGCAGTTTTATCACTAACATGACCCCATGAGTCTTGAACATCCTAAGCTTCGTCCTGCGTAGAATCTTCAATTTTAGTGGTCTCTGCTTCACCTTCTGATCCCAGAAAGGATGTATTGATGTGTTCCTGGGAATCATGAAAGGCGTTGATCAGTTATTCTTCACCATCTCCCTCCATGAGAGGAATGTTCTCTTTCTCTGGCACATTACCTAAGGAGGTCTCAACCTCCTTTAGGTCTTCATTACCCCCAGCAGTCTCGACCGCTGTGGGGCCTTCTACATTCCTTTCGACAGGCTCAGTTGTCTTGGGGTCTTCAATGGCATTCTTCGGGGTCTCATCCCCTTGGATTTCCTTTTCATGGCCAAGAGTCTCAACTCGCATGGCCTCTCTTCCATCGTGTGCCTTGGCTGCATCAGCAACTCCATTGGTCTACATAGCAAAGGGAATCTCAACTAAGACAGTCTCAGCCGTCCGAGCTTCGTCGATTTTACTCTGCTCATCAGTTGTTTTCTCAACTTCGCCTCATGTTGAGTAGTCAGCCGTTGGAGGCAGGTACCTCAACACCTTGTCCGGGGGTAGGCTTGGCTAGGGTGCCCGAGTTTCCAGCTTCATCACCATTTCCCTCAGATCCATCTTTAGACTGCACGGGGGACGTGGTCGCTGCTATGACCATTGCAATCTCCTATGCCACGCCTAGTGGGTCAGTCAGAGGAGAGACTTTGGATGACTCTCTTGGACCTTCTTGAAGGTTTTGCTTGTTCATGGCTCGGGATTCTCTTATGGCATGTTGTAACTCGGCCTTTTCAACTGCAGCAGTGGGCTCCATCTCTTCCATATCACTATTAGTTGACTCCATGAGATGCTTGTGAGTTCCCATGTGCATACATATCTTTGACTTCTGGAGGGCTTAGGCCCTCTCCAGGGCCCTCTCCCTCCCATCTTCTTTAATTGTCCGCAGAGCATCCATACAGAACTCTTCATTTAGGGCATATGGACTGTAACATTTCCCAGGAAGCTAAGAAGTTCTTTCTCTTCTTCAATGTACTCAGGATGAGCGAACTGTTGCCTTGAGTAATCCAACTTCCATCTTCTACAATCCCTTAGTCTTTGCTGCATATCCGGATAAACTGGAGAGTACATAATTAGGTCATCATCAGCCTCTTCGGCCTCTGTAATGGTAGCCAACGGAGCTTGCTCCTCCTCAGGTTCAATTGCATCAGTCTGAGGGGGTGAGACAACCTTTTCATCATGGGTCTTGGCTGTCTCAGCCCATTTTGTTTCGACAGCTATTTACCGGACAACTGGGTCCTTGATTCATTGTTGAACGACATCAGAAGTCTTCTTTACATCTTCATTCTTCTCTGGAGACTGCTCCTCTTGAGCATCAACAGTCTCCTTGGGCTCTTCCGGCTGAGTGTCGGACTCGGCTGTCTTCGCTAATTCTGAATTCTTTTATAGTCGTCTTCTCTTAGTAGCAACCAGAGGGACCTCTGGTTTAATGTTCTAAGGCACTTCAACAGTGAAGGCATGTGTTTCAATAGATCTAGGCGCAACTGCCTTGCGGGTCTTGGCAAAGGCGCTTTCTTCTTCACGATCGTAGAAGGGAGTATATGCTCCTTCTCATTCTCGGGTTTGCGCGTGCAAGTAACTCGACGTGGGGGTAGGTGCGAGTGGTTCGGTTCTTGCCGGGACAGGGGCTTTGGGTTTGGGTCGCTTGGGGTAGGGGTAGGTTTGGGCCGCAACTCTTTTCTTAGAGATGGGCTTGGGCGAGAGAGTGGGAGGTCTCAGGTTTGTGTCTCATCATCGGGTCGAATTATTCTCCCTCACTTGTATCAGCCTTCCTCGCATGGGCTTTTTTCTCTGCGCCCGAGAGGTTTGCCTTAAACATCATATTATGGAAGGGCTTCCCATGGCGCAATGCTATCCCCTTGACTTCCATCAAATGGCCAATAACTAGGCCATACCCCAACGAGCATCCAAAAGTTCCATCCTTCTTGTAGGACTGTTACTACATTTCGGAAAATTAAATTTGAAGACAAATTCAGCCCAATTCACCTTCTTCTTCTCCAAAATTGCAGCCATCGCCGTCACCTTTCTCTGTCGGTAGGAAGTAGTGTTCAGGAAGGTCCTTGGCAATAATATTGATCTCATTTCCGTGGACGGAGGAGTGAATCTCATCGTCATGAACCTCGGCGTTAACATAAAATATAGCTACCTCTTCTAGGTACGTGTGCGTTAACATAAAATATTGCTACCTCTTCTAGGTACCCTTAAAATCCACTGAAGCACCACAGTGGATTTGCTTCGAGAGCTTTGAGAAATCATGTGTAGATGCCATTTTTACCTGTGATAACTGTTGAAAGAAGCGAACAAACTCGATTTTGAAAGTAGGGTTTTGAATTTGCAGAGAGAGTTTTCTTGCTTTGGTTGAATGCGAACGAGTGTTGTGAGGAGAGATAAAGTAATTTTTCTGCTTATATTGGAGGTAAGGGTACAGTTTAAGGAATTTGAATAATTTGATCAAAATCAACTGTCGAGATTGATTCTTGAAAACCATATTAACTTCCCCGCATTAAATGCAGCAGCATTTATATCCAATCATAGGTTTAATTGTGCAACTTTTGCCTCGTGTTTCGTAATTTGTCTGACGTCATTAAAAAGACATTCCCGCCTTTATAAAACGACTGTGTTTTGTCACTTGGCTTAAGAGTGACTCACCTCTCTTTTCGAAATTGACTTTGACTCTGCTTCTCTCTTCTCATTAGAACACTCAGTTGTCAGTAGACTCGATACAACTGATTTCCTGTCTTGGCTATTTTGAGTCGAATGAATATTCTAACTCAGCTCGATTAATCCAAGCTCATTTTTGAGTTCTTCAAATCTTGATTCACACAGAGGTTTGGTAAAAATATCAGCCAATTGTTTGTCAGTTGAAATGTATTCTAATGTGATATCTGTCTTCTCCACATGATCTCTTATGAAATAATATCGACATCAATATGCGTTGTTCTAGAATGCAACATGGATTCTCGAGTTATTGCAATAGCACTAGTGTTATCACACATAATTGGAATTCCTTGTTCTTCAACATCATAATCTCTCGTTGTTGTCTCATCCATATGACTTGGGAACAACGATTCTTGCGGCTGACTATGTACTCTGCTCCATTTGTGGATGTTGTTATAGAATTTTGCTTCTTCTTTGAACCAAGAAATTAATCAATTTCAAGCATTTGACAAGTGCCTAATGTACTTTTCTGTCAACTCTACATCCAAAGATAGTCCTCAATCAATATCCAACTAACTTGAATCCTCCTTCCTTTGGATACCATAAGCCGACTTCCCCGACTTCCTTTCAAGTACCTTAGATTCTCTTGGCTGCTGGATCATGTGACTTTCTTTTGGTGCAAACATAGTTATGTGTTCATAGGGATTTTTACTATTGACTTGTCCTCCATGCCAAATTTCTTCATTAAATCTCTTGTGTTCTTAGTTTGACTTATGAAGATCCATCTTTCATTTGCTTGACTTGGAGCCCTAGGAAGAAAGTCAGCTCTCCCATCATACTCATTTCAAATTTACCTTGCATGAGGTTTGAGAACTTGTTACACAGCTCTTAGTTGGTGGATCCAAAGATAATGTCATCCACATAGATTTGAACAAGCAATATACTTTCTCCATCTTGAATTCTGAAGAGTGTTATGTCAACTTTACCCTTGGTGAATCCATTGTCAATTAGGAATTGTGACAATGTGTCATACCATACCCTTGGTGCCTATTTCAATCCATACAGTGCTTTCTTGAGTTTGTAGACTTTATCTCCAATAGTTTTCTGCTCAAATCCTGGAGGTTGTTCAACATATACTTTGTTGGAAAATTATTTTGTAGATTTTGATGAATGCCATGTAAAACTTAGATTAGAATGTTGGCACCACAGTTTCCTTGTAATTCTCATTGTAATAGATAGGGCTGAATGAGCTGAGTCAAGTCAGCTATGGCTGGGAATACAAGAAGTCAACTGGAGAAGTGAAGTGAAGACTCCGCTGAGGAACATGAGCTGAGTATGGCCAAGATAGAAGACCAAGGACTCGACTGCAGATGTAACAGCTGAGGGACATCTGTGTGAAGAGTCGGTTAAGTTAACTTGAAAAGCCATGTCACAAGTTGAAGTGACAGATGAGTCTTTTAATGATTGAAGCAGACTCAAGTCACCTGGGAAAAGGCAATTTGAAAGAGGAGTTAATCGAAAAGAATCCGTTTGCGTAAGTCAATAACTTTACTTAAATAAGTAATACTTCCATGCTTCCATGTCTTCAAGTGCTCAGTACCAGAAGAGTGCAAAAGGAATAAACCAATGGGAAGCACTACACCTCGTGTCAGATCCTGAAAAGCGGAACATTCATTTAATACGAGGAAAGGTCTACATCTCAAGACTGAAGACCAAGAAAAGACAAGCCAACGAACACAAGTGACTTTTGAAAATTAGCTTATCTCTTCAACGGACAGATTTTTGAAAGTTCACTATAAAAGGCTGAGGAATTTCATTGAGAAAAGGTTACCTTGCACACTTGAGAAATCAAGCATTATTCCAACTGTAACCTGCAAAGAAGGAGGCAGCGAAGGCGATGAAGTGTTGTTGCTAACCCCTTCGTGTATTTTACCTTTGTAAATTCATATGTGTGTAAGTCATCTGTACATTCAATATACTTCTTCCTCCAAAAATCCATTCAAGAATGCACTTTTTACATCTATTTGATATACAACAAAATTCTTGTGTGCAACATAAGCAAGAAACATTCTTATTGCTTCCAATCTTGCAACAGGAGCAAAGGTTTCATCAAAATATACGCCTTCCTCTTGAAAATAACCTTTGTCTACTAATCTTGCTTTATTTCTAACAACAGATCCATCTTCATTCATTTTGTTTCTGAAAACCCATTTTGTGCCTATTACATTTTAATGTGATGGTATTTGAACCAAGTCCCTTACATTTTTCTTTCAAATTGATTCAACTCTTCTTGCATGGCCTGAATCTAATATGTATCTTCTAAGGCTTGGGACACATCATTGGGTTCTATTTGAGAAATGAAGCAAGTGAACATAGCTTCATGTTGTGCTTTGGATCTGGTTCTTATGCCTTCTTTGACATCTCCAATGATTAGTTCAGGTGGATGGTCTCTCAGCCATCTCACATCAGGTTGGAGTAAGTTGGCTAGGTTCAACCGTCTCACAACTAAGTTGTCTTGATCAGCTCTTTCCTCATCATTCAGCTGCATACTTTCCAGATGTCTTTGAGATTCAGCTATCTCATCATCATCAGGGTTGAATGCTCTTACATCTGCATTGATATATGGACTCTTCTGTATAGTTGGCTGATTTTACTTCTCAGCTAACTCTTCAATGTCTTCTCCATTCACATTTGGTTCATCAGCTGGAAGGCTTCTTAAGATCTTCATACACATTTCCTTTTGTGTATATTCCTTCCCAATAGTTGAAAGCTCATTTGTGATCTCAGTGAATCTGGCATCTAACTGATCCATTGTTTCACCTGCAAGCATTTTGAAATTTTCAAATTTTTGAACAGCAACAGACAATTTGTTTTCTTTAATTTGTTCTAATCCGTCACAAATTAAAGTCAGTTTATTCCAGATTTCTTTTGCAGATTTGCAAGACTTGACTTTATTGAACATTGCTTTGTCCAGTGTCTTGTGGAGTATGTCCTTGGCCACATTGTCCAAGTTGTATCTCTTCCTATCTTCATTGGTCCACTCAGTCCTTGGCTTTTCAACCATGGCTCGCCTTTCTTCAGCAACGGCTTCTTCTCCTTCAGCTGCAACTCCTCTTCTTACAGCCGTATTCACTTTTAGTATTTGCAGTGGCTCATCCTCTATCACAAGACAAATTTTATCATGTAATGCTGATAGATGAGCCTGTATACAAATTTTCCAATCATCAAATTCTTCAACAGTGAACATAGGAATGCGTGTCAGATTTGCTTCCATGATGATAACTTTGCTTAAAAAGAAAGACTTTGAAAATACAAGTGTTTAAAAACTTTTTGACAAGATAGAGATCTAGTTCAGTAACCAGTGCAGAAGGCTCAATAAACCAACCGCTCTGATACCACTTGTAGGTCCCAAGGGGTGTGAAGTAAGGTTTAGAAGGGGGGGTTGAATAAACCTTACCAAATTTTCGATTTAGTCCTTTTAAAATAGTTCAATGAGTTGACTCAAACTGCTATGTCCTTGATGTACAGCTAAGTTGGCTTTTCAGCTAAGTTACCCACTCAACATACTCGATAGAGCTGTTGATAGTATAACTCGGCTACTCAAGCTAAATACTTAACTTGGCTTGTTGGTTTTAACAGCAGAAGACTTAACACCCTTAGATTAGATTTTAGCTTATTTTCAACACTTGATTTTAGCACTTAGTTATTTATCAGTTGGATAGCAAATATGATTCTAATAGCAAATATAATGTAAATATGCAGGAAAGTAAATTTGCTGAAAGAAAATGACACAAATGTTTTATAGAGGTTCGAAGATGGGGTAATTATTCTAATCCTCTCTTCTCCAACTCATGGAGGAATCCACTATGTAATAGATCAGTTTACAAAGCGGTGAAGCATCCGGAGACAACCTTGATCACACACGGTTGGCTTCTCTTGCGACTCGGCTTCTTCACAGGCATTGCCTTGCCACTTCAGCTCACTTCTCAAGTTCTTGGATTTGATCACGAAACCATCCAAAAAACTTGATAATGGTTCGACCTGGAACCTTTCTACAATTCTAGCTTGGATAGTAGACCCCTTTGCTTCTTCAAATGTTTCCTCTTCAACAGATTTGAAGTTGTCTTTCCTTCAAAACTTGTGTTGGATTGATTTCCTTCGAGTTTCAGGCTTGAGGAGTTGCTTGCTTGTTTATGAGAATATTGCAGGTTAAATGCTTGAATATTGCTTGCTTGTTCGTGGTTCAGGTAACCTCTTCTCAATAACTTCCTCAGCTTTTTATAGTGCACATTTGAATTTTTTCCCGTTGAAGAGATATGCTAATTTCAAATGTCACTTTTGTTCGTTGGCTTGTCTTGTTGCAGTCCTGGATGTTGACATTTTCTCGTATTAAATGTCTTCGCGGCATTGCAGGTGCCTGACACAAGGTGCAGTGTTTCCCATTGGCTTATTCCTTTTGCATATTTCTGGGACTAACACTTTAGACCTGACAACTTTGACATATTACTATATTGAGTAATATTCTTGACTTAAATCAACGGATCTAAGTCAATTGTCTTGACTAGATCATTGTCTTTACCCCAGGTGACTTGAGTCACTCGGTCTCATTGGATAACTCAACTGTCACTTCAACTTTGAGACTTGGCTCCTTGAGTTGACTTGACCGACACTTCTCACGATTGTTCCTCGCCTAACACTCCTTCCGTCGAGTCCTTGATTTCCTTCTTGGCCATACTCACCGACACACAAGCAGTAGTCTTCAATCCGATCATGATTGACTTCTTGTGTTTCTTGGCATAATCGACTTGACTCATCTTTTCGGCCCTATCTATTACAATACGAATTACAAGGAAAATGGGGTGCCAAATTCTAGTTTAAGTTTTACATGGTATCATCAAAATCTAAATAAATTCCTAACAATTTCCCCTTTTTGATGATGCCAAAACTTAAAATCATACAAAGAAAGTAAACAACAAAGATACATACAAACAATGTAGTAACAAAGAATGTATGCTTAAAATAGATCTTTTATTGATCATAGCATTCTTGTCCTTTACACAGCTGCTTACAATCGGTATCAGAGCAATAAAATGCATACATGACAAAACATAATATATCTAATCTAAGATACATAAAGAGTGAAAATTACAGGGAAATTCACTAAGCTTATTACAGAAGACTTACATAGATATATTTACAACAAAAATACATGAAGGTGTTTGCAGCAACACTTCAGCGCCTTTGCTGCTTCCTTCTTCTCTCTTCTTCATCTCTTCTTCTGTCAGCTTTAGCTCTCTTTCTCTTTCTTTCCTCTTATTCTTTCTTCTTCTTTTCATAGGCCCATTTGGCAGCAGGGTCATCCCTTTGCTTCCTTTCGAGCCATTCTCGGGTTTGCCTTTGATTTTCTTCTTATTGCCTCCTTGCAGCTTCAGCGTACTTTCTTTCAACCTCCCAGTTGGCATGGTGATCATATCCAGCCCAGTAGATAATGCCTTTCTTCTCAGGATCCACATATGATACATCCTTTGGTTTCGGTCGAGGGCAGGAAGCAGTGTTCAGGAAGGTCCTTGGCAGTAATATTGATCTCATTACCGTGGACAGATGAGTGAATCTCATCGTCATGAACCTCGACGTTCAAATAAAACATAGCTACCTCTTCTAGGTACGTGTGTGTGAACTCCATAGAGAGGAAGTCCTTCAAACCGGACTTCTGAGGCTTCTCAACGATCTTCTTCACTAGGGCCTCATCAGTGCCCTGCTTGATCAACCCCTTAAAATCCACTGAAGCACCAGAGTGGATTTTATTCGAGAGCTTTGAGAAATCATGTGTAGATTCCATTTTTGCTTGTGATAACTGTTGAAAGAAGCGAACGAACTCGACTTTGAAAGTAGGGTTTTGAACTTGCAGAGAGAGTTTTCTTGCTTTGGTTGAATGCGAATGAGTGTTGTGAGGAGAGAGAAACTAATTTTTCTGCTTATATTGGAGGTGAGGGGATGGTTTAAGGAATTTGAATAATTTGATCAAAATCAATGGTCGAGATTGATTCTTGAAAACCGCATTAACTTCCCCGCATTAAATGCAACAACATTTACATCCAATCATGGGCTTAATTGTGCAACCTTTGCCTCGTGTTTCGTAATTTGCCTGACGTCATTAAAAAGACATTTCCGCTTTTTTATAAACGATCGTGTGTTTTGTCACTTGGCTTAAGAGTGACTCACCTCTCTTTCGAAATTGACTTTGACTCTGCTTCTCTCTTCTCATTAGAACACTCAGTTGTCCGTAGACTCGATACATCAGATTTCCCATCTTGGCTATTTTGAGTCGAATAAATGTTCTAACTCAGCTCGATTAATCCAAGCTCATTTTTGAGTTCTTCAAATCTTGATTCACAGAGGTTTGGTAAAAATATCAGCCAATTGTTTGTCAGTTGAGATGTATTCTAATGTGATATCTGTCTTCTCCACATGATCTCTTATAAAATAATATCTGACATCAATATGCTTTGTTCTAAAATGTAACACCGGATTCTGAGTTATTGCAATAGCACTAGTGTTATCACACATAATTAGAATTTCTTGTTCTTCAACATCATAATCTCTCAGTTGTTGTCTCATCCATAGGACTTGGGCACAACAGCTACCAGCAGCTATGTACTCTGCTTTAGCTGTGGATGTTGCTATAAAATTTTGCTTCTTGTTGAACCAAACAATTAATCAATTTCCAAGCATTTGACAAGTGTCTGATGTACTTTTCATGTCAACTCTACATCCAGCATAGTCTGAATCTGAATATCCAACTAATTTGAATCCTCCTTCCTTTGGATACCATAAGCCGACTTCCAGACTTCCTTTCAAGTACCTTAGGATTCTCTTGGCTATAGTCATGTGACTTTCTTTTGGTACAACATAGTTATGTGTTCATAGGGATTTTTAGTAATGGCTTGTCCTCCATGCCAAATTTCTTCATTTAGTCTCTTGTGTACTTGGTTTGACTTATGAAGGTTCCATCTTTCATTTGCTTGACTTGGAGCCCTAGGAAGAAAGTCAGCCCTCCCATCATGCTCATTTCAGATTTACCTTGCATGAGGAGAACTTGTTACATAGCTCAAAGATAATGTCATCCACATAGATTTGAACAAGCAGTATACTTTCTCCATCTTGAATTCTGAATAGTGTTCTGTCAACTTTACCCTTGGTGAATCCATTGTCAATTAGGTATTGTGACAATGTGTCATACCATGCCTTTGGTGCTTGTTTCAATCCATACAGTGCTTTCTTGAGCTTGTATACTTTATCTCCAATAGTTTTCTGCTCAAATCCTGGAGGTTGTTCAACATATACTTCTTCCTCCAACAATCCATTCAAGAATGCACTTTTTACATCTATTTGATATACAACAAAATTCTTGTGTGCAACATAAGCAAGAAATATTCTTATTGCTTCCAATCTTGCAACAGGAGCAAAGGTTTCATCAAAATATATGCCTTCCTCTTGAAAATAACCTTTGGCTACTAATCTTGCTTTATTTCTAACAACAGATCCATCTTCATTCATTTTATTTCTGAATACCCATTTTGTGTCTATTACATTTTAATGTGATGGTGTTTGAACCAAGTCCCATACATTATTTCTTTCAAATTGATTCAACTCTTCTTGCCTGGCCTGAATCCAATGTGTATCTTCTAAGGCTTGGGACACATCCTTGGGTTCTATTTGAGAAATGAAACAAGTGAACATAGCTTCATGTTGTGCTTTGGATCTGGTTCTTATGCCTTCTTTGACATCTCCAATGATTATCTCAGGGAGATGGTCTCTCAGCCATCTCACATCAGGTTGGAGTAAGTTGGCTAGGTTCAACCGTCTCACAGCTAAGTTGTCTTGATCAGCTCTTTCCTCATCATTCAGCTGCATACTTTCCAGATGTCTTTGAGATTCAGCTATCTCATCATCATCAGGGTTGAATGCTCTTATATCTGAATTAATATATGGACTCTTCTGTATAGTTGGCTGATTTTGCTTCTCAGCTAACTCTTCAATGTCTTCTCCATTCACATTTGGTTCATCAAAGACCACATAAATGGACTCTTCTGTAACCATACTCCTTTTGTTCAGCACTCTATAGGCTTTGCTTTCAGCAGAGTATCCTAAAAAGATACATTTATCATCTTTGGCATCAAAGGCTTTTAAGTTGTCCTTTCCATTGTTATGCATGGAGCATTTGCATCCAAATATTTTGAAATATCCACCATTTGGCTTCCTCCCAGTCCAAATTTCATAGGGAGTCTTGGTCAGTTGTCTATTTATCATACATCTATTTTGGGTGTAGCATGCTGTGTTGATTGCTTCAGCCCAAAATTTCTTAGGTAATACAGCTTCAGCTAACATGGTTCTTGCAGCTTCCTTGAGAGTTCTATTTTTTCTTTCAGCCACTCCATTCTGTTGTGGAGTCCTTGCAGCTGACAATTCATGAGCAATACCATTTTCAATGCAATATTGAGTTATAATCCCATTAACAAACTCAGTTCCCCTGTCAGACCTTATTTTTATAATGGTTTGACCCTTATCATTTTGAACTCTTCTCATCTACTGAGGTAATTTTTGCAATGTTTCCTTCTTTTTACACATGAAAATTGTCCATGTATACCTTGAGTAGTCATCCACCACTGCTAAAGTATATTTCTTCCCACTAATGTTGGTTGGTTCAACAGGACCAAATAGATTCATATGTAAGCAAATGATATCCTTGTTGAAGAAGGTTCTGACTTTTCTTTGAATGATGATTTGATTTGTTTTCCCATCTGGCATGCATCACATATACTTTCTTTCTTGTATACTGAGTCAGGCAATCCTTCCACAAGGTGACTTCTTGTTAGTTTGTTAATCGTCTTGAAGTTCAAGTGACTCAGCTTCTTGTGGCACAGCCAACTGGATTCGACTGTGCTCTTAGCTATCAGGCAAGTGCTTGGTGTTGCAGTGGACCAATCCACTACATACATATTTTTCTGTCTTGTTCGTTGTAGCACTATTTTGTTTGATTCAGTGTCTTTAATATGACATGTTCCCATGTTGAATCCAACATTATATCATTTGTCACAGAGTTGGCTGATGCTTAGTAAGTTGAAGTTTAGACCTTCTACATATGCAACATCTGTGATCTCCAATCCATTCTTCTTGATAGATTATGTGCCTTTGATTTCTCCTGGGGCTTCATTTCCTCCGAATATAACTTTTGTGCCTCTAATCTCCTTGAATTTTGACAGTTTTTCTTATTTCCTGTCATATGTCTGGAGCAGCTGCTATCCATGTACCAGGTTCCTTGGTACTCAGCTGTCCCTTGAACCTGCAATCAAGGAAGTCAATTTCTAGGTACCCATACTTGTCTGGGTCCTGAGGGGTTAGTGCTATAAGATGTTCCAACCAACCTATAGCCAGATGATCTGACTCTAAGAGGTTTGCAAATTGCTTGGGAGTGTTAGGATCATATAGTTGTCTCTTTTGTCTGTATACCTGAGTATATGTGTGAGCAATTGCATTTTCATAAAAGTTCTGGAATTTTTTAGAATGGTGCCAAGGTGCGTATGTGTGCTAATAATAGCTATTTTTCTTAGGGAGTGACCTTTGCTGAGTTTGAGGTCTTAGCTACTTAGGCTTGTATCCATTGGATTTTGCTGATTTTTCACATGGCTATTCCAATCAGCTTGTGTAGGATAATTTCTACCATTCCCATCATATGAATTTCTTTGCTGAAATTTATGGGGCTTTTGGTAGCTCTGTTTGGACTTTACAGAGTATTTTCTAATGGGAGTCTGCTGATGAACTTGTCTGAATCTCTTTTCAGCTGTCCTCTCAGCGTACTCAACTGGCTTATTTCCTTTTCCTTTGTAACCAATGCCAGTGTGATTGTGATTGTGTTTAGGTATGTGCTTATGTGCAACATTTGGTATTTAGGTTTCCTCATTACTTTAGGATCATTTTGCCTAATGAATCATAAAGATATATGGGTGATGAAGTGTGTGTATCACAGTCACTATCACTTGTGTCTGAGTGATATAAATTAGATTGTACCTCATCTTCTTGTTCTTGTTCCTTGGCCTTGAGACAAATTAGAGCATCTTTCTATGTGTCTCTTGAGTAGTCAGCTTCACTACTATCTGAGTCTATTGGTTCTTTACACTTGGCTGGCTCAGCAGTCTCAGCAGCCAACATGGCTTTCTTCTTTTCCTGTCTTCTTTCCCTGAAGAATCTTCTTTCTTCTTCATTTCTGTACTTGCTGACAGGTGGGTAGGTGCATTCAATAACAAAGTGTCCTGGTTGTCTGCAGTTCCAACACAGGTTTTCAGCTCTTTGATTAGCTCTCTCATTTCTCTGATTACCAGCTCTCTGATAATCAGTCCTTTGTGGTTCAGCTCTTCTGGATGGTCTTTCCTCCCTTGCTTTGGAGGGTGCTGAGTGTCTTCTTGAGGACTCCCCTTTGATTCTTTTATAGTTTTTGTTAAAGAACTTGTTGAATCTTTTGACCAAGAGAGCAATTTCCTCCTGATCAATGATTTCTTTAGAGTCAGCTCTCTTTCCTTCATTTGCCATTAAAGCAGTTGTCTTGGGTACAACAGTTTCTTCTTGTTCTTCTCTTCTCAGCTCAAACTCATTGGCTTTGAGGTCTGCGAATAGTTCATGACTTGATGTCTTGGAGAGGTTCATGGAATGCCTTAGAGCCATGACTTTCATCTCCATTCAGCTAGGAGGACTCTTATGATCTTCATACACATTTCTTTATGGGTGTACTACTTCCCAAGTGCAGAGAGCTCATTGGTGATCTCAGTAAACCTTGCATCTAGCTGTTACAAGCTTTCACCTGCAATCATTTTAAAATTTTCAAATATTTGTACAACACTTGTTAGTTTATTTTCTTTGATTTGATCTGATCCTTCACAAATCAAGGTTAACTTATCCCATATTTCCTTTGTTGATTTACAAGACTTGACTTAATTGAACATTACTTTGTCCAATGTCTTGTAAAGAATATCCTTGGCCACATTGTCCAAGTTATATCTCTTTCTGTCTTCATTGGTCCATTCAGTGCAAGGTTTTTCAACCATGAATGGTCTAGCCTCTGCAATCCCTTATCCTTCAGCTAGAGGTGTTGCTCTTACAATTGTATTGACTTTGAGTATTTGCAGTGGCCCATCTTCTATCACAAACCACATTTCATCATGTGGGGCTGATAGGTGAGCCTGCATACAGATTTTCCAATCGTCAAATTCTTCAATGGTAAACATAAGAATGCAAGTTAGATTTGCTTCCATGATAATAGCTTAGCCTTTAAAAAGAACTTTGAAAAATACAAGTGTTAAATCTTTTGAAAAAGATTGAGATCTAGTTTAGTAACCAGTGCGGAAGGCTCAATGAACCAACTGCTCTGATACCACTTGTAGGTCCCAAAGGTTGTAGTTGTAAGGTTTAGAAGGGGGGGTTGAATAAATCTTACCAAATTTTCACGTTTTACTCTTTTATGAAAATAACAGAGTTTATCACCAATCAGCTAAGAACTTAGGGGACAACTAAGTTGGCTATCTGCAGCTAAGTTACTCGCTCAATAGACTTGACTGGGCTATTGATAATATGACTTGGTTGAGTCAGCTAACACCTAACCTTTTAAATGATTTGGTTTTTAAAAATAGCGGAAGACTTTACACCCTTTGATAAAGTTTTAAACATGTTTTTAACACTTGTTTTAACAGTAATTATTATCAGGTGGATAGCCAATTAACTAATCAACAGATATGAAAATAATAAGCAAGAAAGTAAGTGTTGAAAAGTAAAATGATACAAAATATTTTATAGTGGTTCGAGGATGGGGTAATTCCTCTAATCCACTCTTCTCCAACTCCGGGAAGAATCCACTAAGTAATAGACCAGCTTACAAAGTGGTTCTTCAGTCTAGAGACAGCCTTGATCAGACAGTTGGCTTCTCCTACGACTCAGCTTCTTCACAAGATAGTCAGCTTGCTACTTGCCTACCTTCAAGTCTTTGGGTTTGATCACACACCCTCCAACAAACTTGACTCTGTTTGGTTGACGGCCTTGAACCTTACTACAACTCCTCCAACTTGGAGAGTAGATCCTTTTAGTTTTTGAAATTTGTTCCTCTTCAACTGGTTGAAGTGTTCCTATCCTTCACATAATGTGTTGGATTGAGATCCTTCGAAATTTAAGGCTTGAGGATATTTTATTTTTCTTTGAGGGAATAGATTACATATATTCCTATTTGTCAATGTGCTTGTTTGTATATTTTTCACTTCTTGTCTAATGTGTCATTCATATTTTCTCTAATTTGAATCCCCAGCCTTTTATAGTGTCATTTGAAAAATTTGCCCGTTGAAGAGATAGGCAGATTTTCAAATGATATTTCCTTAATCATTGGCTTATCATTACTTTCTTTCTCAGTGTGTGATTTGCCACTTCCTCGTATTGATGAATTCTCTAGATTTTCAGGGCCTGACACACCACTCAAAGCTTCCTATTGGCTTATTTTATTTGCATGCTTTTGGCTTGAACACTTTTGGACAAGGCAACATGGAGACACTACTATATTTGATAATGATCTTGATTTCCGTGCAATGGATTTTTTCAGTCGTCTTCATTTGACAGCCGCCTTTATCCCTGTTTATCTGAGTCAGCTTTCAATCATTAGAATCATAACTCAACTGTGAGTCTCTGCTAATGCATCAAGTGTTCTTCACTTAGCTGTTCCTCAACTAAGTTTTTCTCAGTTGACTCGTAGGTTTCTTTGACTTCTACCCGGTTGTTTCCTAGTTGTGTCTTCTTTCATCCGTTCAACTGACTTCTTGTATCCTTCGGTATAGCTGACTTCACTCAGCTATTTCAAATCTATCTATTACAATATAAGAAATACAATGGAATTGGGGTTCCAACTTTGTACTTTAAGTTTTATATGGTATCATCAATATCTAACAAATAAATTTCCTAACAACGGGGAATGTAAGACAAACGATGGTCTTTAGCAAATTGACAAGCGTCACTATATCAATATATTTTTTTGAGATCGCTTGAAAATTGACATGATCCATAAGTACTTTTGTGATCATCAATATTTTCCACATAGTCCAAATCACTATATCATTTTACAGAAAATTTTTCATTCTTTGGATAAAATAAGCCATACGAAATAGTGCCTTTCAAATATCGAAAAATTCTTTTAACGACACTTATATGAGATTCTTTGTGATTACTTTGAAACCAAGCACATAGGCAAACAACATGAAGAATATCGGGTCTACCTGCAGTTAAGTAAAGTAAACTATCAATCATACCTCGATATTTTGATTCATCAACTGATTTGACTTTGTCATATTTGTCAAGCTTGATATTGGTTGCCATTGGAGTAGCAACGGTTCTTCCTTCTTCAATTTTAAACTTCTATAGAAGCACTTTTGTATACTTGGATTGTGATATATAAATGTCTTCTTGACATTATTTTATTTGAAGTCCAAGAAAGAAGTTGAGCTCTCCCATCTTGCTCACTTTGCATGAGTTTAGAAAATTTCTTACAAAGAGACTCATTAGTAGCACCAAAGATAATATCATCAACATAAATTTGTACCAATAAACAATCTTGATCCTTTTCAAAAACAAAGAGAGTAGTATCAACTTTACCTCTTGAAAATCCATTTTGTAAAAGAAAAGAGCTAAGTCTATCATACCATGCTCGGGGTGCTTGTTTTAAACCATATCAGGCTTTTTTAAGTTTGTAAACAACATTTGGCCTTGAAAATTTTTCAAATCCCAGAGGTTGTTTTACATAGACTTCTTCTTGAATAAATCCATTTAAAAAGTCAGATTTAACATCCATTTTGTAAAGTTTGAAATTTTTAAAACAAGAATAGGCAAGTAAAATTCGAATTACTTCTAAATGTGCTACGAGTGTAAATGTTTCATCATAGTCAATACTTTCTTCTTGACAATATCCTTGAGCCACTAACCTTGCTTGTTTCTGACAATGTTGCCTTGGTCATTGAGCTTGTTTCAGAATACCCCTTTTGTACCAATAATCGTTTGTGATGGACGACAAGTTACCAATTCCCAAACATCATTTCTTTCAAATTGGTTCAACTCTTCTTGCATTTCAAGAAACCAATCTTTATCAACAATGGCTTCCTTTGCATTTTTTGGCTCTTTTTGAGAAATAAGTATATTATCGGCAAATTTCCTTCTACGCATAACTTTATCTAGAGGATCTCCAATTTCGAGATATTTGGGATGATCTCCTGTGAATTTTAATGCAATGGGAAGATCCGAGTTATCATCTTTATCTTCTTGTGGGACATTGGAAGTTAAAGGTTGATCATTTGATGTGGAAGGTTGATCACTTTGAACATCATTTCGAACGATTGGTTCAATTTCATCTTCTCATCACTTTCATCATTAGGTATCCTTTCAACACCCGAGACTTCATTGAATTACGTGAATAGACTCCTTGACCACCATGCTCATTTCGTTATAAACCCGACATGCCTTACTCTTAGTAGAATACCCCATAAGAATTCCTTCGTCGGCCTTAGGATCAAGTTTGTCTAATTGGTCCTTGGTATTCAAAATAAAACACTTGCAACCAAATATTTTGAAATAGCTAAGATTTGGATTTCTTCCTTTCCAAAGCTCATAAGGTGTTTTATTTAACTTAGGACAAAGATATAGACGGTGTATGACATAGCAAGCGGTGTTGACGGCTTCGGCCAAAAAATATTTTGGAAGTAAAAATTCATTTAGTATGGACTGACACATTTCTTGAAGAGTTTGTTTTTTCCTTTCGGCAGCACCATTTTGTTGTGGAGTTCTCGGAGCCAAAATATTATGTGCATACCCGTTGGTTTCACACAATAAGCTAAAGTCACCATCAAATTATCCTCCTCGATCACACCTTATAGACTTAATCGCATCTTTTCATTCTCTATAAGTCTACACAACTTAGCCAACTCATTATCGGCATCACTTTTATTGCAAGAAAAATAGCCCAAGTGTATTTAGAAAAATCATCAACTATAACAAAGGTGATGTCTGGTCTGCTTGTTGTTAAATAGAGCAATGATCCAATGAGAGCTCTATATCTAGTTTGATCAACATCTTTGCCATTTGCATCCATATCCATCTTGATTGAAGTGTTCATAGGAATTTTTACTGATAATTTTTTTTACATACCAAATTTCTTCATTATGTCTCTGGTATACTTGGTTTGACTTATGAAGGTTCCATCCTTCATTTGCTTGACTCGAAGTCCTAAGAAAAAAGTCAGCTCTCCCATCATCCTCATTTCAAACTTTCCTTGCATGAGGTTTGAGAATTTATCACACAGCTCTTTGTTAGTGGATCCAAAGATGATATCATCCACATATATTTGAACAAGCAGTATACTATCTCCATCTTGAATTTTGAATAGTGTTCTATCAACGTTTCCTTGGTAAATCCATTGTCAATTAGAAATTATGACAATGTGTCATACAATGCTCTTGGTGCTTGTTTCAATCCATATAATACCTTCTTGAGCTTGTTTACTTTGTCTCCAATAGTCTTCTGCTCAAAACCTGGAGGTTGTTCAACATAGACTTCTTCTTCGAAAAGTTCATTTAGAAATGCACTCTTGACATCCATTTGATATACAGTGAAGTTCTTGTGTGCAGTATAAGCAAGAAACATCCTTATTGCTTCCAATCTG
This sequence comes from Rehmannia glutinosa, assembly GCA_016081115.2. NCBI lineage: Eukaryota > Viridiplantae > Streptophyta > Magnoliopsida > Lamiales > Orobanchaceae > Rehmannia > Rehmannia glutinosa. The sequence continues at coordinate 29,104,686 of CM071926.1, forward strand.
GCAACAGGAGAAAAGGTTTCTTCAAAATCTATACCTTCCTCTTGGCAATACCCTTTGGCTACCAATCTTGCTTATTTCTAACAACAGATCCTTCCTCTTTTATCTTGTTTCTGAATACCCACTTAGTAGCGACGGCATTTTGGTGAGTAGGCATTTGAACTAATTCCCATAGTTTGTTTATCTCAAACTGATTCAACTCTTCTTGCATAACCTGAATCCAATGTGTGTCATCCAATGCTTAAGACACATTTCTAGGTTCTATTTGGGAAATAAAACAAGTGGACATAGCTTCATGTTGAGTTGTGGATCTGGTTCTCATGCCATCTGTGATATCTCCAATGATTAACTCAGATGGATGGTCTCTCAGCCATCTCACACCTGGTTGGAGTAAGTCTACTGGATTCAGCCGTCTTGCAGCTAAGTTATCTTGAACGACTTCTTCACTATCATTCAGCTGCTGACCTTCTAGCTGTCTTTGAGATTCAGCTATTTCATCATCTCTAGGGTTTGAGTGCTCTCACATCTGCATCAACATAGGTATTCTTCTGCATAGGTGGCTAATTTTGCTTGTCAACTAACTCATCAATATCTTCTCCATTTACATTTAGCGCATCAAATACCACATGGATAGACTCTTATGTGACCATAGTTCTCTTGTTTAGCACTCTATAGGCTTTACATTCAGCTGAGTATCCCACAAAGATACCTTCATCAACCTCAGCATCAAAAGCCTTTAACTTGTCTTTGCCATTGTTGTGGATGAAGCACTTACATCCAAATATCTTGAAGTGTCCAACATTTGGTTTTCTCATAGTCCAAATCTCATAGGGAGTCTTGGTTAATTGTCTATTGATCATGCATCTATTTTGATTATAGCATGTTGTATTTATGGCTTGAGGCCAAAATCTCTTAGGCAATCCAGCTTCAGCTAACATTGTCCTGGCTGCTTCCTTGAGAGTTCTGCTTTCTTCTTTTCAGCCTACTTCATCCCGTTTGTGGAGTTCTAGCAGTTGATAACTCATGAGAAATACCATTTTCAACACAATACTGAGTTATAATCCCATTGACAAACTCAGTTCCCCTGTCAGATCTTATTTTTATAATGGTTTGCCTCTTCTACTTTTGAAATCTTCTCATCAGTTGATACAATTTCTACAGTGTTTCCTTCTTTTTACACATGAAAATTGTCAATGTATATCATGAGTAATCATCCACCACCACTAAGGTGTATATCTTTCCACTGATGCTGGCTGGTCCAACAGGACCAAATAAATCCATATGCAACAGATGCAATATCCTTATTGAAGAAGGACTTGGCTTATCCTTGAATGATGACTTGATTTTCTTTCCCATCTGGCATGCGTCACATATGTTTTCTTTCTTGTATATTGAGTTAGGCAATCCTTCTACAAGATGACTCCTTGCAAGCTTGTTGATTGTCTTGAAGTTCAGGTGACTCAGCTTTTTGTGCCCACCAACTTGACTTGATAAGGTTGTACTCTTTGCTAGCAGACATGTGCTTGGTGTAGCAGTTGGCCAATCCACTACATACAAATTTTTCTGCCTTGTTTCTTGTAGCACAATCTCATTTGATTCGGCACCTTTAATTTGACAAATTCCCATATTTAATCCTACATTGTATCCTTTGTCACAGAGTTGGTTGATGCTTAGTAGATTGAAATTGAGACCTTCAACATATGCAACATTGTGATCTCTAGTATATTTTTCTTTATGGACCCTGTGCCTTTGATCTTCCCTAGAGATTCATTTCCTCCAAATATGACTTTTGCACCTTTGATCTCCTTCAATTTTGACAAATGTTTCTTGTTTCCTGTCATATGTCTGGAACAACTACTACCCATGTACCAGGTTCCTTAGCACTCTGTTGTTACTTGAACCTGAAATCAAGGAAATTAATTTTTAGGTACCCATACTTGCCTGAGTCCTTGGGGGTTAGTGCTATAAGATGCTCCAACCAACCTATAGCAAGATGATCTGACTCTAAGAGGCTGCTATCTATCAGTTCCATAATCATGGTGCACATTAGCAAATTGCTTGGGGGTTTTAGGATCATACAGCTGTCTCTTTTGTCTGTATGTCTGTGTATTTGTTTGAGCAATTGATTTCTTGGGGTAGTAGTGGAATTTCTGTTTGTTGTGCCTGGGTGTATAAGTGTGCTGATGATAGCTCTTTTGCCTTGGGAATGACCTTTGCTGAGGTTGAGGTATATGCCACTTTCGCTTGTATCCCATAGGTCTTTGCTAATGTTTCACTTCGTTATTCTAATTAGCTTGGTTAGGATAGTTTCTACCATTCCCATCATATGAATTTCTTTGACGAAATCTCAGGGGTTTTTGGTAGCTTTGTTTAACTTTCACATAATATTTTCTGTTAGGAGTTTGCTGATGCATTTTTCTAAATTTCTTTTCAGCTGTCGTTTCAGCATACTCTACTGGTTTCTTTCATTTTCCTTGGTATCGAAGACCAGTATGATTGTGATTGTAATTCAGTCTGGGTGTTGGTGCAACTATGGTGTTTTGGGTTTTGGAATTCCCTCACTGCTTGAGGATCCTTTCTCCAAAATCACTCTAGGAGTTTGACTATGCACAAAGGAATTGAATCATATGCCTATCTTGTCTCCAAACTCTTTTTGACTCATTATTAGTTCATCCAATGATTTGGATGCCTTTGTAAATGAGGCAATCACATTTTTGAGATATTTCTCTCTCTTTTCAGTAGCAACTAACTCTCTTGAATCTTGGCATTTCCAGCCTTCAGTTTTGTATTCTCATCAGCTATTTGACTTAGAGTACTCAACTTCTAAGTCAGTTGTGAGTTTTGGCAATTAAGCTGGCTGTTTTCCTCATTTAAAAATGTGTGAGGTTTTAATGTGTTCAAAGTCTTTCATGATTTTGCCTAATGAATCATAAAGATCTGTGGGTGAAGAAGTGTTTGTGTCACTATCACTTGAATAATAATGAGATGAGTTAGAGTGTACCTCATCTTCTTGATCTTGTTCTTTAGCCATGAGTCAGATTAAGGCATCTTCCTCAGTGTTACTTGAATAGTCAGCTTCACTGTTGTCCGAGTCTGATGGTTCTTTGCAATTAGCTGGTTCAGCAGTCTTAGTAGCCAACATGGCTTTCTTCTTTTCTTGTCTTCTTTCCCTGAAGACTCTTCTTTATTCCTCATTTCTATATTTATTGATCGGTGGATAGGAACAATCAACAGCAAAGTGTCCTAGTTGTCTGCAATTCAAACACAGGTTTTCGGCTCTCTGCATATCAGTCCTCTCACCTCTCTGATTATCAGCTCTTTGATGATCAGCTCTCTTGGATGGCCTGTCCTCCCTTGCTTGGAAGGTGATGAATGTCTTCTAGAGGTTTCACCCTTGTTTCTTTTATATTTCTTATTAAAGAAGTTGTTGAACCTCTTTACCATGAGAGCAATCTCCTCTTGGTCCATTGTTTCCTTTGGCTCAACTTTCTTTTCTTCACTGGCCATCAGTGCAGCTGTTTAAGGAACAGTTGTCTCCTTTTGCTCTTTTTTTCTCAGCTCAAACCCATAAGCTTTGAGGTCTGAGAATAGCTCATGATTTGATGTTTTGGAGAGGTCCATGGAGTGTCTCAGGGCCATGACCTTTATTTCCCATTTAGCTGGGAGGGCTCTTAGAATCTTCATGCACATCTCTTTTTGAGTGTACTCTTTCCCAATATTTGAAAGCTCATTTGTGATTTCAGTAAATCTGGCATCCAGCTGATCCAGACTTTCACGTGAAAGCATTTTAAAATTTTCAAATTTTTGAACAACAACTGTTAGTTTATTTTCTTTTATTGTTTAGATCCTTCAAAAATCAGGGTTAGCTTATCCCAGATTTCTTTGGCTGATTTGCATGATTTGACTTTATTAAACATAGCATTGTCCAAAGTTTTGTAGAGGATGTCCTTGGCAACATTGTCAAGATTGTATCTCTTCCTATTCTCATTAGTTAATTCACAATGTGGTTTCTCCACCATAGTCGGTCAGCTCAGTGCTCACGCAAAGATCTTCTCCTTTACCTGGAGGTGTTCTTCTTACAACAGTATTAACCTTCATTATTTGTAGTGGCCCATCTTCTATCACAAGCCACATTTCATCGTGTAAGGCTGATAGGTGAGCCTGCATGCGAATTTTCCAATCATCAAACTCTTCCACGGTAAACATAGAGATACGAGTTAGATTAGCCTCCATGATAATAACTTTGCTTTTGAAATGAAAGCTTTGAAAACACAAGTTTTATATCTTTTGAAAAAGATTGAGATCTAGTTCAGTAACCAGTGCAGAAGGCTCAATAAACTATAACACCCTTACCCTTGTAACACGTATTTTTATAGCATAACAATGTAGTTCATAAGCATCACAGCTGCATTACACATGATATTAACATGATAATCATCAACTGTAACCCTTTTTGCACGAGCGGAAGCATTTACTCAAAAATATTTTACAGCGTTTATTTACACATGTGCATTTGTCCATATTACAAGACCTTAACGACCGTGCCCTTTTATATACCGATCAAAACAAAACTCCCTATATGAAATGCAAATGATGAGCTGCAGAAGAAGGATGGGAATCTAGTCGGCCGACCTTTGATCCATGCTTTAAAACTCTGCTATACTCCACGGATCACCTTTTATCAACATCAACTAAAAGTTGGCAACATTGCATTTGGTGAGTTGCAAGCTCAACAAGTATAATCCAATAACAAGTTATTTAACATCACCCAAGCATATCATCACAACCATTTCACATTCTTTGTTCATAATATTCATAAACACATAAATGCACATGCTTGATCATTTTCTTTTACTGTAATGGGCCAACTAATACCAAGAATAAATCGTGATCACGAAGATGGCCATAGCACTGTGTAATTCTTTTGCAGACCACCAGGACACTTTGCTGCTGACTGTTCCTATCCACCGGTCAATAAATATAGAAAAGAGGAAGAAAGAAGAGTCTTCAGGGAAAGAAGACAAGAAAAGAAGAAAGCCATGTTGGATTACTGAGACTGATGAACCAGCTAAGTGCAAAGAACCAGTAGACTCGAATAGCAGTGAAGCTGATTATTCAAGTGACACTGAGGAAGAGACCCTGATCTGCCTCGTGGCTAAAGAATAAGAACAAGAAGTGAGGTACACTCTAACTCATCTCATTCTGATTCAAGTGATAGTGATAGTGACACAAACACTTCCTCACCCTCAGATATTTATGATTCATTAGGCAAAATGATGAAAGACTTTGAACACATTAAAATCACACACACACACTTTTAAATGAGAAAAAGAGCGAGCTTAAATGCCAAAACTCACAGCTAACTTAGGAGTTGAGTACTCTAAGTCAAATAGCGGATGAGAATACAAAGCGAGAAATGAAAATGCCAAGTTTCAAGCGAGTTAGTTGCTATTGAAAAGAGAGAGAAATATCTCAAAAATGTGATTGCCTCATTTACAAAGGCATCCAAATCATTGGATGAACTAATAATTAGTCAAAAAGAGTGTGCAGACAAGATAGGCATAGGATTCAATTCCTTTTTGCATAGTCAAACTCCTAGAGTGATTTTGGTGAAAGGATCCTCAACCAGTGAGGGAATTCCAAAACCCAAAACAACATATATTGCACCAACACCCACACTGAAACACAATCACAATCATACTGGTCTTCGATACAGAGGTAAAGGAAAGAAGCCAAGAGAGTATCTTTGAAAGATGACTAAAAAGAAATTTAGAAAAATCCATCAAAAACTCCTAATGAAAAATATTATGTGAATGCTAAACAGAGCTACCAAAACCCCCGAGATTTCATCAAAGAAATTCATGTGATGGGAATGGTAGAAACTATCATGACCATGTAATTGGAATAACCAAGTGAAACATCAGCAAAGACCTATGGGAAACAAGCCAAAGTGGTATAGACCTCAACCTCAGTAAAGGTCATTCCCAAGGCAAAAGAGCTATCATCAGCACACTTATGCACCCGGCACAACACCCAATAATTAATTTCCTTGATCGCAGGTTCAAGGAACAGCTGAGTGCCAAGGAACCTGGTACACGGATAGTAGTTGTTCCAGACATATGACAGGAAACAAGAAACATCTGTCAAAATTCAAGGAGATCAAAGGTGCAAAAGTCATATTTGGAGGAAACAACAAACATCTGTCAACTGCTACACCAAGCACATGTCTGCTAGCAAAGATTACAGCCAAATCAAGTTGGTTGTGGCACAAGAAGCTGAGTAACCTGAACTTCAAGAAAATCAACAAGCTTGCAAGGAGTCATCTTGTAGAAGGATTGTCTGACTCAGTATACAAGAAAGAAAGCATATGTGATGCATGACAGATGGGAAAGCGAATCAAGTCATCATTCAAGGATAAGCCAAGTCCTTCTTCAACAAGGATATTGCATCTGTTGCATATAGATTTATTTTGTCCTATTGAACCAGCCAACATCAGCAGAAAGAAATACACCTTAGTGGTGGTGGATAATTACTCAATATATACATGGACAATTTTCATGTGTAAAAAGAAGGAAATACTGTAGAAATTGCCTCAGCTGATGAGAAGAGTTCAAAATGAGAAGAGCCAAACCACTATAAAAATAAGATCTAACAGGGGAACTGAGTTTGTCAATGGATTATAACTCAGTATTGTGTTGAAAATGGTATTGCTCATGAGTTATCAGATGCTAGAACTCCACAGCAGGATGAAGTAGCTGAAAGAAGAAACAGAACTCTCAAGGAAGCAGCCAGGACAATGTTAGCTGAAGCTGGATTGCCTAAGAGATTTTGGCCTCAAGCCATAAATACAACATGCTATACTCAAAATAGATGCATGATCAATAGACAATTAACCAAAACTCCCTATGAGATTTGGACTATGAGAAAACCAAATGTTGGACACTTCAAGATATTTGGATGTAAGTGCTTCATCCACAACAATGGCAAAGACAAGTTAAAGGCTTTTGATGCTGAGGTTGATGAAGGTATCTTTGTGGGATACTCAACTGAATGTAAAGCCTATAGAGTGCTAAACAAGAGGACTATGGTCACATAAGAGTCTATCCATGTGGTATTTGATGCGCTAAATGTAAATGGAGAAGATATTAATGAGTTAGTTGACAAGCAAAATTAGCCACCTATGCAGAAGAATACCTATGTTGATGCAGATGTGAGAGCACTCAAACCCTAGAGATGATGAAATAGCTGAATCTCAAAGACAGCTAGAAGGTCTACAGCTGAATGATAGTGAAGAAGTCGTTCAAGATAACTTAGCTGCAAGACGGCTGAATCCAGTAGACTTACTCCAACCAGGTGTGAGATGTCAGAGATGGCATAAGAACCAGATCCAGAACTCAACATGAAGCTATGTTCACTTGTTTTATTTCCCAAATAGAGCCTAAAGATGTGTCTTAAGCATTGGATGGCACACATTGGATTCGGGCTATGCAAGAAGAGCTGAATCAGTTTGAGAGAAACAAATTATGGGAATTAGTTCAAAGGTCTACTCACCAAAATATCATTGGTACTAAGTGGGTATTCAGAAACAAGATAAAGGATGAAGGATTTATTGTTAGAAATAAAGCAAGATTGGTAGCCAAAGGGTATTGCCAAGAGGAAGGCACAGATTTTGATGAAACCTTTGCTCCTGTTGCCAAATTGAAAGCAATAAGGATGTTTCTTGCTTATGTTGCACACAAGAACTTCACTGTATATCAAATGGATGTGAAGAGTGCATTTCTAAATGAACTTTTAGAAGAAGAAGTCTATGTTGAACAACCTCCAGGTTTTGAGCAGAAGACTATTGGAGACAAAGTATACACTCAAGAAGGCATTGTGTGGATTAAAACAAGAACCAAGAGCAGGGTATGACACATTGTCACAATTTCTAATTGACAATGGATTTTCGAAAGGAAAAGTTGATAGAACACCCTTCAAAATTCAAGATGGATAGAGTATACTGCTTGTTCAAATATATGTGGATGTTATCATCTTTGGATCCACTAACAAAGAGTTGTGTGATAAATTCTCAAATCTCATGCAAGGAAAGTTTGAAATGAGCATGATGGGAGAACTGACTTTCTTCTTAGGACTTCGCATCAAGCAAATGAAGGATGGAACTTTCATAAGTCAAACCAAGTATACCAGAGACTTAATGAAGAAATTTGGTATGGAAGAAAAATCATCAATAAAATCTCCTATGAACATTTCAATCAAGATGGATATGGATGTAGATGGCAAAGCTTTTGATCAAACTAGAAACAGAGCTCTCATTGGATCATTGCTCTATTTAACAGTAAGCAGACCATACATCACCTTTGCGTAGGTGTATGTGCTAAATTTCAATTTGCACCAAAAGAGAGTCACATGACTGCAGCTAAGAGAATCCTAACGTATTTGTAGGGATGCCAAGAAGTTGTCTTATGGTATCCAAAGGATGGCGGACTTAAGCGGGTAGGCGACTCGGACTCGAGACTATGTGGATGTAGATGGAGTGGAAGGGTACACATGTACCTGTCAAATGCTTGGAAATAGATTGGTTTCTTGGTTCAGCAAGAAACAAAACTCAATGGCTACATCCACAGTTGAAGCAGAGTACATAGTTGTGGGCAGCTGTTGTGCCCAAGTTCTATGGATGAGACTATGATATTGAAGAAAAAGAAATTCCAATTATGTGTGATAATACAAGTGCTATTGCAATCACTCAGAATCCAGTGTTGCACTCAAGGACAAAACACATTGATGTCGATACCATTTTATAAGGGATCACGTTGAAAAGAAAGACATCACTTTGGAATACATCTCAACTGATAAGCAGTTAGATGACATATTCACTAAGCATTTATGTGAATCAAGATTTGAAGAGTTTAAGAATGAATTAGGATTAATTGAGCTGAGTTGGGAGACTCAGAAGACTCAATCAGCAGAAGAGAGAAATAAAAATAAGCATGTTTCATTTTACAGCCAACTGAAACAGCCAAGATGGGAAATCAGTTGTATCGAGTTAGCTGACTAAGTGATATTATGTGAAGAGAGAAGCAGAGTTAAGTTACTTTTGGAAGATAGTTGAGTTATTTATAAGCAAAGTGACAAAACGCAGTTATTTTCTGCGAGCGGGAATGTTTTTAAAGATTATGTCAGCATAATTATGGTGTCAATACAAAAATTGCACACGTTTAGCCTATGATTGAATATAAATGCTACTGCATTTAATGCGGAGAAATTAATGCGGTTTCAAAGGTTAAATCTTGACCGTTGATTTTGATCAAGCTTTTCAAATTCTAAAAATTGTCCCTTCAAGTCCAATATAAACCAAAACCCAGTTTCTCTCTCCTCACAAACACTCTCGTCTTCAGCAAGAAAATCAAAGTTCTCTCTGTGAAAGTTCAAAAACCATAAGTTCTAAAAGCCAAGATTTTTTGTTTCATTTATCGATTATTTTCTAAGAAAATGGAAGCCTCATATGATTTTGTCAAGATGTCCGAAAAAATCCACTCGGATCGACTGTCGACATTGAAGAAATATTGTAGCAGGGTGCTGATAAGGCCCTGGTCAAGAAGATTGCGGAGAAGCTTGAGAAGCCCAGTCTGAAGGACTTTCTCACGATGGAGTTCTCTTATACCTACTTGGAAGAAGTTGCCATGTTCTATGTCAACGCGGAAGTTCATGACAATGAGATTTGATCATCCGTCCACAGCAAGGAGATTGAGATCATTGTTTCGACCTTGATGAGCTCGCAAACCGCTTCCTGGGAAGGGTTAAAGGAGATAGCTGAGAAGGATGTGAACTTTGTTGTTGCTTTAAAGGAAATTGCCTAGCCTTATTCAGCTGCGAAGGCTGTCTACATAGCCAAGAAGTCTATGATCAAGGAGGATTACCATAAACTAATGGACATCGTGTCCAAGTGTGTCAACATGAAGTTCGGCAGCTTTAATCAGTTGTCTTGAACTAAGCTGGTGGTGATGGCTGCAATTATGGAAGAGAAGAAAGTAAGATGTTCAAAGCCAATCTCTCTAGCGCTCAGATGCAAGTGCATGCAAGGAAAGTCGACACGGCGAGGTGAATCAGTTGACCCTACTCCAGAAGACACAGTTGAAATCGCCCCAGCTCTTTCTCCTAAGTCGATACAAAAGAAGAGAGTTGTTAGTTAATTCAAAGACTCGCCCAAAGCCAGCCCAAGACCAAGAAAGCACCGGCCCGGTAGGAGCAGAGTGAAGTGACACTCGCTCTCTCGCACAAGATCGAGAAGGAACCCTTAGTACCTTTCTCAAGTCGTGAAGAACGACGCTTGCAGACCGCCTCAAAAGGCAGTGCATCGAAGAAGAAGAAGAAGCGATTAGAGAAAAGGTTTTTACCTATGATGAGCCTAAAAACGGTGAGCGTAAATTCTCTTGTTTCCAACCAAAAGGAGAAGGTTGTTCAAGAAGTCGGAGTTGGAGAAGCCACATGGCCGGCACTCACTGACAAGAAAAGATCGTTGAAATCAAGAAGAGGAGTTGAATGATATCGCTAGTGGTGATATGGTCACCATGGAAATAGAGAAGACTATCGATGTCGATCGCAGAGACTCATCAAGACCCGCTTGTTCGGGAGACAGTGTGGAAGAACAAGGAGCGGAGACAATCGAGCACAATGAAAAAGAGTTTTCAGTCCCCCGCATGCACGCCGAGATCCTCGAGGAGGAACATGCTCCACTTTCCACTATTCGAAGGAAGGAGATGATGATGATGTTGTGATGTTATCTCCCGTCTATCCCGACATTTAGGAGAGACCGAGGTATGGAGGAGCCGAAGCTAAGCTAATTGAGACATCAATTCCAAAGTGCCTTAATTCATTGAAGAAGAAGAGGAGCTTATGGATTTCTTGGGTAACATATCCATCAGCTCTGCCCTTGATCCTGACTTTTGTACGACAATTCTATCTCAAAGGATGGATGAAGAGAAAGAGAGAGCCTTGGAGAAGGCCAAAGCAATTGAAGAAGCAAAGAATACCCATACTTGTCCTTTCTCTGATGTACCTAAACATGCCATGGACTCAACTGACAGCAGCGAAAGTGATGTTGAGGAGATAGACCCTGTTGTTGCAGCTGAGAAAGCTGAACTCAGACAAGCCATTAAAGAGTCCCAAGAGATGCACGAGCAACGAATGAAAAATGGCCCAGGAGAATCTTCTTCACTTTCCTTAGTCCCTGATGTTATAGATGTGGTGCGGACCATAGCTATCAACATTGTTGCTACCACATCCCCAGTGCACTCTGAAGATGGCACTAGGAATATTGGCGATGAAGCTAAGGATGGTGACGAAGCGGGCACTTTAGCCAAGCCAACTCGTGCAAAAGGTGTTGAGGCACCTGCCCCCATGGCTGATCATTCAAAGGGAATAATAGTTGAGTCTCAGGTGCAGAGTAACCCCACTACTCTTGACTCACCTGGTGTGCCAGCTGAGGGGAAAGTTGTCACCACCATAGCTAGGTCAGAGGATGTTGTGGGAGACCAACATATGCAGTTTGGAGGCGACAGTGAGAAATAAAATGATCAGCAGAGTGAAGTTAATGACACTCAGACGGTTGAGACTGTCTCAGCAAGACTTCATCTGCACAGAAGGTCAATGACACTGCTGAAGCAGCTAAGGCACGGGATGGAAAGGAATCCATGGGGGTTGAGACTCATGGCCCTAAAAATGCAATCCTAGGAGTTGAGACTCCGATGGATGCCACTAAAGACCCTAAGGTAGCTGAGTATGCTGAAGGGATATCTGCCCAAGACACTGCTGTGGTTGAGACTGCACATAGGGATGTCCAAGGCCCTCCAGCGGGTGAGACTACTGAGGGTGTAGAATGACCAAATGAGGTTAAGACTTCCTTGGGATAAAGAAGCTATGAATGAGCCAACCCACATGTTGTTGATGAAGAAGAAGAAATCATCACCCTACGCGATTCGCAGGAACATGTTGACACTGAATTTCTGGAATCAGAAGATGAAGTTGAGTCTATCCCCGTTGATACATCTAATAAGGACACAATTGAGGATGCTCGGGCCTCTCGTAGTCAATCTAGTGACAAGGTTGCTCCAATGAGATTTATATTCATTGATGAGCCAACCCCAATGGCTCCATCACTCTCCGATGACGCTGATGAGTTAACCGATGACCAGACTACTCAAAAGGAAGCAACAATCGGCATCGAGGAAGTTGTTAAGACACCTAAGGATCATCGGCTTAAGAAAGTTAACACAATGCTCAAGATGCCGATGAAGCAAAAAAACAAATTGAGGCACGTAGAGATGAAAACATTCTAAGGTAAAGAGAAAGGCCCCAAAGACACAGGGAGTGGGTATTCCTATTTTTCCAGATGACCTCTTTGGATAATATTTTCTATTTGAAGTAAAATCTACTGCGGAACAATCTCGTTATAATGTCCACGTATCTTTACAAGAACTCCGAGCTTTAGGTGAATCTGCAATTATGTCTATAGGGTTCGACTTTGATGCAAAGATGGTAAGAAGATCATCACGAGACAAAGTGACTTTAAAAGCATTTAAAGCCATCTGTGCAGAAATCGAGAAGATGGAGTATGGTTTTGCATCTTTAGACCAGAGGCTAGACAATGGGGATGTTGCGATAATCGGAGACATCAGAGGTACCATCTTGAGAATCAAAGAATGGGTGGAACAAGTAAAGGCTTTGAGGAGAGAGCAGGTCACCTATTTCAAGTCACTATTGGCTAAGATGGTGATTTGGAGCTCTGACAACCTCAAGTTCCAGCAAAGGCTTCGAGACCACATTTTGAGGATAGACAAGTCTCACAAGTTGGACATGGAGTTGCTCAAGCTGCAACATAAGAATGAAATTTCCAGATTGGAGACCAACATGAGCCAGCAGATTCAGGTTCTCAAACAGAAATGAAGCTGATGGCAGCTGAGTCTAAAGCTATGCTTCTGAGTTCCGAACAGCTTACTCTAAGTCACACGACAAGCATGATTCTTCAAACAGCAGACTTGATTTCATCCTGGGTGGTATGTTCCCTGGCCTCACTCTACCCTTTAGTGATGATGCCAAAAAGGGGGAAGAGGAAGCCATGAGGGAGCTGAAGGAAGGACTTCGGAGTGATAAAGATGGAGATAAAGGAGAAGCAAGTAAGGGGGAAGGAAGCTCAGTGAAAAATCTCCCACTGAAAATCATGTTTTCCAAAACCCCTCAACAAGGAGAAGTCACAACCTCACTTCTCAGCAAACTACCTAAAGAGCTGACACTGGAAGAGAAAGCTGAAATGGTCGTCAAGCAATCGAGAAAAGTCATTGAAGCTGAGTTTGAGAAGATAGCTAAGAAGCACTTTGAGTGCATAAGGATATCAGAACAAGGTATGATGGTCCCCCAGCAGGACTATTGAAGGATTCCCCAGCAATCAAACCTCCAAGAGAAACCACGATGCCCGATGCTGGATCTAAGCCCAGATCACTAGAGGAATTTCAAACTCTGGATGCAGAAGGCTACTTCAAGAACTTAACTCTACCGCATGTGTGGGACTTGTACTGGGAGAAGGGTCTCAATTTGTGCAAATCAGCTGATAGGTAGCGGAGTTCCAGTAGTCACTCAGCTGGAAAAGCACCAGTACAGTACACTCCTAAAGGAGAAGCTGAGTCAACTAGAGGGAGGGGAAGGTCTGGAAGTAGTGAAAGAGGCAGAGGCACTCCACCACAACCAAGACCGCAGGATATAAGGTACATTGATCCTCATAAAAGGGTAATCAATTACTGGGCTGGCTATGACTATATTGCCAACCTAGAAGTAAAGCGCAAGAATGAAGAGGCAGTGAGGAGGCAAGAAGCAGAAAATGAGAGAGCCATGCGCGAATGGGAGGAAAGGAAACATAGGGATGACCCTGCTGCTAAGCGCGCTTATGAGAGGAAGAAGAAAGATGAAGAAGAGAATAAGAGGAGAAGAGCAGAGGATGACAGAAGAAGAGCAGATGATGAAGAGAGAAGAAGGAAGCAGCCAAGGCGTTGAACATGGATGTAACCCCTTCATGTAATTTACTTAACTGTAAATACACAGTTGTAAGTATTCTGTAATGTGATAAAGCTCTGATACTTATTGTAATTGTATATCTTTGCTCTGATACTTGTTGTAATTCAAATGTATGTATAAGCTCTAATACAAGGTATAAAGTATATCTTGTAAACAACTTTGTGTAAGACAAGAATGTTATGATCAATAAAATTGACATATTCAGCTCATACATTCTTTGTTATTGCACTGCTTGTGTTTGCTGTATTTTTTTTAAGTTTTGGCATCATCAAAAAGGGGGAAATTATTAGGAAACTTATTATTAAATTTTGATGATACCTTGTAAAACTTAAAATAGAAAGTTGGTACCCCATTTTCCTTGTATTTCTATTTTGTAATAGATAGAACTGCATGAGCTGAGTAAAGTCAGCTATGTTGAAGAATTCAAGAAGTCAACTAAAGACTAAAGTGAAGACCCAATTGTGTGTCAGTTGAGTGTAGTCAGGATGGAAGGCATAGACTCGACTGAAGGAGATCCAGTTGAGGAATAGCTGAGTAAAGGTTGAAGAAGTGTCAGTCAAGGCAGTTATGAGTCGAGTCTACCAGTTGAACTGACAATTGAGTCATTCCTAAAAGGTTGGAGCGGACTCAAGTCAAAGGGGTAAAGGTATATGTCAAGTCAAGTCGACTAATATTAATCTGTTGCACGGAAGTCAAGGATATTACTTAAAATAGTAATACGTTCATGCTACCATGTCTTAAAATGCTCGTCCCAGAAGTGTGCAATAGGAATAAACTATTGGGAAGCACTAAAGCTTGTGTCAGGCTCTAAAAAGTTGCACAATCATTAAATACGAGGAAATGTCACCATCACAAGCTACAAATCAAGAAAAGACAAGCCAACGAACAAGAAAGTGTCATTTGAAAATAGCATATCTCTTCAACGGGCAAATTTTCAAATGAACACTATAAAAAGGCTGAGGAAGCAAGTGTTAGGAATTTTATTTTTTAGATTTTGATGAATGCCATGTAAAACTTAGAATAGAAAGTTGGCTCCCCAATTTTTTGTCAGTAAAATATATTGTAACAATTAGAGCCGCCAAGCCGAGTTAAGTCACCTACGCTCCAACTTGCAAGAAGACAATCAAGGCTTGAAGGAAAATCATTTGTGAGACAAATTTGAGTACAAAGAAAGAAAGAAGAAAATGACAGAACTCGATGAAGAAGCGGTGAGATGCAAATTGAGTGGAACATCAGTCAAGTCGACTCAAGAGAAGCCAAGTCTCAAGTCAAGTGACAAGAGTCATCCATGATTGGAAGTCGACTCTAAGTCACCTAGGGAAAACAAGGAAATGCAAGCCGAGATAATCAGAAAAGAACCGTTGACGAGTAAATCAAGAGATTTACTTAAACAAGTAATATCTCCATACTACCTTTCTTGGAGTGCTCTGTCCTTAAGCGTGCAAAAGGAATGAACCAATGGGAAGCACTACACCGTGTCGAACTCAAAAGGAGATAAAACAATTCATACGAGGAAATGGCAATTCCAAGGATCGCAAGCCAACGACGCAAAGTAACTTTCAAAAATGAGCCTATCTCTTCAACGGGCAAATTTTTGAAAGTTCACTATAAAAGGCCGAGGAATTTGTTGAGAGAAATATGATGAATGACACACACGTGAAGATATACAAGCTTATCCAAAAAATCAAACATTCTCAATCCTCAAGCCTACACTTCAAGTACATCAATCCAACACTTACCCGTGAAGGAAAGAGAACTTCAATCGAGTTGAAGAGGAAAAATCAAAACAAGGGGTCTACATTCCGGGAAGGATTGTAGAAAGGTTCAAGGTTGAACCAAGTCTTAAGCTCTTGGAGGGCTTCGTGATCAAATCCAAAGTGCTTAAGCAAGTGAGTCAGTAGTAGCAAGCAAAGCAACCGCCCTGTGAAGAAGCCGAGTCGCACGAGAAGCTTGGTGAGTGATCAAGGCGTCTCGGCATCGAGTCCCAAAGGATCAAGTCGTTTGTAGTGATCAAGACTTGTATCCGGGATGTTACCACTTTGTAAACCGATCATTACTTAGTGGATTCCTCCAGGAGTTGGAGAAGAGAGGAGTAGAAGAATTACCCCATCTTCGAACCTCTATAAAAACTATCTTTACGTGTCATTTACATTTCAAAGATTTAAATTTCTCGCACTTTTAATTGCTTATATCTCACGATAAATTTGCTATCCATTTGATAATTTATAAGTACTAAATCAAGTCAGTAAAAACTTGCTTAATCAAACTTAAGGGTGTTAAGTCTTCCCAATGAAAACAAAACCACAAGTTGAGTCAATTTATAGCCAACTATTGAGTTACACTATTAATAAATTTCACCGAAAGTTGAGTTCTGTTGAGAGATTAACTCTCTTGAGTGACTAAATCGATCGGTCCATCAAGGACACAAATTGTGTAGAACTCAGAGATTTAAAAGGCCTAAATCGAAAATTTGGTAAGGTTTATTCAACCCCCCTTCTAAACCTTACACTTACACCCCTTGGGACCTACAAGTGGTATCAGAGCGGTTGGTTCATTGAACCCTCCGCACCGGTTATCGAACTAGATCTCCAAACTTTTTCAAAAGTCCGCTTTAGTACTTAAACTTTCAAAACTCTTTTCTATCATTAAAAGTTGTTATCATGGAGGCAAATCTAACACGCATTCCTATGTTCACTATTGAAGAATTTGATGATTGGAAAATTCGTATGCAGTGCTCATCTATCAAAGATTACATGATGAGATGTGGATAGTGATAGAAGATGGGCCTCTGCAAATATTGAAGGTGAACACGGCTGCACGAAGAGTTGCATTTGAAGGGGAAGAAGATGCAAAGACTGCACAGTCATGGTTGAAAACCAAGAACCGAGTGGACAAATGATGACAGAAAAAGATACAACCTGGACAATGTAGCCAAGGATATTCTCTACAAAACCGACAAAGCCATGTTCAATAAAGTGAAATCTTGCAAAATCGCTAAGGAAATCTGGGACAAACCGACATTGATTTGTGAAGGCTCGTGAGCAAATCAAAGAAAACAAACTATCAGTGGTCAGTACAAAAATTTGAGAACTTTAAAATGATCTCAGGAGAAAACCTGGATCAACCGGACGCTCGGTTTACGTAAATCACAAATGAGAGCTTCTACACTTGGAAAGGAATATACACAGTATGAAATGTGTATGAAGATCCTAAAAAGTCTTCCAAATTGAACGGGAAATGAAGGTCATGGCATTGAGACACTCCATGGACCTATCAAAGACATCCAATCATGAGTTATTCTCGGACCTCAAAGCCTACGAGTTTGAGCCGAGAAGGAAAGACAGGAAGAGACACTGCACCCAAAAACAATTTGCTCTAGTTGTCAAAGATGGAAGGAGAGCGAGGTCAAAGAGGCAATTGACCCGGAAGAAATAGCCCCGATGGTTAAAAGATTTAACAAGTTCTTTAACAAGAACTACAAGAGAGGGAAGGGTGAATCCTCTAGAAGACACTCACTCCCTCCAAATCAAGGATGATAGGCCAACCAAGAAAACAGATCATCAACAAGTTGAGTATCGGAGGACCGACAACTCAAGAATAGAAAGAGTCGATCAAATGGTGAATATCTATGTTGGAATTGTAGACAACCAGGTCACTATGCCATTGATCGCTCATATCCCGTAGTCAACAAGTCGAATGTAAACGAAGAAGAAAGAAAGGTCTTGAGAGAAAGAAGACAAGAGAAGAAAAAGGCAATGATGGTGCAGAGACGGGCCGAGACAGCCAAGTCAAGAGAGACGGTGACTCGCAGAGAGCAGTGAAGCCGACTACTCAAGTGACTCGAAGAAGAAGCCTTGATCCGCTTAATGGCCAAAGAACAAGATCAAGAAGATGAGGCTCAAGGAACGAATGAGTGCCAAGTGCCAAGGAACCTGGTACATGGATAGTGGTTGTTCCGCACATATGACAGAAGTAAGAGAAATCTGTCAAAATTCAAGGAAGTCAAAGGAGCAAAAGTCATATTTGGAGGAAATGAAGCTCCTGGTGAAATAAGAGGCATTGGATCCATCAAAAGGAATGGTTTAGAAATCACTGATGTTGCATATGTTGAAGGACTAAACTTCAATTTACTAAGCATCACCAACTCTGTGACAAGTGGCTACAATGTTGGATTCAACATGGGAATATGCCAAATCAAGAATGTTGAATCAAATGAAGTTGTCGCAAGGATGTAGACAGTAAAAATATGTATGTAGTGGATTGGTCAACTCGCAACACCCAAAGACTGTCTGCTAGCAAAGAGCTCAAATTGAATCAAGTTGGTTGTGGCACAAAAAGCCGAGTCACCTGAATTTCAAAACAATTAATAAGCTAGCAAGAAGTCATCTTGTAGAAGGACTTCCGACTCAAGAGATACAAGAAGGAGAGTATATGTGATGCATGTCGAAAGGAAAACAAATCAAGTCGCTCGCCAAAGAAAAGACATGCCCATCCTCAACAAGAATATTGATCCGCTTCATATGGATCTATTTGGCCCAAAGTGGAACCAAAGAAGCATAAGTGGAAAGAAATACACCTTGGTGGTAGTAGATGACTACTCAAGATATACATGGACAATATTCATGTGCAAGAAGAAAGAAACTCTACAAAAGCTACCACGGTGATGAAGAGGATACAAAATGAGAAGAGTCAAACCATTATCAAAATAAGATCGATAGAGGAACCGAGTTTGTCAATGGAATAATAACTCAAGATCTTGTATTGAGAATGGTATTGGTCATGAACTATCACCGCAAGGACTCCACAACAGAATGGAGTTGCGAGAAAGAAGGAACAGTAACCCTCAAAGAAGCAGCAAGGACCATGTTAGTCAAGCAGGTTACCAAAAAGATTTTGGGTCAAGCAATCAACATGACTTGCTACACCCAAAACAGATGTATGATAAATAGACAGCGGTGACAAAGACTCCTATGAGATCCTGGATGGAAGAAAACCAAATGTTGCATATTTCGTAATATTTGGATGTAAATGCTTCATCCACAACAATGGCAAAGACAACCTAAAGGCTTTTGATGCTAAAGTCGATGAGGGTATCTTCTTAGATACTCACCAAAGCAAAGCCTCTGTAATACTCAACAAAAGAACTATGGTCACGAGAAGAATCCATTCATGTAGTATTCGATGAGCCAAATGTAAATGGGGAAGACATTGAAGAGTCACCGATAAGTCAATCATCCAATCTTACTGTAAGAGTCCCTATGTCAAGCCAAGCAGAATTATCGATTGTAAGAAGATGAGATAGTTGAATCTCAAAAGCAAAAACTGGAAAATCTGCGGTTGAGTGATCACGAGAGAGCCGACCCACGCAAAGAACACAAACCGCAAGTCGATCAATCCTAACTTGCTTCAACCTCGACGTAAGATGGCCGAGAGACCATCCACGTAACTTGTCATTGGAGATATAAGAGAAGGTGTCAAGACAAGATCCGTAACTCAACAAGAAGCAATGTTCACATGCTTCATCTCGCAGATAGAGCCCAAAGATGTGTCACAAGCATTGGACGACACACATTGGATTCAAGCTATGCAAGAAGAGTCAATCCAGTTTGAGAGAAATAAAGTATGGGAATTAGTACAAAGACCCATACATCAAAATGTTATTGGAACCAAATGGGTATTCAGAAATAAGATGAACGAGGAAGGTTCTGTGGTAAGAAACAAAGCAAGACTGGTAGCCAAAGGATATTGCCAAGAAGAAGGGATAGATTTTGATGAAACATTTGCCCCTGTAGCAAGATTGGAAGCTATAAGGATGTTTCTTGCCTATGCTGCTCACAAGAATTTCACTGTATATCAAATGGATGTAAAAAGTGCATTCCTGAATGGTTTATTAGAAGAAGAAGTGTATGTTGAACAACCTCCAGGATTTGAGCAGAAGACTCTTGGAGACAAAGTATACAAACTCAAGAAAGCCCTGTACGGATTGAAACAGGCACCCAGAGCATGGTATGACACCGTCACAATTCCCCGATGAAAATGGATTCACAAAAGGAAAAGTAGATAGAACACTTTGAGAATTCAAGACAAGAAGAGTATATCGCTTGTTCAAATATATGTGGATGACATCATTTTTGGATCCACTAACAAAGAGTCGTGTGAAAATTCTCAAACCTCATGCAAAGTAAATTTGAAATGAGCATGATGGGAGAGTCGACATTCTTCCTGACTTCAAGTGAAAAAATTGCAAGGATGGAACCTTCATAAGTCAAACGAAATACACCAGAGATTTAATGAAGAAGTTTGGTATGGAGGAGAAGTCTTCTCAGTAAAAATACCAATGAACACATCACCAAAATGGACATGGATGCAGATGGCAAGCCTGGCAGATCAAACAAGATACAGAGCACTTATTGGATCATTGCTCTATCTCACGCCTAGCGTGCCGTACATCACTTTTTTTGTAGGTGTATGTGCAAGATTTCAATCTGCTCCAAAAGAGAGCCATATGATCGCAGCCTAAGAGAATATTGAGATACTTAAAAGGAAGCCAAGAAGTAGGCCTATGGTATCCAAAGGAAGGTGGATTCAAGCTAATTGGCTATTCCGACTGACTATGCCGGATGCAAGTGGACAGAAAAGTACTTCGTGCACATGTCAAATGCTAGGGAACAGACTAATTTCCTGGTTTAGCAAGAAGCAAAACTCAATAGCCACCTCTACAAATTGAGGCGAATACATAGTCATGCGGGCATTGTTGCAGCCCAAGTCCTATGGATGAGACAAATTTGAGAGACTATGAAATTGAAGAAAAAGAAATTCCAATCATGTGTGATAACACAAGTGCCATTGCAATCACTCAAAATCCTGTGAAGCACTCAAGAACAAAACATATTGATGTCGATATCATTTCATAAGAGATCATGTTGAAAAGAAGGACATTATCTTGGAATATATCTCAACCGACAAACAACTAGCCGACATCTTCACAAAACCATTATGTGAGTCAAGATTTGAAGAACTCAAACATGAGTTGGGGCTAATTGAGCTAAGTCGAGACACGTAAGAATCAAAGAAAAGAAATGGAACAGAACGAACGTGAAAAAGAGCCGAAAAACAAAAATTAGCTCAAGAATCACCAGACGGGAAGTCACTATATCAAGTCGGTGATAATGAGTCACTAAGAGAAATGTGAGAAGCAGAGTTAAATCGCCTAAGAGATAAGTGAATATCTTATGAGCAAAGCGACAAAAACGCATCGTTTTGACTTAGCGGGAATGTTTTAAGAGACACTTCAAAGATAATGATGATGTGTACAGACATAAAGCCGCACACCAAGCCTATGATTGGATATAAATGTCGCCGCATTAAATACGAGACATGAATTGCTCAATATGCGCGAAATCCAAGCCGTTGATTTCGATCACAATTCAAAACCGTCTCCGCACGCCCTTTCATAAACCATATTTAAGCCATTTTCGTCCGCTTTTCTCTCTCACACTTCTAAAAACTATTCAATCTCTTTTCTCTCAAAAGGCAAAGGCAAATACTCTCGAAACCCTATCAATCTTCAAATCAAATTTCGAACTTTTCCTTGAAATTATTCTCGAGAAATGGCACCAACGTATGACTTTACCAAGTTGGGAAAACAAATCCACACCGGTTCGACCGTGATTTCGGTTGAATGGTGAAGCAGGTCCGACGACACCCTGGTGAAGAAAATCGCGGAGAAGTTAGAAACGCCAGGATCAAAACCGTTTTAACGCTGGAGTATCCTATGACCTATGTGGAAGAGGTCACAACCCTACGTGAATGCCGAGATTCACGATGAAGGAATCAAGTCATCATTCACGGAAGCGGTGACTATCACCGCAAGGATTTGGTGAATATTGCTCACTACCAGTAAGGAGCAATCAAATTAAGGAAGTCGATGTAAACTTGGCCGACGCGATGGAAAGAAATAACCAAGTCCGACCTTGCCGATAAAATTATATACACAAGCAAAACAAAAGACAAGGAGGATTATCACAAACCGTTGGACATAGTTGCCAAATGTATCGACATCAAATTTGGCGACTTTGACCAACTATCAAAGGCAAAGCCGATTGTGATGGCCGCAATCATCGAGGAAAAGAAGATAAATCGGGTTGAGTTTATCTACAGCAGACTCGCTTAACGTAGGGAACAAGTCCTTCAAAGAAGATGGGTCATTTGGAGGATCCTGGGATATGGCCTAGTGATTGGCCGACTATTGGAGGTGAAAGGAGTCCCTCTCGGACATGGGAAAGCATTCCATGTTAACAAGAGGATGTTTAGAGCTAACCTCTCCGGTGCTCGTGGCGAGCTTATGCCAAGAGAGCCGACACTGGAGGGGGAATCGGTGACCCAAGACACAACCGCCTCCTCTCCAACCAAGAAGAAAGTTGCCCCCGCACTGCCAAGAAGTCTCTTGCCCCGCAAAGAAAGAAAACCAAACATGCTCCCGCCCCGCAGCCAGAGTCACCGCCTCAGCCCAGTGTCATGTCACCCCTCGCAGAGAGATCGAGAAGGACTCCCAAATACCTTCTCCGATCGTCAAAAGGAGGAGAATCGACAAGCCTAGACGGCCGCTCCTCGTAAACAAACACAAGCACGCCCCCGCCGCCAAGACTCGAGGGACACCGCCCCGAACTGTAAATTCCCCTGGTACAAACCAGAGAGAAGAAGACTCGTCAAGCGGTCCGAACAGAGAAACCAATTGAGTCGCCTACTCACCCAAGCACAAATACGGAGACTACTTTTGGAGAAGTAGAGTCTCCGTAAGTAGTTGATGAAAAACCAAGTCTGCTCAAGGCGATCACAGAGGCAACCAAGACACACGGTGTTGTAGCTCACACAAACAAACTCAAGAAGAACCAGCCCAAGCGGATAGTGATGTAATGATCCTATCTCCACCTTACCCGGACATTCAAAATCGTCTGCGTGAGTGGAGAAAATGGAAGTTGAGCAAGTCAAGGGAACAGTTCCAACGGCTCAATTCATAGAAGAAGAAGGAATCGTTAAATTTTCTCGATCAATATCGTGCTCCCAAAGACTTGATGAGGACAATCGCTAGACATCCCGCAAATCTACAAGGACAGGGAGAGAGCAAAGCAAGTCAAGAAGCCGAAGCACGTGAGAAGGCAAGATCCGCTCTATCTCCCTAAGCACTACGTAACACTTCCATCCTCTCCTTGATGTCTTCTCCGAAAGTGACGAGGAACCTGAGAATGTCCGCCATAGAAGAGTTGCAAATGCAGCAAGCATTGCATGAATCAAGAATCCTTCACGAGCAAAAAGACGATGGAGGGACCAGGAGAGTCCTCCGTAACACGCCTAGAAATCGATCCAATGGGAGTGGTTCAAACAAATAGCCACCGATGTTGTCGCTACCACCTCCCACCACTCGGAAGAAGGCAATAAGGAAATGGCGATGAAACCGGGCTAGTGGGGACCCTAGTCAAGCCAACCCCTATTGAAGGTGTGCTACCACCGTCCCAACGGCCGAACCATCAATTGCAATAGCCGGGAGTTTGGAGACGAGTGACCCCACTCCAAGTCACTCACGGGTGCGCCGGTGAGGGGGAAACTCCCTCCACCGCACAGGTCGGAGGATGCCGCAGATGACTCGACGAAGAAGCAAGGAGGCGAAGAAGAGAAATTACAATCACTAGAAGAAACAGCAAGTTGCCATCAACGAAGCTCAGGCATAATGTACCGAGATCGTCTCATTTGAGGTGCCAATCGCTCGAAGGCTAATGACGCGCGATGATGTCGAGGCACAGAAGGAATGTACCCGGGAGTTAACACTGGCAATGAAAGTGCAATCCATGGGGTTGAGACTCCAATGGATGCCATCAGAAGACCCTAAGACAGTGACCTTTGTCGAAAGGGAGGACCAAATGCCTCGCAAAGAGAGACCGCCGGAGGAAATGAAGGCCCACGGGAGGTTGAGACTTCTAGGGGTAAAGAGGTCAAGTAGAGAACATCCCTCCCGCAATCATCGACCCATCGAAAAAGGAGATCAGCGCGACTTCATGATTCCCAGGACAACTCGATGTTACTTTTCTCGGATCGGGCGAAGAAGAAGTTCGAGTCAACCCCCATGACAAATCCAAAAGACTCAAATGCGGATGTTCCAGGCACGAGCAAGTCCGATCCCAAGACTACTCGTCAAACTTTTAACTTTGATGATGAACCACCTCTAGAAATCTCATCATCGTCCGATGACGCCGATAAGGCCGAGGATAAGTCAATCGAAAGGAAAAATCACCGAGACCAACGGTTTAAGACAACCGAGGCTCGAAGAAGTCGGGTCTATTTCACAACCAAACCTAGCCGAACCGCACACCACCGCCCGCTCCTCAAGCTACTACTGGATCGATTCCCAAAAGAACTTCACGCACACCGCTTATCATCGAACAAATCCGTTAGCGGTGATGAATCCTTTGTGGAATCTTTCCCTTTCTCACCGGAGATACTTAACTCCACGAAGAGTCGAAAATGAGCAAGCACGCTATCACGGCATCAGCCTCCTGCTTTTTCACTCAGGCACCATTGTTCCGGCCGACTTTGATTTCGACAACATTTGTATGGCCATCACCGCAAATGTAAGAATCACGGCACGAGAAGTGTTCAAGGCACTCTTTTTGAAGTTGAAAAGATGGAGAGGCATCAGCCTCTTTGGACATGCGATTGACAAAGAGATGCCAACCTTACAAACCGACTTGAGAGGCATCACACGGTCGGGGGTAAGGGAATGGTGGCAACAAAGAAGAATCAATGCGTGTGGGAACAGTGAGATACTTTTAACCTTATTCAACAAGTCGCCGGTGTGAGAGTCGAAAATGTTGATGCGAAAAACGAAGTCGGGGAACACATTGAACATATGCACGAAGCTCACACCGCCGAGATCAAGTCGCCGCTGCGTGAGCGTAATGCAAATGATATACAGCGCTTGGAAGAACACATGACAAGAAAATTCAGCCTTCTCATGGCCGAGATGAAGCCGATTTCAAAGTGAGAATCCAACGCTACTCGGTCAATTCGCGGCAAAGATACAACGCACAGATTTGAAGCAAAATTCAACCATCAAGACTCGACTTCATGCTTGCAAGCATGTTCCTGGGGTTCCTCTATCATTTGATGATGCCAAAAAGGGGGAAGAGGAATACCTTAAAGCAAAGAAAATCAAGTTCGAAAAAGAAAGGAGCAATGACAAGGGAACAAATTGACAAGGAAAATCGGTGAGGAAATTTTGAAATCAAGAAAGGAAAATCTGTTGAGGGGAAGGATCAAAAATATGACCTTGATGATTGCACAAACCCCCAACAGGTCCTGTCACTGGTGACATTATAAGCAAAGAAACTCCCGTGACTCGCCACTCAACAACACTGTTGTATCTATGGCCGAGAAGAGAAAAGAAATTGAAGCAGGATGAAGGAGGTGGAAGGAAGAATGGATGTCGTGGTGATGAACATCTTGAAAGAACACGGAGGCATTCCGGTTGACAGAGACACGTATGCCATTTCGTATGTCGGGACAGAGCCAAGATCGTTGACGAATTCAAAACGCTCGAATCAAGGATATTTTGCAAATATGTCCATGGCTCAAGCTTGGGACCCGATCGGGAAAAGGGTCTCGCATTATGTAAAGAAGTGACGGCATGCACATGCAGACAACCGCAGATCACTCACGGGTCACTCCGCCGGGCACTCACCGGGAAGAAGCATGCCCCAAGACAAAGATACGCCGCAGGTAGAGGAAGAAGAAGGCGATGGAGGAAGAAGCTTGCACCCAGGGCCGCCCAAGAATATTGAATACGTAGATCCAGGAAAGAAAGGAGGGATCTATCGGGTGGGCTTGACCATGTGGCGAACTTGCAAGTGGCTAAAACCAACGCCGAGTATGCAAAAAGGATAGAAGAAGAAAACAAGAGACAAACACAATGCTATGGCGAAGAGACAGGAAAGAATAAGGAAAGATGAAGTCGCGTAAAGGCATATGAGAAGAAAAAGAAGGCAAAATTGATTTACGAGAAGAAGAGAAGAAGAGAAGAAGATGCCGATCAAGATGAAAGAAGGAGACAACAAGGAGATGAAGTGTTGTTTGTCAACCCTTCGTGTATTTTATATATAAATACATACAATGTAAGTCTTCTGTAATATAGCTATAAATTTTCTATTTTTTTGTGAAGACAATTACATACTCTGATACACCTTGTAAACAGTTGTGTTAAGTACAAGAATGATATGATCAATAAAAAGATTGATTATGCGCATACATTCTATGTCAATACACTATCTGTATGTATCTTTGTTATTTGCATCTTTGTATGATTTAAGTTTTGGCATCATCAAAAAGGGGGAAATTGTTAGGAATTTTATTGTTTAGATTTTGATGAATGCCATGTAAAACTTAGAATAGAAAGTTGGCTCCCCAATTTTTGCTGTAAAATATATTGTAACAATTAGAGTGGCCAAGCCGAGTTAATTCAAGCCTACGCTCCAACTTGCAAGAAGACAATCAAGGCTTGAAGGAAAACTTCTGTGAGAGACAATTGAGTACAAAGAAAGAAAGAGACAGAACTCGATCAAGAAGAAAGCCGAGATGCACTGAGTGGAACATCAGTCAAGTCGACTCAAGAGAAGCCAAGTCTCAAGTCAAGTGACAAGAGTCATCCATGATTGGAAGTCGACTCTAAGTCACCTGGGGAAAACAAGGAAATGCAATCAAGCCGAGATAATCAGAAAAGAACCGCAGTACGTAAATCAAGAGATTTACTTAAACAAGTAATATCTCCATACTACCTTTTCTTGGAGTGCTCGTCCCCGAAGCGTGCAAAAGGAATGAACCAATGGGAAGCACTACACCGTGTCGAACTCGAAAAGGAGATAAAACAATTCATACGAGGAAATGGCAATTCCAAGGACTGCAAGCCAACGACTGCAAAGTAACTTTCAAAAATGAGCCTATCTCTTCAACGGGCAAATTTTTGACGGGCAAATTTTTGAAAGTTCACTATAAAAGGCTGAGGAATTTGTTTGAGAAATATGATGAATGACACACACGTGAAGATATACAAGCTTATCCAAAAAACTGAAACATTCTCAATCCTCAAGCCTACACTTCAAGTACATCAATCCAACACTTACCCGTGAAGGAAAGAGAACTTCAATCGGTTGAAGAGGAAAATATCGAAACAAGGGGTCTACATTCCGGGAAGGATTGTAGAAAGGTTCAAAGGCGTCAACCAAGTCTTAAGCTCTTGGAGGGCTTCGTGATCAAATCCAAAGTGCTTAAGCAAGTGAGTCAGAGTAGCAAGGCACCGCCCGTGAAGAAGTTTCGAGTCGCACGAGAAGCCACCGAGTGATCAAGCGCGTCTGCATCGAGTCCCAAAGGATCAAGTCGGCCGTAGTGATCAAGACTTGTATCCGGATCATTACCACTTTGTAAACCGATCATTACTTAGTGGATTCCTCCAGGAGTTGGAGAAGAGAGGAGTAGAAGAATTACCCCATCTTCGAACCTCTATAAAAACTATACTTTGTGTCATTTACATTTCAAAGATTTAAATTTCTCACTTTTAATTGCTTATATTTTCGATAAATTTGCTATCCATTTGATAATTTATAAGTACTAAATCAAGTCAGTAAAAACTTGCTTAATCAAACTTAAGGGTGTTAAGTCTTCCACGAAAAACAAAACCACAGCTTGAGTCAATTTATAGCCAACTACTGAGTTACACTATTAACAAACTCAATTGAAATCGTTGAAAGATTAACTCTACCGAGTGACTAAATCGATCCCATCAAGGACACACTGTAGAACTCAGAGATTTAAAAGGCCTAAATCGAAAATTTGTAAGGTTTATTCAACCCCCCTTCTAAACCTTACACTTACACCCTCTTTGGGACCTACAAAGAAGAGACAAGCACGAGCAATAATACGAACAAACAAGCAATTCAAGCAAAACCTGCAAACATTCTCTCAAGCTTAAATAGAAATTGTCCACACCAAAATTCGAAGGAACTCGATCCAAGATTGAAGGAGCTGTAGTAAGATCCAAGGTCAAACCAGAATTTTCGAGCTCGTTGGAAGGCTGTGTGATCAATTACAATGGTTCGAAGGCACCTGAAGTAGCAAGGCAGCTGTCTTGTGAAGAAGCTGAGTCGCAGGAGAAGCCAGTTGTGTGATCAAGGTTGTCTCAGACTGAGAACTAATTTGTAACCTGATCTGCTACTTAGTTGATTCCTCCAGGAGTTGGAGAAGAGTGGATTAGAGGAATTACCCCATCCCCGAACCACTATAAAATTTGTTTGTGTCATTTACTTATAGCATTTTATTTTCCTGCTTATATTTATATATGCTATTTAAGTTAAATTGCTAACCCATCTGATAATAATATTGCTAAAAACAAGTGTTAAAAACAAGTTTAAATTTATCAAGGGTGTTAAGCCTTTCGCTGTATAAAAACCAAATCAACTAAAAAGTTAAGAGTTAGCTAACCCAGTTGAGTTATACTATCAACAGCTCTGTTGAGTCTGTTGAGTGGGTAACTTTGCTGAAGTAAGCCAACCTAGTTGTCCCCCAAGGACTTAGCTGATTTGAGTCAACTCTGTTGAAATATTTTAAAAGGACTAAATTGCATAAGTTGGTAAGGTTTATTCAACCCCCCTTCTAAATCTTACACCACACCCCTTGGGACATACATATTTTGTGTTTAGTGATGTTACTTTCCATGAGGCCATCTTATTCTTCCACGACCCGTTCTCACTACCTTGTTGTAATGCAACTGATGAGGTGTTAGTTTATTTGTCTTCTGTCTCTCCTCCGATACCGCCCCCGCCACCGTTGGTACACCCTAGACCACAAATTACTCATGTCTATTCCAAACGCCCTCCTCCTGATCCTAGTTCTACACTAGTATTGTCTTCGTCACCGGATCTTATTACTCTCCTGATCCAGATTTGCCCATTGCCCTTCACAAAGGTAGACGTCAATGTACTTATCCCATTTTATCATGTGTTACATATAATCACTTGTCTTCTACCTCCTTTTCCTTTATTGCTTCTCTTGATTCTGTGAAAGTTTCAAAATTCGTCTGTGGGGCCCTAGCAAATCCTGACTGGCGAGCAACAATGATTGCTGAAATGGATGCCTTAACTGAAAATGGCACTTGGGATCGAACTGAGCTTCCTCTTGGCAAGAAAGTTGTTGGCTGCAAGTGGGTCTTTGCAGTCAAGTTTAATTCAGATGGCTCTGTAGGTCGTCTTGAAGCTCGATTGGTAGTTAAAGGCTATGCTCAGACTTATGGGGTTGATTACTCTGACACTTTTTCTCCAGTAGCCAAGTTAACATCTGTTAGATTATTCATTTCCTTGCCAGCTACAACCAACTGGCCTTTGCACCAACTTGATGTGAAAGATGTTTTTTTACATGGCGATGTTGTTGAGGAAGTATATATGGAGCAACCACCTGGGTTTGTTGCTCAGAGGGAGTCTGGAAAAGTTTGTCGTCTCCGCAAGTCATTATATGGGTTTAAGCAGAGCCCCCTTCTTGGTTTGGAAAATTTTGTCAATCAGTAGAGCGGTTTGGGATGCAAAAGAGTAAGAGTGATCATATTGTTTTCTATAAGCAATCTGCTTCTGGCATCATTCTTCTTATAGTTTATGTAGATGATATTGTTATTACTAGAAGTGATGCGCAGGGAATTTCTTCGTTAAAATTATTTTTGCAAGATAAGTTTAGTACTAAAGATTTGAGAGTTTTGAAATACTTATTGGGAATTTAGGTGTCTAGGAGTCAGAAAGGTATTTTTCTGTCCCAACGGAAGTATGTTTGAATTTGTTAGCAGGAACTGGAACATTGGGAGCTAAACCTTGCAACACCCCCATGCCTCCAAATCATCAATTTACAAAAGATGGTGATGCCTTTTGTTGGGAAATTTATTTTAGATTTTGATGAATGCCATGTAAAACTTAGACTAGAAAGTTGGCACCCCATGTTTCTTGTAATTTGTATTGTAATAGATAGGGATGTACGAGCTGAGTCAAGTCACTATGCTGGACATACAAGAAGTCAATCAAGATCGGGATGAAGACTCGT
The DNA here is from genome assembly GCA_016081115.2 of Rehmannia glutinosa. Classification (NCBI taxonomy): domain Eukaryota; kingdom Viridiplantae; phylum Streptophyta; class Magnoliopsida; order Lamiales; family Orobanchaceae; genus Rehmannia; species Rehmannia glutinosa. Next base: position 29,134,869 of record CM071926.1, read on the forward strand.
TAGAAGCAAATTGTGAGTGTGGCAAGAAAGAGATATCAAGAACTCGACTGAAGGAGTATCAGCTGTGATACAGCTGTATGAAGAGTCAGTCAAGTCAGCTAAAGAAGCCAAGCCAAGTCAAAGTTGAAGTGACAGATGAGTCTTTCAATCATTGGAGCAGACTCAAGTCACCTAGGGAAAAGGCAGCTGCAAAGAGGAGACAACTGAAAAGAATCCGTTACACAGAAGTCAAGAATATTACCTAAACAAGTAATACTTACATGCTGCCATGTCTTAAAGTGCTCAGTCCCAGAAGCGTGCAAAAGGAATAAATCAATGGGAAGCACTGCACCTTGTGTCGGAACCTGGAAAGCTGCAAGACATTTAATACGAGGAAATGTCAATATCAAGAACTGCAACAAGACAAGCCAACGAACACAAGTGACTTTTGAAAATCAGCCTATCTCTTCAACGGGCAGATTTTTGAAAGTTCACTATAAAAGGCGGAGGAATCACTTTGAGAGAAGGTTACCTGAACCACGAACATTCAAGCTATTATTCGAACTGTAACCTGCAATTCATTCTCAAATTATTCAAGCAAAATCCTCAAGCCTAAATATCGAAGGAAATCGATCCAACACCAACCTGTGAAGGAAAGATGACTCCAAACTGTTGAACAGGAAACTTTTGAAGAATCAAAATTGGTCTACATTCCAAGAGGGATTGTAGAAAGGTTCAAGGTCGAACCAGTCTCAAGTTATTGGAGGGCTTCGTGATCAAATCTAAGAAGCTTGAGTAAGTGAGCTGAAGTAGCTGTTAGTCCAAGTGGCTACAATAATCTAGAGGGGGGGTGAATAGATTATCCCGATTTTTCAGATTTTGCCCTCTTTTTCGAAAAACTCAAGCAAAGATGAAATGTTAAATGCGGAAAGTAAATAGCACACGTCGATTCATAGTAGTTCAACCCACCTTGGGCCTAATCTACTACCACCCCAGTATATCGGGGATGGATTTCAAAAAGAAAAAAAGATATTATTAATTTACCAAAAATTAATACAACACCTTGAGGATTACCACAACCCTCTTTCACCACCTTGAGGATTACCACAACCCTCTTACAACACCTTTGAAGATTACCACAACCTTCAAACACCTATCACCTAGATCACCCAAGTGTATTCTTACCACAAGAATACTCACAAGGATGTCTTGTGTTGAATGATGACCAAAATCAAGATTACAACTCAATAATGATTGATACAATATGAGTACAAGTGTAATCAAGAATTGAAAGCCTAGACCTCAAATTTGTGCAAGTGAAAGTGCTTAGGCTAATACAACAAGATATATGAAAGTGTTTGCTCAATTGCTCTTTGCTTGTATAGAGTGTTGTGTCTTGTTGCTTGAATGAAGCCTCTATTTATAGGAGAGGACTTGGCTTTCATTTCCGACATTGGCTCCTCCTTAGGGAGTGATTTGCTGCAAAAGAAACCATTTAAAATGTTCAATATAGCTGTTAGAAATCAATCCCACAAATTAGGGAAAAGCTGTTTGAAAACGCAACGGATAGTTTGCTGATAAACATAGGGTTCGACCGGTCGCGCAGAGATAAGATTGAAATTGAATTCTCGCGAATTTTTACATAGGGGACCGGTTGGAGGGGTGCAACCGGTCGCCTTAGTCAGTGACCGGTTGGACTGAAGAAATTTCAAAACAGAAAAGTCTGGAACAAAAAACCAACTCCAGTGCATCGTCGCCTGGGGTCGACGGCCGCCCTCACCGGCCGACCACCCCTTTTTCCTTACGCCTCATTTTCTGCTTTCTCGGCCAACTCAGTGCGGGTTGCCCTATAGGGCGACCGGTCGAGCCTGAAACAAATGTGTTGTCCAATTTTTTATCAACAATAAACTCCAAAAAATACTCCGAAAAATAGTAAAAACATTTTAAGTCGATCGGAAGTATTTAGACAACATTTAGGGACATTGTTTTGGTTTAAAAACTCATTTGAACAAAATCGAACATAATCATCAAAATCATGATAAAAACATTTATCTATGAGCTATCCGTTAAAAACATTCCGGTTAAAAATCATGACAAACCAAAACAATTTTCTCGAGGACGACTTTGAAAACAAATCAGTTTTCCGGTTTTACGAGTGAACTATCCGTTAAAAACATTCCATACAAAGCTCCCCCTATCTATGAGCATATAAACAAAAGATTTTTCATAAGCTAAAAGTACAAGCTATAACTAGCTTATATAAGATGCCTATAAACATCATAGGCAAAGAATCTCCCCCTGTCACAATACTTATGATCAATTTCATTTGAGTCCAAAATTCAAGCCATGGACTAGGTATTCTTGGCTTTAAGAAGCCATAGCTTTTTATTGCGAGCTTTTATTAGCTTTTCTTGAGCTAACGAGCCAATTACCTGTTTCTCCCCCTTTGGAATCATCAAAAAGAATGTTAGGATGGTAAAAACACCATACATATATATATTAAAGTGCGCCAAAGGGACGGTTTATCAACCGTTGAGCAATTAAAGCGTAAAAATCCAAGGAAAATGGGAGAAATATATCATGAAGAGTTCATACGCTTGTTTTATTAGGCAAAACATTATCTCAATAGATATTGGAGACTTTTGGAAGCAAGAGAATCATGTAAAAGTTGAAATTTTCATTGCGACATTTCATCGAACACCTTGTGTGCGTGAAAAATAAAAGAGGTTGTATATAACCCTTGTAAATGTTTCAAGCCAAAAAATTTTATCACCAATTCACCTCAATCATTGTACAATACAACATAATAGATAATCTCATCAAAATCATATGCAAAAAATATCAAGAAATATACCATAAGGTCATAAACTCAAGAGTTCAACCCAATTGAGCAAAAGAAGAGAAATTCTTACCATTTGATCGGAAAAGATGAGCCATAATGATGATGATCATGATATATAATGTCCATGTTGTGAAAAAGATGCATGAAAACCATTATTGAATGAAATATGTGTAAATTTGGCAAAGGGGACGAAAAATGGCCAAAATATGTTAAAGTTGCGAATGCTGAAGACAGAACCATTTTAATCCAAGAAATGGCTTAGGCGACCGGCCGAGGTTGAGGGCGACGGCCGACGTTGAGGGTGATCGGTTGCCCTCAACCCTTTCACCCCATTTCTTGTCGGGCTTTTTCCAAAATCGAATTTTCAACCAAAAATCCGATTTTTCGCCCTAAGTTTTAAAACGCAAAATGCAAACGTAAGCCTCATTCAATATGCATTATGCCTAACCGAGCTCGTGATCGATGCAAAAGTCTCAAAGATAGCGGTTTTGTAAAAATGTCCGCTAATTGATCTTGTGATGGTACAAAAGATATCTCAATTTTTGTTTTGAAACACAATCTCTTAGAAAATGATGTCGAATCTCAATATGTTTGGTACGGTTATGATGAACCGGGTTTTGAGCAATATTAATAGCGGATATATTATCACAAAAGATAGGTACGTTTTCAAAAGAGCATTTGTAATCCGCTAAGGTTTGTTTCATCCAACGAAGTTGAGTACAACAAAAAGCGGCGGAAATATATTCGGCTTCGGCCGTTGAAAGAGAAACACAGTTTTGCTTCTTTGAAAACCAAGAAACTAAGCAATCGCCTAAAAATTGACATGATCCGGAAGTACTTTTCCGATCATCAATATTTCCCGCATAGTCCGAATCACTATAACCTTTAAGAGAAAAATTTTCGTTCTTAGGATAAAATATACCATATTGAATAGTGTCTTTCAAATATCGAAAAATCCTTTTAACGGCACTCATATGAGATTCTTTGGGATTGCTTTGAAAACGAGCGCATAGGCATACGGCATGAAGAATGTCCGGTCTACTAGCGGTTAAATAAAGTAAACTACCAATCATACCTCGATACTTTGATTCATCCACGGACTTTCCTTTCTCATCTTTGTCAATTTTGACATTTGTTGCCATGGGAGTAGAGACGGTTCTTCCTTCTTCAATGCCGAACTTTTTCAAAAGTTCTTTTGTATACTTAGATTGTGAAATGTAAATACCTTCTTGACATTGCTTAATTTGGAGTCCAAGAAAGAAGTTGAGCTCCCCATCATGCTCATTTCAAATTCTCATTGCATCAACTTAGAGAATTTCTTGCACAAAGAATCATTAGTAGCACCAAAGATAATATCATCAACATAAATTTGCACAAGTAAAACAATCTTGCCCTTTTTCAAAAACAAAGAGAGTTGTATCCACTTTACCTCTTATAAAACCATTTTGTAAAAGAAAAGAACTAAGCCTATCATACCATGCACGGGGTGCTTGTTTTAAACCATACAAGGCCTTTTTAAGTTTATAAACATCATTAGGCCTAGAAAAAATTTCAAACCCCGGAGGTTGTTTTACATAGACTTCTTCTTGAATAATACCATTTAAGAAAGCGGATTTAACATCCATTTGGTAAAGTTTGAAATTTTTAAAACAAGAATAGGCAAGTAAAATACGAATAGCTTCTAAACGTGCTACGAGTGCAAAAGTTTCATCATAGTCAATACCTTCTTCTTGACAATACCCTTGAGCTACTAACCTTGCCTTATTTCGAACAATGTTGCCTTGATCATCAAGTTTGTTCCGAATACCCATTTTTACCAATAATAGTTTGAGATGGAGGACAAGGTACTAATTCCCATACATCGTTTCTTTCAAATTGATTCAACTCCTCTTGTATCTCTAGGAACCAATCCTCATCCTCAATAGCCTCCTTAGCGTTTTTAGGCTCCTTTTGAGAAATAAGAGCTTTCTCGGCAAATTTTCTCCGGTCATCACTTTATCAAGAGGATCACCAATAATAAGATCTTTTTGGTGATCTCCTTTAAACTTCAATGCAACGGGAAGATCCGAGATATCACCTCTATCTTCTTGAGGATCATATGAGGTAGATGGTTGATCATTTGATGTAGAAGTTTGAACATTTTGAGCATCAAGTTGAACAATGGGTTCAATAATGTTTTCTTCATCACTTTCATCATTGGGTATTCTTTCAACATCCAAGCTTCATTGAATTTGACATGGATGGATTCTTCAACAACTCCACTAGTTTTATTGTAAACCCGATATGCTTTGCTTTTTGTTGAATATCCCATAAATATTCTTTCATCGGCCTTAGGATCAAGTTTGTCTAATTGATCCTTGGTATTCAAAATAAAGCATTTACAACCAAATATCTTGAAATAACTAATATTTGGAGTTCTACCCTTCCAAAGTTCATATGGAGTTTTATTCATTTTGGGGCTTAATATAAACTCGATTAATGACATAGCAAGCGGTACTTACGGCCCAAAAATATTTTGGAAGAGAAAATTCATTTAGCATTGGCCCAAAAATATCTTGGAGTGTTCGATTTTTCCTTTCGGCAACTCCATTTTGTTGAGGTGTCTTTGGAGCCGAAAAATTATGAGCATATCCTTTGGTTTCACAAAAGACTCGAATTCACCATCAAATTCTCCACCTCGATCACTTGAATAGACTTAATAGTGTCTTCCTTTTCATTCTCAATAAGTCTACACAACTTAACAAACTCATTAACGGCATCGCTTTTATTGGTAAGAAAAAGAGCCCAAGTATATCTAGAGAAATCATCTACAATAACGAAAGTATAATGTTTTCCACTTAGACTTGTCGTACCAATATCCCCATACAAATCAAGGTGAAGCATTTGTAGGGGTTTGGTTGTGGAAATTTCATTTTTGGGCTTAAAACTACTTTTAACTAATTTATTCTTTTGACAAGTGTCACATAAGCCAAGATTTTCAAAATTCAATTTGGGTAGTCCTTTCACATGTTGGTTTTTGTAAATATTTTTCAAATTCTTATATCCAACATGTCCAAGTCGCCTATGCCATAAACTAGTTAAATCATTATTGGCGACTAAACAAGAAACATTTTGACTAACCAAATCACTTGTACAAATTTTGTAAAGATTGCCTTTTCTATATGCTTCACAAATAATTTCACCATCTTTAAGTATAAGGCATTTTTCTTTATTAAAAGAAACATCATAATTAGAGTCACAAAGTTGGCTAACACTTATCAAATTAAACTTAAGCCCTTCTACTAAAAGAACATTACTAAGAGAGAAAGAAGAGTTACCAATTTCTCCATTTCCAAGAATTCTTCCTTTGCCATTGCCGAACATGACCATACCCTCTTCTTGGAGCTTGATGTTGGTAAAAAGTTCTCTCCTTCCGGTCATATGGCGCGAACACCCGCTGTCCACGAGCCATTTTGAATCTTCCATTGTCGTTATGGCCCTTATTACCTACAAAGGTATTTCTTTTAGGTACCCTATAGTTTTGGGGTCCATGGGGGTTAGTCTTGAGACCTTTGGGTCTCCAAACATATCTTGAGCTATTTCTCAATTTGCAATTATTAGCATAATGTCCAACTTTGCCACAATAAAAACAAGTAGGAGTATTATAATTATTAGCACGTACAAAAGTCGGACCTTGGTTATTTTTCTTAAAAACACTTTGAAATGGCTTATAACCAAGTCCCAATTTGGAATGCTCACCTCTTTGTGCATCTAAAATTTTTGTGACTTTATCCGTGCTTATGTTGAAGCGATGCATATCATTTTTCAAACATTCAATATCTTTTGTGAGCGATTCCTTTTCGGTTTCAAGAGAATGCATTCTAGTAAGAGTAAGAGCATGAGCTTTGTCTAGAGATTCATAAGAGGTAAATAATTTTTCCTTTTCAACCTTAAGCTCCTTATGCTCCTTTTTCAAATTTTTGTATTTAACAATTAAATTTTGAAACTCAATTTGCAATTCATCAAAATCACATTGCAAGTCATCAACTATGGAGGAAGTAGAAGAATTTGAGTGTACCTCATTGTTTTCATCGTCTATGGCCATGAGACCGTGTTCGGTTTCTCCTTCCTCATCGGTTGTTTCGAGTAGTTCATCCCATGTTTTGACCTCCGTTTAGAGCCTTCTTTTTGTGAAAGGCTTCTTTTTCTTTTTCTCCTCTTCATCGAGCTTTGGGCAATAGGCAATGAAGTGCCCGAGTTTTCCGCATTTAAAGCAAGCATTATCTCTTGGTTTTCTCGCTTTATTTTTATTCACAAATTTTGCAAGTTTTCGAACAAGTGCGGTCGTCTCCTCATCATCATCATCATTATCATAGTATGCATTATTAGAAGAAGAAGCAAGACCTTTAGGAATAATTTGCATACCCGATTGATTTATGGATGGTTTGGAATTTTTCTCTCCCCGGAGATAGACTTCATAGATGAGGAGGTTTCAATGAGCTCGTCAAACTTGAGTGTCTCAAGGTTTTGTGCCTCCGTGATTGCCGTTACTTTTTCGGACCATGAGCCGGGAAGAGCATTCAATACCTTAGTCACCTTGTCTTCTTCGGAAATGACTTTACCAAGGGCCACAAGAGGATTGACAATATTATCAAGCCTTTCCACCATCATGCATGTTAAAGTTTTCAAAGTCTTTAACAATCATGGTCTTTCTTGCTTGCTTGACCTTCTTAGTCCCTTCATAAATTGTCTCCAATTTTTCCCAAACCTCATGTGCCGACCTTATGCCTCTTATGCGATTATACTCAGAGTCGTAAAGAGAGCAATGCAAAATATTTAAGGCCTTACCGTTTAGAGAGAAAGCCTTTTTGTTGTTTTCATCGAACTCCTTGAAAGGTTTAGGAGTCAAGGTGCCATCCTCCGATTTCTTGGTTGGTTGATCAACTTCTTCAATGACCACATTCCAAATATCAAACCCGCACCCTTGTAGAAAGCACTCCATACGGTCTTTCCAAAATGTGTAGTTGTTGGCGTCGAATAGTGGTGGCTTGTTGGTGGAGGCCCCGGTGGTGAGATGAGCATCATGTGTAGCCATGGATCTTTCCTCTTTACTCGGAACGAGCTAGCCAAAGAGTTTGGCTCTGATACCACTTGTTAGTCCAAGTGGCTACAATAATCTAGAGGGGGGTGAATAGATTATCCCGATTTTTCAGATTTTGCCCTCTTTTTCGAAAAACTCAAGCAAAGATGAAATGCTAAATGCGGAAAGTAAATAGCACACGTCGATTTATAGTAGTTCAACCCACCTAGGGCCTAATCTACTACCACCCCAAAGATATCGGGATGGATTTCAAAATGAAAAAAGATATTATTAATTTACCAAAATTAATACAACACCTTGAGGATTACCACAACCCTCTTTCACCACCTTGAGGATTACCACAACCCTCTTACAACACCTTTGAAGATTACCACAACCTTCAAACACCTATCACCTAGATCACCCAAGTGTATTCTTACCACAAGAATACTCACAAGGATATCTTGTGTTGAATGATGACTAAAATCAAGATTACAACTCAATAATGATTGATACAATATGAGTACAAGTGTAATCAAGAATTGAAAGCCTAGACCTCAAATTTGTGCAAGTGAAAGTGCTTAGGCTAATACAACAAGATATATGAAAGTGTTTGATCAATGCTCTTTGCTTGTATAGAGTGTTGTGTCTTGTTGATTGAATGAAGCCTCTATTTATAGGAGAGGACTTGGCTTTCATTTCTAGACATTGGCTCCTCCTTGGGGAGTGATTTGTGCAAAAGAAACCATTTAAAATGATCAATATAGTGTTAGAAATCAATCCCACAAATTAAGGAAAAGTCATTCTAAAAACGCAACGGATAGTTTCTCGATAAACATAGGGTTCGACCGGTCGCAGAGATAAGATTGAAATTGAATTCTATGAATTTTTACACAGGGGACCGGTCGGAGGGGTGCGACGGTCGCCCTTAGTGACTGTGAGTTGGACTCAAGAAATTTCAAACAGAGAAGTCTGGAACAAAAAACCAACTCCTGTGTACGGTCGCCCAAGGGTCGGGTCGACCTGGCCGCCCGCCCCTTTTTCCTTACGCCTCATTTTCTGCGTTTCTTAGCTCAACTCAGTCACGGGTTGCCCTATAGGGCGACGGTCGGCCGAACTGAAACAAATGTGTTGTCCAATTTTTTATTGAAAATAAACTCCAAAAAATACTCCGAAAAATAGTAAAAATATTTTAAGTCGATCGAAAGTATTTAGACAACATTTAGGGACATTGTTTTGGTTTAAAAACTCATTTGAACAAAATCGAACATAATCATCAAAATCATGATAAAAACATTTATCTAACAAAGAGCAAGCGCAACGCAACCGCCCGTGAAGAAGTTCGAGTCGGACGAGAAGCCGGTGTGTGACCAAGGCATCTCGCCGAGTCCCAAAGGATCAAGTCATTTTGTGTGATCAAGACTTGTATCCGGACCGATAACCACTTTGTACTACGATCAATACTTAGTGGATTCCTCCAGGAGTTGGAGAAAAGAGGAGTAGAAGAATTACCCCATCTTGAACCTCTATAAAAATTATTGTGTCATTTACATTTCATCATTTAATTTCTGCATATTATTTTATATTTGCTGATAATTTGCTATCCAACTGATAATTAACAAAGTGCTAAAACCAAGTGTTAAAACAAACTTAAACCAAATTCAAGGGTGTTAGGTCTTCCAATGAAAATTTCATCAACTAAGTTAAGGTTTAGACTAAACGGTTGAGTTATTCTATCAACAACTCAATCGAGTGCATTGAGTGGCTAACTCTGCTGGTTAACTAACTTAGCTGTCCCTCAAGGACTTAGCTGTGTATTTAACTCTGTAATATTTTAAAAGGACTAAATTCGAAAAGTTGGTAAGGTTTATTCAACCCCTCTCCCTTTTAAACCTTACTCACACCCCTTGGGACCTACACCTTTGACGATCCTAAACGATATAGGAGATTAGTTGGAAAACTAAACTATCTTACAGTAATGTGTCCTAATATTGCTTATTCCATAAGTACTTTAAGACAATTCATGTCTTCTCCTATAGTTCATTATCGGTCTGCCTCGGAACAAATATTGTGCCACTTAAAAGGTGCTCCTGGACATGGTATTTTGTATCAGAATCATAGGCATAATAAAAATAAGTGTTTTTCTGATGTCGATTGGGCGAGTTCTAAGATTGATTGAAAATCTACTAATGGGTATTGTGTTTTTGTTGGTGGAAACCTAGTTTTGTGGAAGAATAAGAAACAAAATGTGATATCACGGTTGAGTGCAGAGTCAGAATATCGAGCCATGGCACATGCTTCGTGTGAAGTGGTGTGGATTTCACAACTTCTGTCTGAGATTGATTTTGGGGTTTCCGCTCCCTCCAAATTGTGGTGTGATAACCAAGTTGTGGTTAACATTGCCTCAAATCCGGTCTTTCATGAACACACCAAACACATTGAGATAGATTGCCACTTCATTCGTGAGAAAATTCAACAAAATCGATTTCTGACTTATGTGAAGACCGGAGAACAATTAGGGGACATCTTCACCAAGACTCTCAATGGAGCTCGGGTTATGTATATTTGTAACAAGCTGGGCATGATATATATCTATGCTTCAGCTTAAGGGGCAGTGTTATAGATATATATTGGTTATAGAATATTTAATATTTTAGACTTCTACTTAGAATATATTTTCTATTTCTACTAGAATAGGATAATTCTATTGTGTATATACTTGGTCGGTCTTTCTATAATATGTAAAGAAATTCAGTCTCTCCTGCTACATATAGCAAGATGAAATGTTCCAAATATTAAAATAAAAATAAATAAAGTAAATGCCAAATTCCGATTCAGGAAATACCTCAATTCTAAAAACTCAGATTATACAAAAATATCAAAATTATTACTCTTCCTAAATTCTTTGTTTGTTTTATCGCTATAGTAGCTTCCAAATATCAAGTAAATTTTGCGCTTCTAGATTGAGTTTAGAGCGCCACGCATTGACACATGCTTAGGGTAACATTGCACATGGACACGACATGTGTAATCATAGCTTGCACATGCCATTCATCTTCTTCAATTTATGTGTTGCGAGTCTACACATCCTAATTGTTTTTTTAATTAATAAGTGATTACTGATTAATATACATCTGCAATAATCATTTACAATTATAATAAAAATCAAACATAATTATGCAAATGCATCATCATAGATACGAGCCAAACAATAATATGCAATATCAACTCCCTCAATTATACTAAATGATTGCAAAGATTTTGAGAAATTTCTGTTGTTAAATCTAATCCAATAATATTTTGTTTTAGTCGGGGTTTCCCGGTTCCCAACGAGCCCAATTTTTCTTATTCTGTTTTTTTTTTTGCTAATGGAAACAAATAAAATAGAAATTATATTTTTTTCTAATGGAAAGAAATAGTTTAATGGGAAATAATAGTTGGGTCAGTGGAAAAAATAGTTGGGCTACAGATAGTCGAGTACGCTAGCTACGCCCTTGATGTTGACCTATAAGTTTCGTGAATATTAAGTTTGTGTATATATAATATCTCCCAAAAAAACTGCAAATAAACAAGGTGAATTAATGTACATTTTGATTACAATTAGTTCTTTATCTCTGTGTAATATCGTTATTTTTGTTGGATAGTTTCTGTCTTTTTTATAAGACTTAAATTTGTCATATTAAATTGGATCAATATAATTTGGGCCTCAATATTAGAAATGGACCCAAATATGAATATGGACTCTATTAGGTTCATAATTGGTAATATTTAATATTAAAGAAAAGAGGATAAATATATCGAAGGGAAAAGGACACAAATACCCAATTTTGGATGCCCAATACCAGCAAAATGCCCACCCGGCCTGGATGTTTCACAAAAAATGCCCGATTTGGCCAAATTGTTCCCAAATATACCCAGCTCAAACAGATTCCGTACAAAACTACCCAATCTTCAGCATCTTCGGTGAATTGCAGCGTTTCCCCTCTAAGAACACGGTCGATCACAAAGAAGATCTCTGATCAAAAATACAATCCCAAAATATTAACGAAAAACAGAGGAAACGCACAGATTCGAGGAAACACAGATCGAAGGAAAAAAAAACTAGACTGTTAGAGATCACAACTCGAGATCAATATCGAGGAAGAAGAAGACCAAAATAGGTAAAAAAAAAACGCGATCTGTTTATCTTGTTCTGAGAATACCTTATTTAGATATATTTCATGATTTTACAGATTGAAATTTAGGATTCAATGTGTATTGACTGAGATTGACATTGAATTGAACCAGTAATTTTGCATGCATATCCAAAAACCTGGAAGTTGTGAGCTTCAAAATACTTATTTAGTTCGAATTATGATCCAAAATATTACAAACATTGCTTCTCGTGATTATCTAAGAATAAAACGTGTCAACTGGAAAAATCGAATGCAAGACATTACGTGATTGTTTCACATATGTTTCTTTCTTGTTTCACATATGTTTCTTTTATGTTTCACAATTGTTTCGTTCGCCTTGCTTCTTGACGTACATAAACATTGTTTCATTCATGTTTCATTTATGTTTCACTTAGCCAACTATTCATCGAAATCCACAGTTGAATGGAGCAAATCCCAGTTGTAGTATACCACAATGGACAATGGGGAGAAAATGGAGAGTATAGGAACTTTGAGATAACAGAATACTCATTCCAATGGACAAAGACATTCAAGACACTAAGGGGATCTTAGAACAACAAATTCAATACAAGAAAGATATGGAAGATATGCAGATTAGATACAAATTGACAGAGACTCTGCCACCATTGAAAATAGAAAGTGATTACAATCTCAAATTCTACCTGGAAGTGAAAAGCAAAGAAACGGACTCGATGAAGTTCCCTTTGTGCATAGATATAGTAAGAAACGAACTGAGCTTGGAAATAACAACACAACAAAATGTAATGAAGGAACCGAGTAGCATGTCTATAGAGAGCTCATCAAGGAAAACATGGGCGTAACGCAATTGACTACATCGACTATGCAAACCTCATTAGCAGAAATGTGGTCGGAGAAGAAGACACAATGGGAATTCAAGAAACTACACATGCTGAAGAAGAATTCCAAAAGGGAGATATCTACAACACCAAGGAGGAATTGATCAAACAGCTCATTTGTTATGCCTTGAAAAATCATTTCCAATATAAGGTGAAGAGGTCGTGCAAACAGAAATACTACGTAAACTATATAGATGAAAATTGCAATTGGCATTTAAAGCATCTTCCACATCGGGTACAAAAACATTCATAATAAGAGAGCATGAAAGAACACACACATGTACACTCGATAAGAGGATGAGCGACAATAGGCACGCCACGGCAAAAATAGTTGGGGACCTTATCAAATCAAAGTACCTCAACAACATCAAAACAGTCTACACGCCGACAGATATAATTAGAGACATGAAAGACGAGCATGGAATAAGTCTCGACTACAAAAAAGCGTGGAGATCGAAAGAAAAAGTACTGGAGGTAATAAGGGGAAAGCCGGATGAGTCTTATCAGAAACTATCGGCTTACTTGTACATGGCTATCAGTTGGAGGAAACGAATCCCGGGTCGATCACTGAAATAGTAAGAAAGGAGGATGACACGTTTCTCTTCTTGTTCATGGCTATCAGTGCATTGATAAAAGGATGGAGGCACTGCAGGCCTGTTATTGTTGTTGACGGTACATTCCTCAAAGCAAGCTATGGGGAAACTTTGTTGTCTGCCTGCACACAGGATGGCAATGGGAGCATTTTCCCATTGGCTTTTTCAGTAGTGGATTCTGAGAACGATGGGAGTTGGGTGTGGTTTTTCACAAAGATAAGACAAACCTTTGGACTCAGGGAAGGGATGTGCATAGTCTCAGACAGACACGTGAGTATTGAGACAGCAATAATGGAGGTACACAATGTAAAATTTTTCTTTATATGATGTTTCATGTTTGTTTCATATATGTTTCTTTCATGTTTCACATATAGTTTCAAAACTTTCTCACAAGTATATTATTTTAACGATCAGGTATATCCTGAGATCTCTCATGAACTTTGTTGTCTTTCTCGGACTTTGTTGTCTTTCCCGGACTTTGAACACGTCCAGTTCAAAATCCTCGGGATCTTAGAGTCAACACGAGCACAAAACTTGCCGTTCACTTCAGGGCAGCACTCATAGAACCATATCTGGAAAGCCAACGGAAATCCTTGAAGTTTATAGAATTTCGTACGCTCCACCAGGATTTTCCTCGCCTTGAAGTTTGTTTCTGTACAATATTTGTTGCCTCAACTCACGCATTGTCACATCGAACAACTCACTACCCCAAGGATAAGTGTCAAAAATATCCATATCCTTGTCAACCAATTCAAAAAATGACATCTCCACAGTAACTACCAAGACAAGTAAAAAGAAAAAAATGGATAAAATAAAGTAAAGCCAATTTCAGTGCGTCTAAATCCTCATCCCCCCAAACACGGAGTAAAAAACATTCCTCGATCGACTACCTATTAAACTTATTCCTACTAGCAAAATACTTCAAATATAACCGAATTTCGAACATCACTGCATGACAAAAGGCTTAACACCAACACAATTCAAACCAAGAATAATAGCAAACTCACCTAACCCAAACCGCAACAACTTCCCACCCACAGAAACAACAATTTCGTCCTTCTTCGAGTGGACGACTTGGCGTTTCAACAGAGAATGAACAAGCTGATTCTGGAAATCAACTTCTTTCATTTCCAGGAAATATCCAAAACAAGTCCTCTTAAATGCCTCCAGTTGGTTGTCAGTTAAGGTAGTCTTTATATTCTTAATAACATCAAACGAAAAGGCAGTATTTACTCGAGCACTGAACCAGTCAGCAGGGTCAAGAACGTACTTGAAACCCTAGAAACAACAATGAAACAAAACAGAAACATAAAAGAAACACAAAATCAACAACCACTTCAACTTAAAACGCATAAAAAATGAAACATAACAGAAACAAATAAGAAACAACATCGAAAAAAAAAAAGAGTACAAATCAAAATACACAAAACTCATACCTCAGCAACATCGGTTTCTTCAAAGGAAACCTTCTTCTTCCCAGCAGCTTTCACATCGGCATTCGATTTCACAACTTTGGAAGGAGATTTAACATCCAGAACCGCTTCTTCCTCAAAAACTTTTTCTACTTTCCTCTTCTTAGAATCCATAGAACCAGCAGCAACCTTCTGAACTTTCCTCTTTTTAGAGGAATCTGCTGCTATCTTCGAAGAACTTCTCAAAACTCTCTTATGAGGTGAGTTTTTTGTAGCGTTTTTAGGAGCCATTAATAACACGAATACCAGTGGTTTGAAAAACAAACTAACCCTAGGAATAACGTGATGAAGGATGAAGCTCGAATGACGAATGAAACTAAAAGCACTAATGGAGAACGTGGCCACGAACACCTGAAGAATCGGAAGAAAAATGGGCGCGAACTCAAAAACGGATGAAGACGACCAGTAAGAATTTTGATTTACCTAGGTTAAGAAAGTGGAGGGGGTAAAAACTGGATAGCAGCCTAAAGTGGGTGGGTATTTTTGGGAAAAAAAAACAGCGGGTCGGGTATATTTGGAATAGGGTGATATTTTTGTCTTTTTTTGAAAAATGAGGGCATTTTGTGTAATTTCCTCTATATCAAATATATCTAATTGGATGACCAGGTGATGCTTATCCACAAGATGATGTGGAATTCTTATCTTAATTACTATTTCTCCTTACAAAGGTGGCTTTATATAGAAAAGGGGGTATTCTATTTTTTTCTCATCTATTCTACATTACTTATTTATGTGAATTATTTTCTTCGATAGAGATCTGACTTGAGCGTCGGAGAGGGTACGCTAGGAGCAACCATCAAGCCCCCTTTTGTGCAGGTCAACGATGGAGTTCAATCGGAGCATGAATCCGGAGGAGCGGAGTAATTTTGGGATCGATCACTTTTATATATATAGGGAGAGGGTTATATGATACCACCTCATAGGGTGAGTTCATAGGGACCAATCCTAGCCATATATCTATGTTTTTCAACGGCAACAATTTAAGAGTTTAAAATGCAAATTACAAGTTGTTAATTAAAAAAAAGGGAAATTAGTCATCCTCCAACATAGCCCAATATTAACTCGATTCAGCTGATTATGAGATCACGCAATCCTTCCAAATCTCGTAGCAAATTCAACTTGAACAATCCTCCTCCTTCTTCAACGCACTACTGTGAGAAATCCTTCATTCTCCTTCAATGCACAACTGTATGAAAAAGTTGTAGACAATTCGACATAGTTGCTAGAGCTCGACTACAGTTCGAATGTTACTTATTAAGATGTAATTGCTTGTATAGATGTGTCATGGTACCTTTAAATATATTAACTACATAAGCAAGTCATAAGCAACAAATCCATACTACATAAGCAACAAGCCTATACTACATAAGCAACGAATATACACTATGTATGCACCACGGATATATTAACTACATAAGCAAGTCATGAGAAACAAACCCATGCTACACAAGCAACAAGCCTATACTACATAAGCAACGAATATACACTATGTATACACCATAGATACATTAACTACATAAGCAAGTCCTAAGCCACAAACACATATTACATAAGCAACAAGCATATACTACATAAGCAATGAATATACACTACACATGCACCACAGACACATTAACTACATAAGCAAGTCATAAGCAACAAACCCACACTACATAAGCAACGAATATATACTACATTTGCAACACAAATACATTAACTACATAAGCAAGTAATAAGCAACAACCCTATACTACATAAGCAACAAATATACACTATATATGCAATACATATATGATTAAATTACACTTGCAATATGGGTATACTGCACATGCAATATGATTATATTACATAAGCAGTTAACAACATAATACGCTGGAGAAAAAAAAAAACGTGAATATGAGGGATATGGGTTACTCAAAAACTGAAAGCACGTGTCACGTGAAAGGGGGAAGGAAATTGAACGTGATTGAGATCTCATCAAATCTCAACAACTGATTTTATATTGTAAAATGACCATCCTACCTTTCTTAGTTGTTCAAAATAAAAAAAATATAAATCTCCCCTAAACATCTGGACCACCCAAAAATATTAATCTATGATTATGATTGGGTCCTATGGATTCACCCAAATGGGTCTCTCTCTCTCTCTCTCTCTCTCTCTCTCTCTCTCTCTCTCTCTCTCTCTCTCTCTCTCTCTCTCTATATATATATATATATATATATATATATATATATGTGTGTGTGTGATTATGTCTTTTATAATGTCCTAAGGATGTTCATTCAGAAACTGTATTTTTATTATAACCGAGATTCCATGTTAATTCCCACATGACTAGTCACCGAGAAAAGAAATTGTATTGAATCAAACCAAAATTTCAGTGTGTTGAAATAGCATAGTGAACTCTAAAGAAAAATAATTTAGAGGCTCGTGACGGATCCAACCTAATGGATCTACCCGACCCGTGAACCCAACAATCTAGCGGAATGTCTAATACTTTTTAGTAGACCTACTAATATTTTTTCAGCGAGACTGCTAATACTTTTTATTAGAAAAACTAATACTTTTCAGGGATTACTACAAATTATCTTTAAGGAAAAATATAATATTTTTCAGGAGAATTACTAATACGTTTCACGGGGATGACTAAATTTTTTTACGGAAAAAACTATTACATTTTAGTGGACTGTTAAATATTTTCAAGTGAACTATTTAGATGGACTAATAATACTTTTTAGATAAAAAACTAATATTTTTCAGCACTCTGGTGATACTAAATATCACCGTCCAATATTACAAAACTAATACTTTCAAGTGAACTATATACAAGTATTTTTCAGAGAAACTGTTAATATCGGTCCCCAAGTATTACAAAAATATCATTGCTAATATTATAAAAATACCACCGAGTCGGTGTTGGGATCCTCTAATGGATTTAGACCTATTAGACCGTCTGACAAGAGTTTTTGTCTATTATTATGATTCGCCATAATATAAGCCAACCTGATTTTCCCTGAGAAACACCAAACTCATGGACAACATGGATCACCGGAAATCAATAGTTAAGAAGCATGGAGGGATAAAATTTTATAGGTACATCTCAAGAATACTTTAAGAAGATAGCTCACTATGTATTACGAGAATAGTTCGGGATAGTTCAAAGGATAGAATTTAATAATCGAATTTTGATTTTAAAACCCTAGTCAAGCTTTGACTTGTCTTATAAATACTCGTGATTCAATAGGTATGAAAAACATTACATTCTTTACTTGCATGCAATTTCTATTCTCTTGAAATTTCTCTCGAGAAAGCCGACTTGAGCCTCAGAGGAGGTACGCCAGAGAAAATCTCCGGCCCTCTTTCTAACCCCTTGGACTTGGGAGTGAAGATTTGCAGGTAAACCAATTATTAATTGTTACTTATAATTAAAGTAAATGATATTGTAAATTTAATTATAATAGGATATCTAAATTTGACTAGAAGAATGTGTTACCTTAATGACATTTATAAAGTACATTAGACACGCCGACCCATCATATCGGGGACAAAGTAAGATTCCCGAAGCAATCGGTTGCCCATGCATGCTTAAGACTTCTTTGCTTTCTACAATACTATGTTTCAGATCAAGTGATCATCAACGTGCATATATGTATATGTGTGTGTATATTTATATAATATATGGGAAAATAGCATAAAGTTTAAAGTTTTTTAATTTTATTTTTTATTTTGTCACACATAACATGCATCGAACCAATTGTCAAATGATTTGGAGATGTGACAATAATTTTTAATTAGTCAAGATTCTTTTAGTCATCCTGTACGTTTGTTTTTTTTATTAAATCAGACAGTTAGGATGATAACATATGATTATGGTTCTTTTCATAATTTTTTGGTGCTGACAAGAATATAAAGGTTCTTCCACCACTATATATATATATATAGCAGATCACTCCAAGTCAACGGTATTGACCAAAATCTTCTTTCCAAGAGGGACGTCTTCACGTCAGTCATCTTCCCGAGGGGGAAGTCTTCACTTATTCCTTTTTCCGAATGAGAAGTCTTCTCGCGTGAAAACAGACGAAAGCTAGCTTCACACGGTCAGCCCGAGTGGGGTGACACGACCGTGTGAGCTCCCGTGTGAAGGTTACACGATCATGTGAAGTGTTCGAGAGAAAACAGAGACAGAGACAAGTTACATGGTCTGCCCATGTGGGACCACACGACCGTGTCGGGTGGCCCTGTGAATTGACACAGCCCGTGCGATGTGTCTGCGTCTGATTTTGAGTGCTTTTCCTATCAAAATTCTACAAGTGACCTCTCAAAGCACCTATATAAGGGAGACCAAGGCCTTGCATGAAAATATATCATCTTACATCTGAAAATACAAAAAATACATAGGAATACACAAATCAAATGTCTTCTGAGAGAGGAGGGCTATGTTACGAAGAACACCATAAGGCCATTCACATCTACGGAAGCACAAGAGTTTCGAAGGCTTTGAAGGAGGATCCATCTTGACAAAAAGAGGTTTTCTTTCTTAGTTTAGATCTCTTGTCAGTACTTAAACGATGTCACTATTGATTTCAAGTTTGTCTATGAATTTGTTATCAAAGTTTGACTAATCTTTCGGATATTATGGTATATTCAAAATTGTGCATTCATGTTAAATTTTGATTGATTATTTTCTTAATTGATTCACGTGTTCTATTTTATGAATTCGAGTGCTTATTTTTAATTACTGGTTATTTGGCTAATAATTTGCATGTCATATTTGTTAGTTCATAATTCGGGAGATGAGTTCTAACAAAGACAGAAATCGAATTCAGACACAAACAGGTATAGAGTCGGGAGGCTTATAACTGTTTGTGGAGAGTCATTCAATTCACAGATCTGTTGGGAGTTAGTATTAATTGTTGAGTAGTGATGTTAGCAATTGATATTAATCTACTGTTTATTTGCTTTGGGAAGGTGAATAAACTATTATAGGAATTGCACCCATAGAAACAAATGAATGGGTTTTGATAAACATTAATTGGATTTGATATTGAAGAACCATGTTGAGATTATGTGTCTAGGGTTGCTTTCGTATTTATTGAAAAGACTTGTGGAGTTCGGGTTTTACAAAATTATTTCTTTTATTTTTGTATTTTCTATTATTTCTTAAAACTTGTGATTTTCGATTGCTTCAATAAAAATTGGAATACGATGTTATTATAGCATAAGTCTTTCGTATTCAATCCCTAAGGAATACGACATTGCTTGCTATTATCCTTATAAACTACATTGTACACTTGTAGTATTGAGATCCAAATATTTTTGGCGAACACCCCGAGGGGCGTCCCAAGCCCCCTGTTCTATTTTTGTTCCTTTTTTTCTCCATCTTTCTCTGAGTATTCGTATATTTCAAGTCATATCCCGAATTCTGGTACTTCTTCCATTCCACTTGGAGGCCGAGGTGTTTCTGGGCGCTCAGTTTCTGGTTCAGTCATTCGATGTCCACCTTTCTCCATAGAGTTTGATATTCCTCCTCTTGCTCCAGAGTTATGCTTTGATGGTGAAGCCAAATTCGAGCTCAAATGATGAGTCTTCTGAGCCGGAGTCCGAAAATATAGTCCTGAAAAGGTCCGCCCCACGAGTACCAGCATAGACCTCCTCCCAGAAGTCGAGTAGGACATCCCGGGAGAGTTGGCCAATCGAGTGTCCTTCGTTTGTCTTTGTAGGCTGCGGAGTGGCTTGAGCTTCCTTCTGCATTTGTCATGTTGGCCCCGGGTTTGGGCAACAAGCTTACTCATCTACTCGAGGGCTTCATCACAGTGTACCTTTACAGCTTCTCTGTTGGCTTTGTGCTTCCTCCAGATACTTTCCTCATCTAGATCCTTAGGTCAGTGGGAGCATTTGTTGGTCAATTGATTCCCCAGGCCTATGCATGTATATGAGGTTATTGTCATGATATGCGGTTGTTAGGCTTGATTCTGACTGTAGATGGATTTAATTCTTTGTTTTATGCAAGAAAGTCTCCTGGTGACACCTTCTTCCACTTCTTCCCACGTCTCCGGTGCAAGTTTCATGATGGATTACCTTCTCTTGGTGGGTTGTGGAATGAGGACTTCTTTTATTTAAGGGATAATGGTTGGGAGCTTCCTCACGAGTGGGTTTCGGAGGTTAAGACTGCCCGAGGTACTCCCACTTCCCGGAAGGAGATGGCGGAAGCTTACATGTCTCGGGGCTTGTTTAAAAATCTTCTAAATGTTAGGGAGTTCTTGAATAACCCATCTTGCTTTACTTCTTTACATTACTTCCCGATTTACTTGTGCATTTTGACTGCTTCCATTTTCTAATATTGCTTATGCTTGCTTTTTAGGTAAGGAGAGTTACAGCATTGCAAAGTTGATGACCTTTAAGAAGAAGGGGAAGGTTAAGGCCAAGGGGAAGTCTACTGATGGTGGGAGCTCGAGTTTCCTGCCCCGAAGTGATAGGCCGAGCCCTTCTCCCCGTGAGAGTCATAGGCACCTTTCCTGCCAGGAGGGTGATCGGCACCTTGGCTCGCGCTCCAGTAATCGTGTTGATGTTGTTCTGGCTCGTTGTCCTTTTTAGGCCCTTCCGGAGGGAAGAGGTAGAGGATGGATCTTAGTGTTGTTGCGTCTGAGAGTGTTGGTCCCCGATGTATCTTCTCTGGTGGAGTGGACCGTCGCGAGAGGATCCAGTTCCATTGGGACTATACAGATTCTGGCTTGGGCTATGCCAGTACTCGAGGAGCTTTGTCGGCCGATGATCAGTCCCATCTTGGGTCTCTATCATTCAAGGATATTGAGACTCACCTTTGTTGGGACATTGCTCGGGTAAGCTTCCATAGGTACTCTACATCTTCATTCTTCATTCTTTGTCTCTTCA
This sequence comes from Rehmannia glutinosa, assembly GCA_016081115.2. Classification (NCBI taxonomy): domain Eukaryota; kingdom Viridiplantae; phylum Streptophyta; class Magnoliopsida; order Lamiales; family Orobanchaceae; genus Rehmannia; species Rehmannia glutinosa. Next base: position 29,156,713 of record CM071926.1, read on the forward strand.
CTTGGCTAAGACTTGTACAAATTGTGTTGTAGATCTTGAACCTCGCAGCGGCTTCAAACCATCGAGGCGAGGTGACTGAGGTGGTGAACTGGCGGCTTCATGGTAGGTGAAGGCTCTTAAGGCCGCAACTAGCCATCATAAGTGTGAGATGTCAGATTTCTCTAAGCAGTGTGCCTCAGTGAAGAGTCAGCTCGCCCATGAGGCTGAGGCAGATGAGTTGTTCTTCCAGTCTCCCGCTGGTATCGAGTTGTTGTCCAAAGATAGGTCCAGTTTAGTTGAGGCCTACAAAGGTTCCTTGTCCTATCGCTCCGACATGATGAGAGAGTCCTTCTCCAACTTTGATAATGTGGTGCACCATTGCCAAAAACTTATACGGAAGAGTGGAAAAGCTTCCAGTAAGCTGATCGACATCCTGGATTGCAACATTTCTGACGAGGAGTAGTGAGAGGTTGAGGCCTTGGTGGATCTTCCCGACGATGCTGGTGGCGATGGAGATGTTGCTGATGGAGATGAGGTGTCTCCTGCTTGAGTTGTGATTGTTATTTCTTGGCATGATGGCTATTGACACATGCCCACCTATTTAGGGCTTGCTTTATACATTTAGATATTTCTCTTTATGCATTTGGATATTCCACCTTGCGCACTTGGATATTTCTCCCTCTCTTTTAGTTTTGAGATGTTTTATTTGCCTCGTGGGGCTGGATTATTCTTCCATTTTCCTTATGCATATTTATTTTGTCTCCCAATGCTCTTGTTATGCTTTATGTAGTGCTTTGATATAGCTTCTTTCTGTAGAAGATTTGTTCTTTCCATAATGAGGTAGATCTTCCCTTCGGAGGGAAGTCTTCATTTTTTCGAAATATACGGGAATACTTGTGTTCACAATTAATGTGTGCCATCTCGTGAGTCTTTGATGGCGTCCTTCCGGAGCCCAAGGGGTGCCCTTCCGAAATTCGCAGAGGGCGTCCTTCTGGGGCTCGGAAGGGGCTCCCTTATAGAACTCTTCTCTAGATTTACTTAATCGTTTTTGATGTCTTCCCCCAGGAGTTATAATATTTGTCTTATGTTTTTCTTTGAGGATGATATTTTTGGGATGCTCTTCAAGCTCGAGGTGGGCGCCTCATGGAGTTCATGGGGCAATTTCTGGAGCCTGGAGGGGGAACCCTGAGCTTTCATTATATTTTTTTCTTTAGGCTTTTGATCACTTCTCCACATGTGCTAGATTTTTCGCCTTTTGTTCCTTGCACATTTCACCTTAGAAAAGATTTCACGGGGACTCTTATGAGGAGGCCCCCTTCCTCTGGGGTCTTAGATGGATGAAGAAATAGTTTTACTAGAATCCCCTTGGGAGAAGGTCCCTTCTATCCGGGGTCTTAGCCGAAAGGGGTCATCCCACCCAGGGTCTTAGCTGAGTGAGGCCTTCCCCTCCAGGGTCTTAGCCGGAGGAGGTGAATTACTAGAACCTCCATGAGGAGGCCCTTTCCATCCAGGGTCTTAGCCCGAAAGGGTCATCCCACCCAAGGTCTTAGTTGGGTGAGGCCTTCCCCTCTGGGGTTTTAACTGGAGGAGGTGAATCACAATGACCTCCATGAGGAGGCCCCTCCCATCCGGGGTCTTAGCCGGAAGGAGTCATCCCACCTGGGCTCTTAGCCGGGTGAGGCCTTCCTCTCTGGGGTCTTAGTCGGAGGAGGTGAATTTACGAGGACCCCGTGAGGAGGTTCTCCCATCTGGGGCGTTTGCCAGAAATATGGGATTTGGTTGAGGAGAGCGTCTAACTGGTCATTGACCCTGGACATATGTGGTCATTAACTACATTCACAACATTAAAGTAGAAACGTGAAAGTGCTTTTATTAATTATAATAAAAAGTTTTACACCCTATGGGCAGAAACAAGACTGAAATAGAAATATAAATAAATGTTTAACGCCTCTTTAGCGGAGATAAATTGAAAACAATAAACAAAAAATACTAAGACCGTCAGAAGGACAATGAGAGCTGGTGTAGGCAGAGGCTCAGGAGATCTGCGACTTTCATGGAGGTGTGATGTTTTTACGAGTTGGCTGGGAGAATTCACTTCGTCTTCAATGTCACGAGTCAATGTTTCCGAATAGTCCCTATGTCCCTAATAGTGTCGCCTATCTCGTTCTTCTTGATGAGTTTTGGCTAAAGGGGAAGTGCTGGTAAAGTGATACGAAGCCAATCCAGGAGATGATGTCCGAAGTTCATGTTGCTGGGGCAAATCATTTTCAAAATAGTGAGTTAGAATGTCCTCCCTGTGTGGTATAGGGCGTCCCTAGCTGCTATGTTCATGAGTCTGATCATGATCTTGGTAATCCACGTGCTCTTGTAAGTGGCTTTTACAAATTAACTTTTCAACAGCGGCTCTCAACCGAATGCAAGTCTCGGTTATCTCCCTTGTCATAATGGAAGTAACAAAAATATTTGGATCGACATCGTCCGAAACTATCTCTCATCTGTTGTGGGGGCTCTAAGATTTTTTGTCTCCAAGTGGTGGCTAATACTTCAAATACCGGTGCATTGAACATGATTATTACTTGTCCCAAATTGTTTTACGGCTTTCAGGATGACTCTAGACATCCTCTTTGGCCTTACGCTTGTTGCTTCATGGTAGCTTTAATACTTCACCTCCCTCGTTGGGTGCTCTGCTGGTGTGGTCAATTTTTCCTGGAGTGGGGAGAGTTCCTTCCTTTGGTATGCCCTAAGCACACTCTTGAGAGCGACACGTTTTTGAATCCTTGTCAAGGTCTCTTACTGGATGTTGGTTGCTTCATTTACATCTTCCATGAGTTGTCCCATAAAATTGAACAACGCTCTCCCACCTTACGCTAGAATAGGTTTGCGATTGTCTCATGGTTCTCCATGTTGACAGAAAACTATTGTACGAAAGCCTCCGCAAACTTGTGCATCATAGTGATCAAGTCCTTCGGGAGCTGATCAAACCAAGTCGGGGCTTGCTTGGTCAAGGTACTTAGAAAGGCTTTGCAGTAGGTAGCATCTGTCATCTCATAGAGGTTTGCCTCTGCATAGAACTTGTTCAAATGTTCCTGGTAATCTCCGATTCCATCGTACTCCAGGGTATTAGATGTCCTAATTCATGGGGATAGTTGTTCTGCCAAGATATCAGGGCTCAATGGATTTCCTTTCTTCGAAGCGGTAGCTTGTGAATAAGTATGGTTGGACGGTGTTGCTTGAGCTTTTTCTGATATTGGCGGCCCTTCTTGGCTTTTGTCGCGTCCTTCATCTCTTTTTCCTTGTCCTTCTAGGTCAAGGTCTTCAATGGCGGGCGGAGCCCGAAATAGTGCTCCCCTGGTTCCAACCGCAGCTTGATGCCTCAAGGAGTTCCATGTAGCTTCTTCTAACAGGATTCAGAGAGCCTCCTTGGTTAGACGAATTTCTGCACTAGCGGAGCGCCTCAGGAGGCGGCGGCGCCCCTTCTTTCCTACGGGAGTGGCGGCGCCCTTTTGGTGGAAGGGTCGCTGGCCTCTCGCCGTCTCGATTGTCCTTATTTAGTCACTGGCACCATGACCTGCAGCTTGAGATCCAACTTTTTGTCCTGACGATCGACTTTGCATCTTCGTGTACTTTGGTTGTTTCCATAGACGGCGCCATAATGAAGTTGTTTTTTAAGAAAAATCACTCGAAGTCAATGGGGTTGACCAAAATCCTCTTCCCGAGAGGGAAGGCCTTACGTCAGTCCTCATCCCAAGGGAAGGTCATCACTTCTTTCTCTTCCCAGATGATAAGTCTTCTCATCTTCTTCTCTGGAAACTGGAATATCCTTCAACTTGGAAACTTGACTGCACATACGCGCAAACATTAGAGGGCCATGGGGGTTGTCCCAAGGAGGTCCCTCCGACGCTCAAGTTAGCACGATGAACGAGAGAATAAACAGTAAATGAATATTGTATAATAAATACGTAAGAGAATTATGAATTAATTAACTTACAGATAATAGGAAGGACCTTTTTATACTTGGGAGATAGGCCTTTTGGGCCGTGTAGGAGATTTGGTGCCTATGGGCCAGTCCGCGTAGGAAAAATTGGACTATGAGCCATACCGGACACCATTAGGCCGGTTTATTTATTAAGAGCCTATTTAAAAATTAAGATTAAATAAACATATATAAAATAAATTATATATTAATTAATTAAATACCATTTTTGTCCCCAATAATATATATATATATGATTTGGTTCAGATGGGACACCCCCTTATATGAGACTGTGGGAATTTATTATAGCCGTTGGATTGATATTTTGGATGATTCAGATTAATCCCATTATTTTAGGCAAGTTATTAAAAGATATAAATCAACAAAGTCAAAGGTGTATTTTTTATGTATTTCGATTTTTCCAGTAAGGATATTTCTGTCATTTTGATTGAGTGTAAAAAGTAAGTTATTATTTACCTTCTTTAATTCGCGCTATTTTTGGGGAGTTCAAACAATACGTCTGTTCTCTGATAAAGTTCGCGTTCATGTCTTTTCATTCTCTGCTAGTGCCTATTCTCAAAATTTTCTCTCTTTTCAAATTCTTTCTCTTCTCAATTCTCCACCGCTCGAACGTCCACTGTTTTGAAGGAGCTCTTCATTTTTTCACATTTCTTCGTTGGGTTAGAGATTAACACATAACTATTGGTAAGTTTTCACACTTTTTTTTTAATTTATTGCTATGTAATTGTAACCTAATACTTGGAAAAGTTTTTAGAAATTATTTTGTGTAGATTCTAGGGTTTTGTCTTACGATTTTTGGGGATTTTTCGAGTTGTAATAGTTATGTTCGACTTTGGTGGAGGTTTTCGAATTCTAATAATTTCTTGATCGGGTGTGTCGAAAATATTGGTTTGTGTTTTTTATGATTTTTTTATGTTTTTGGATTTTCGGCAGATTTTTTTAAGTGTCTTCGTAGGTTGAGGGAGCATTTATAGTTGCCTTTGACTTTGTGCATGTTGGCTCGGTCCCAAGTATAGGCTCGCATGTATGTGGGGACTGAGCCAAAACTTATATTAAGGGGGGCCAATAGTTAAAAAAACATCACATTTATATATAGATATACATACAAAATAATAAAGTTTAAATATATTACATTTGCAACAAAAAAATATATTAATATTCATTAGTAAATATTTATAAAATACATAATTAAAACATAGAGTGTCTCTCTTACATATCACGAAAATCATCTACAGTTGAATCTATAATAAAAAGATATGCAATTTTGTTTTCAATATACACTAGCAAACAATAACTAAGAAATTCAGTTTCCATTTTTATGAATAGAAAAGAGTAAAATTGATTTAAATATATTAACAAGAATACATATGACCCACAAGTCTCTAATTTAAATTAGTAAAATTCATGGGCCATGTGGCCTATATCATTAATCTCTATTTGTATAGCTTGTCCACCGGCTTCTTCATTCCACCTGATCTTTTCCTAGTCACGCTTCTTAAGTCTTTTAGGTTGTGTGTCGGTGAAGTGACTCCTCAATCTTATGTGTGCATAAGGGGTTATGAGTATGTTATAAATAAGTTGGGTTTTCCAGCTACTTGCGAGGGATTTCATTCTTTGTTCTTCGCTAAGAAGACTCCCGGTGAGATTTTTTCTATTTCTTCTCTCGTTACCAATGTAATTCTCTAACAGGGTTCTCCTACCTGGTAGGCTTCGGAAGGAGGACTTTTTATTCTTGAGGGATATCGACTACGATATTCCTAATGAGTGAGCCTCTAAGACTAAGACTTCTTGCACTACTATCAGTCTCGCAAGGGGCTTGTGGAGGCCTATAGGGTGAATGGTTTGTTTGACGAGCTTCTGAATGGTCGGGATATCTTGGGTACTTGTAGTATTTGCTTTTTGCTTTGTTTTTGGATTCATACTTGTATTTGTTGTTTTCTGATACTTTGTCTGGTTTTGTTTCAGGAAATGAGAGCTTTTGGTTTTGTTAATGGATTGCACATATATCTCACAGTAAAAGTCAAGAAATCCTCTAAGTGGTGTAAATAGGAGTCACTGCCATTGAAAAAGATTACAATGTCATCACCATATGAGAAATGAGAGACGAGAGATAGGCAAACCACCCTGAGAGTTATAAAACTTGTCAGGATGCTTAAGAAATAAATGATCCAACCCCCTAGAGAGAAAGTCAGCAACTAATATGAAAAAGAGAAAGAGACAAGGGGTTACAACTATCTCAATAATATACCAAACTTAAAGAAACCATACGACTAGCCATTCACAAGGATAGAGAAACAATAATATCATATAACATTATAAATGAAGGAAGCCCATACTAGATAACATGAAATGAGAAATTGCCATTGGACTTTGTCATAAGCATTGGCTATGTCTGACGTGAAGGCAACATTTTTAGGTTCAGTTTTGGCATTAATAGAATGGATGATTTCTTGAGCAAGAAGAATGTTATCACTAATAATCCTATGTTTGATGAAACCACTTTGGTTAGGGGAAATAAAGAAGGGAATGAGGGAAGCAAGTCTTTTGTTAAGGATCTTGTTAATGATTTTATTAGATATATTCCTAGGAATTGATGGGCCTAAAGTCGCGCCAAGCCATAGGATTAGGTTTCATAGGGATGAGGACAACAGTAGTGGAACTGTAATTTTTGGGAAGGCGCTAGCCTTTGACAAAATCATGCACATTAGCCACCACATCAGATTTGATAATAGTTCAACAAGCTTGATACAAGTGTACAAAAAAACCATCAGCTCTTGCAGACTACCAGGATAAGTGAGAAAAATAAATCTGCCTCATCTCTTCCTCAGAAGAAGGAGCACATAAACCATTAAGGTCCGCATGAGTGGGGAGAGTAGGAATGAGGAAGGGGCAAACAAAGTCAGGACACTGAGTATTTTTAGCGATGAAATCAAAGAAATAGAAGATGCGTGATTTTCAAATATCAAATCAGACGTAAGAGTAATACCATTATCCTCAATGCTAAGAATCCTAGACTTAAGTTTTTTTTCTTTTTTTTTTTTGGCTTAGTTAAAGCATGAAAAAATTTAGTATTTTTGTCCCCTTCCACAATCTATTTACAAGAAGATTTTTGATGCCAAAAGTCTTCATCTATCTTGGTGACAAAAACAAGCTCAACAATGGCATGATTCGAGAGAGAAGTGAAGTGAGTAGGTGAAGGGTCATTATCATACAACTTTTCAAAGATTAATCACTTTAAGCTCGGCTTTGTCCAAGTTAGAGAAAATATTACCAAACACTATTTGTTCCACCATTTTAATTTATGTTTGACCCTTAATGAGTTTTGGTGCGTGATTAACTAAATTATGAAAGCTTTTAGGATCATTTCAAGCATCTTCCACGGCAAAAGGAAAGAACAATGCCGGCCCACATTTCCATGTACTTAAAAACAGGAGGAGGATTAGAACAGGTTAAAGAGAGCTTGCGGCGAGAATGAGAGCATGGTCAGATATAACTCTAGGAAAATGCGAAACACTATATGTAGGATACAAATCAGGCCATTTGGAGTTAAGAAAAATTCTATCAAGCCTTTCATGTAAGCTATTTTTGACCCAAGTATGCATAACATGTCCCTCAAAACTGGAGCTGTCAAAATGAGCGTGTCCCACCGGCTCAGCCTCTACCGGTCCAGAAAAAAGGCTGAGCCCAAAACACCAGGTCGGAATAGTCAACCAAAAATGTGGATTTTCATAGGTTGGGCCAAGTTGTGCTCCAAAAATAGCGGTTCGATCACTATTTGACCCAACCTGATTTTTTTCTTTGGCTCTGCCCGTTTGACAACTCTACTCAAAACCGGAATCAACCAACCACAATCACTAACCATCTGACCAAGATCTTTCATGTCAAGATTTCTATTAGAGGTACTACCAGTTCTTTCTCCAGGATGAAGGAAACAACTGAAATACCCCCCCCCCCCCCAACACACACCAAACTAGGGAATGGAGGAAACAGAATGGGCAAACCATAAGTCTTTTCTCAAGCCTAGTGCTTTTAGCATACCAAAAGAAGCTTGGAATGATGAAATGAAATTAAGGGGGGAAATTCAATGTGAATGACCTGGTTACAATCAAGGAGAGTTTGAGTCATTGTAGAACTCCAAAAAACCTAAATCTTATTCGATTTGTTAGACAGACCATGCTGGAAACCTATCTGTCTACAGAAAATAGGAAAATTAGAAGTGGTCATAGGCTCTAAGATAGCCAAAATCACGACTTTGTGAGTTCTACAAAGGTAGTGAGCTTGATTAAGAATGGGAGTATTAGCAATACTGATGGAGATAATATATAAAGATATCTTATTATCTATCGAGATTATTTTATTATTTTTTAAGAGTTTTCAATAGCTAGGAGTTTTATTGTTGTAGGATAATCCTATAAATATTTGTTTTGTTATTATTTTTAGGGTGGTTGATTATTGAATAAAAATACTTCAGAAGATTCTCTCAATTCTTATCTCTTATGACATGTGTGTAGAATCAACGTACAAGGTGGGTTGTATCCTTGTTCACACTTCTACTTGCATCAAAAATCCCCTCACATTCCATATCAGAGTTTGTAAACTCATAATTTCTTTTTAGTTTTTTTTTCTTTGAGGCCTTAGAGGTAGGGGCGGAACCATGATTCGACATTAGGGTGGCCAACAATTAGAAGATCAAATATTTATTTATATAATACGAAAATTCAAAATCTATTTCATATATGCATCAAATACAACGTCAATACTTATCATTAAGCATCCAAAATATATAATTACGATTCTAGTAAATTGAAATTTATAACGCTTCTCTTGCGTATCACAAAAATAATTTATACATGAATCTACTAAATTTTCGAGGAATTTGCTTTTCAATATTTAATAGCAGACAATCTATTTAAAATGTTATGATATATATCAAGGCCATACGATAATTTATTCAAACTTCAAAGTAATAGCAATGAGCTTGTGTTGTGTGGTCCATAACAAATTTTATTGATCAATGGTTTGGGTTGAGGGTGAAAAAAGTTCAATAAATGTGTAGTAAAGAATTTAAAAATTTTAACTAAAAAAAATTTAAAAAATTTGGGGGGTGGGGGGCCTGACCTCATATGTGGCTCTGCCACTTCTTAGAGGCTTATCATGTCCCTCTTTTGGTTAGGAGGAACATAAGAGGCTCTTCTATGTAGAGCCAATTTTTTGGAGTCTTTCATATCTTTTTTTACCTACTATTTTCTAAACCTAACTCTCTAAAGGGCTTTATATATGATAAATTCTAGAAGAAAAGACAATATTATACTGTATTGGTAAATGGTTTAACAGGACAAACGATCTAAGTCGGTCAAATGGGCCAAAAAAGTAGTAATAATTAATAAATATAAACAGAGATACTTATCGGGCTTAATAGGTCGTGCCTGGGCTATCGTATTTTATCGTGTAGGGTTTGGGCTAGTATTTTTTCAGCCCGTTAAGCTTATCGAGCGGGATTTAAGTTAGTTTTTATTGGGTTGGACTCTTATTGGATTGACCCGATAGCGGCACATATCGTACAATTTGCCACCCCTAAGTTAGACGTGAACATTACCTTTCACATTATCTTGCAGCTCTGGCTTGCTTATACGTAATAAGTTTAATTCCAGCAAAATCCCTTCAAATCTAGTGTAAATAGCGATATATCAAGAAGATATCATATTTTCTCGAAAATCCTCCAACATGTTCTGTTTTCTTATGCAACTAAATCGAGCATATCTTCTATTTTTATCCCCATTCTGATTTCGTAGTATATACTTTATAATATAAGTATCTCAACAAAAAATAATTTAGTAAAAAAATTAACGGATTAAATATAATTGATTTAACAATTAATGAAAATAAATATTGTTACATCAATGTTGGGGCCCCTAGGGCAACCCTTGTCTGTATGCAAATTTACAATTCTCCAAATGTCGACACTTCGAATAAATAGGTAATTGATCGGATAACTTTTAATTACTTCTCTCCGATGACATGGTAACTGGTAACTGGTAACTGATATCAATTACCAGAAATCCTTGATAATTTCTTACTTATCTAAAATCCTTTTGACTCCTGAATTTGTGGAGACTTATAGGAGTTGCAGCATATTCAGTCTATCCTTTTTTTTTTTTTTTTTTTTTGCCTTTTGTTATTAATGAACCACAATTTGTCACACATCAAAATATTACCATGTTTTTTAAGTATTCAGGGCACATATCAAAGTAGGAAAATAACAAAACAAGGAGATTCTGTGAGTTAAAGTAAGTCCTTTCCATTAATTTATTTTAATCTTAAGGTAACTAAGTTATATCTAGGGAAAGAAAACTATATTTCCGAATATATTATGCAATGGTGGCCTATAAATATTGAACCAAACAGTCATGAAAAAAACAGAGAGTTTATTAGATTCTTTGTGTACCCTAACAGAGCAAAATTAGTTTCAGAATTAAAAGTTTAGCACAAAAAAAAAGAAGAAATATGTGTGGCAAATACATAGTGTCCAAAAGCCCAAAAGCTTCATCTGTTTCTCCTGTTCCTCAAGCCACAGACAATGGCCATCAGCCTCAACCCATTATCAATCTTGATCAGTATGTTTTTCAATTTCACTTTTATTCATATGTAAATATCCTTTGAAATTAATTCTACATATATCTCTGTTTTAATGGTGGATTTACAATATTGCAATTTATACCAATATAATCGTTTTTTTTTTAATATTTTTTTCATGTGACAGTGGTGATCCAACAATGTATGAGTCTTACTGGAAAGAAGTTGGCCAGAAATACAGTGTCACAATCCCTGTATTTCAATCTCTCAGTTATTTCGCCAACATGAAAAACTTGTGTTGGTTTCTGGAGCCAAAACTTGAGGAAGAAATAAAAACTCTGCACAAAAATGTTGGTAACGCCATAACTGAAAATCGACACATTATCGTCGGAACAGGATCGAGTCAGCTAATTCTTGCTGCATTGTATGCCCTTTCTGATTCTCTAAACGACCCGAATCCGGTCAGCGTTGTCTCAGCAGCTCCATACTACTCGGTGAGCCTTATTAGTCCTGAAATTTTAGCGTAATTCGTAATTTTCTCGCTTAGTATTTGGTTTGACTTATGAAATTTCGGAATTAATTTAAGAGTATGTAGATCTTGAAGTATTGTAATTGGAGTCAACTTTGCAAAAGAAATAAAATAAGGTTTCAACTGCCATGGGACAAACCTTGTCTTCAGCTGAGATTTTTGTTGGTTTAATGTTGAAGATCACCTGACAGGACAAACATAGTAACATGGGAAATGAAAAATATTTATAGTGTTACTAGACAATGAATAATATATACCCTGTCCTGACTTGAGGACATGTTTATTCATGTTGACAGATTGGATTTCTAAATTATCAGGGTTAAATTACAAGTACTGCCCTTGAAGTTAGCTTAATTACAAAATATACACTTATCTTTCAGAACTTCAAATACCCCTTCAAAGTATCACAAACACCGCTTTGTGGGTGAAATTTGTAAAATAGAAACAAATATTATGGGAATACTTGTAAGTTTGAACGACAACTGAGTCTTTTGGTAATTAGACTGAATTTCAAGGGTGTTTTTATAATTAACCCTTACTTTTACTAATACAAACATGTGATCATTAGACTTGTTGCTAAATTTCAATTCTTGGGAGCTTTGTTGCAGTCATATCCTGAAATAACCGATTTTCTGCGGTCACAACTCTACAAATGGTCGGGCGATGCACGTTGCTTTGACAAGGATGGACCATACATAGAAATGGTGACATCTCCAAACAACCCTGATGGTGTTATCAGAAAACCTGTTGTTAATCGAGCCCAAGGGATGGTTGTTCATGATCTTGCTTATTACTGGCCTCAATACACAGCCATTACTTCTCCTGCAGATCATGATATTATGCTGTTCACTGTTTCCAAATGCACGGGACACGCAGGATCAAGAATCGGGTACATGTTTCATTTATTATTTGAGTTTGAATAGTGAAGGTAGCATCTAGTTTTATGAGATTAATTACAAAATTATCCTTGAGGTTCAATCGGATTACAAAAAAACCCAGCTATATTTCAAAATTTTAAATACGCCATTCATATTTGTTTCTAGGGATAATTACAAAAACTACCCCCAAGGTTTGAGCTAATAAAAAAATTCAGAGGTTTTTGAAAATCATAAAGACCCCCTTGAAGTTTCCCCTTTATTCAAACACTCCCTTTACATATGTAAAAATATTATAGTTACCCCTTGCATTTAAGACAGAATCAAACCCCATGAGTTTTTTTGTAATTTTGAAACTTATATGGGTTTTTTCATAATTACCCCAAACCTCAAGGGTAGTTTTTGTAATATCCCTTATATAAACTGCACCACACTCATGAGAAGTATTTGTTAAGGGAATAAAAACTTCAAGGGGGTGTTTGTAATAAGGGGTATAACTGGAGTTTTTTGTAATTAGACTAAACGTTAGGGGCAGTTTTTGAAATTATCCCTTATCTTATTAATCTTTACTGATTGTTTGTCTGTTTGTTTTGTTTTTTAACATCCATGTAAAGATGGGCACTGGTTAGAGACGAAAATATTGCTAAAAAGATGGTGAAATTCATTGAAATCAACACAATTGGAGTTTCAAAAGAAGCACAACTCAGAGCTGCCAATATCCTGGAAATCATTTCTCTGAGCTGCCAGAAACAAAGGCCACGTGACCTGGATAATTTCTTTGAACACAGCCATCAACTCATGGCTGAAAGGTGGAAGAAATTAAGAAATGCTGTCAAGAACAACCAACTCTTTTACGTCCCTAAATTTCCAAATCACTACTGCAATTTCACCAATGAATTCACTGAAACATATCCTGGTAAGTGGAACTAATAAAAAAAACTTGTACATTTAAACATGGGATGATTACAAAAATTACCTGAGGTTTAGCCTAATTACAAAAAATTCCAGTTAAACGTTAATGTTGAAAGATAACTGGATTGTTTTCGTAATTAAGCTAAATCTCAAGGGTAGTTTTTGTAATTAACCCGGTAAACGTTAATGCTGCTTGTATTTTTTTTTATCTTCCCTTATAATTATGTAGGAGATCAAATCCGAAACATATGACATTTATCGATATATTTTTGTGATTGTTGACAGGTTTTGCATGGATTAAATGCAAAGAGGGTGTGGATTGTGAGAAGCTCTTTAGAGAGCACAAGATTCTGACAAGAAGTGGAAAGCGGTTCGGTGGCGATGCAGAGTATGTAAGAATAAGCATGCTGAGTAGGGATGAGGAGTTTGATCTGTTTGTGCAGAGGTTGTCAACTATTCATGGGACTGGAAATCAGAATTAAGAGCTTACACATCCTTCAGACATGAAACTTTGTTTAGGTTTACAGCCAGTTTGTTTTTGCACCCATGACCTATCTAGGCATTGTGGTGAGGAAGATATATAGATATATGAACTTTATGATCCATTATTTTTTTGAGACAATTATTTGGTTTGTTAATTGTTATCTTTTTATTGCTTAAATTTAATATTTGAGTTGATACAAGTTTCTGAAACTTACATTGTTGTGTGATGGAATTCTCCGTTTCTCTAATTATTGTAATTTAAGTGAGGCTGCCCCACCCCCACCCCCCACCCCACCCCACCCCCCCCAACCAATCAATTCAATTCAAATTATGCTCTTATTGGCGGATTAGTGAGTTAATGTTTTCTTTTTTAGTACAATGGGGGACAGTGGAGGATGAAACACACACTCGTATGGAATAGAATCTGGGTCAACTGTCTTAACAACACAAGTCTCTACCACTGGAGCACAAGATTGATATGAGTTAATATTTTCAAATTACAAGAAGTTGGACTCAACCACAATCCATAACTTATACTAAGTAATAAACTAGATACTATAAGTTATGATACAAATGTTTTTTTTAGTATAAATCTTGGGAGGGGAGCATAAGTCATTGAATGATAATTGTCACATTTCCTAAGGTTTGTATTAACTATGTTCCATTTTCCCTATTCCACTACTCGGATGAATGACATGTGTACATGATGATATTACATGATGTCATAATTGTACATGTGTCATTTATCCATGGAATAGGGAGTGGAATAGGAAAAATGAAACTTGAGATCTCATCCCGTATTAACTTTGGGCATGTTCTCATATACAAACACCTATTTTCAATTATATATTATTCATAAAATAGAAATATTTTTGTTTGATGTATTTTCACTAAAAACAACACATTTCTAAATCTATATTATCTCTAAAAAAAATTAATATTCTTTTTTTTCTCACAATTATCAAACCTATTTTGAAACATATTCTCCTACATTGTCATTCAATCTCATCCATACCATCACATCACCATATATCGATCTTGCCAACTAATACAACTCGTTGAATATATGAAAATTATATTTTAGAAACACCTCCAAATATAATTTTTATTTCTATCATGTACTTTTGCAAAAAATTCATTATTAAAAATACTTTACCAAATATTGTCTCATTTTTTAACCTATATATTCTCATTATTTGCACTTCTACCAAACATATTCTCAATCTTCACTCAAAAATCTGAATAGAAATAGTGAAAAAGAAAAATCTGAATGAAAACACAACCATACGAACCCTATATGTTCAATGCCTTATAATCCCTGTATCCGATCAGAATATTGTCATTTTTGGACGCAAAACCACAAATATTAATAATACTAAGTTATGCTAACGGCCATTGATAGGTGTAATTTGTAAACCCAATTATATAATAAGTTTTATTAGTACTTATATAGTTATATTGTGTGTCTGAGAGTATATACATAAAATTGAAAAATATTAGTCCATATGTCATCTCAAACAGTAAAGTCCGACATTTTTTATCGATTCGAGATTATACATACCTTAAAAACATCTATAATAAAGGATAGCTATGGTACACAAGTTTTTCGTATTTTAAGAAGACTTGATAAGAATAAGTCAAATGTGAAAAAATATTAAAATTTAAAGGAAAAAGAAAATAATAGATTAATTTGCAACACTCAGCAAAATACTGAGAAAATATTCACACAAAATAACGTAATTTGTGCAGATGACACAAAAACCTAGTATTTATTTCTTAAACCGCATCAAAATTAACAAAATCAGCACTAAAATGTTCATGAGCCGTCAAGGTATTGAATCCCCACATCAAATGGTACGTTTATCAGTTTTTCTCCAAAAAGGCAAAAATGCACAATCAAACACAGACACAAGGACCTAAATAGTAACAATAAAAGTATGTGTCAATGCAATGACAAACAATTTTGAATTTCTTAATAAACGAATTTCCTTTTTGAAAGTATAATATTAGCATTTTGTACAAGACAAGAACAAATTTATCTCAATCAAAAACTTGCATTTTTCAAAAAAAAAAGTAAGCAAATGAAATTTTGCGCCATCAACTATCACAAATTCTCATGATATAAGCCAGGAGGAAGAAGATAGACCAAAACTTCCATGATGATAGTGATTTTCGGTAGTCTACCTCTTCAAGCAGGGTCGAGAAGATATATCATGGGTGCTGATCTCCTTTTGCATTAAATCAGGTTAGTTAAGTCTCAGCTCATATTCACCAGCCATTGTAATATATCTCACCCATGGAAGAGCCTGATAACCACTTTTCTCAATGATTTTCAAGTAACGCACCTACAAATCCAGGTTTTCAATCAATAAGATGAAAAGGCATAACCATAATAAAGTAGTTGCTGTGTGAGTGGCCAATTTTATCAGAGCACAGTCTCGGAGAACTGATCTCCAACAAAATTACATTGATTATTTGAGAAATAAAATTAAGAAAAGGACACAGATCCATGGCAAGTTAAGCGAAATCATTGACCTTACTGGGAAGAACCATGGTAGGTCAAAGACTTTCCCTTAAAGTTGCATATCAACCAAGCTTCTTAGGGGCTCTAATCATTATGTCTCACGAAATAAAGCTTGTTGAATTGGAGATGGAGAAAAAAAAAGCGTATGTAAATGTGCACTATTGTTTACTGTTTGCAATCATATTTTGCAGTCTCACCAATTGAGCTATTATTTCTCCACACCTCATCAAAAAAAAAAAAAAAAAAAAAAAAAAAAAAAAAAAGAAAGAAAGAAAGAAAGGCCCTCAAATACCAAAGTTAGTAGGATAGTAGGAAATTTCCCATAACAAGCTTTTCAAGAATTTAAGCTAGATTAACTAATTCCTCACAATGCAGCTTACAAAACTCAAGTGGAACTTAGAGAAGGTAATTATAACGCCTTCAAGTGTTCTTGCTTCTTACCCATCTGAAGCGAGGTGAGCTATGCTCCACTTATTGTATTTCTAATCGATAGTATAGCTTACATTTTAATTGTTTTAGTTCTTTTTTTGTAATTTAATTTCTTTTAATTTCTTTAATTTACTTCTTGTGCTAAAAGAAAACTGAAAAAGGACTTCCAAGTTTTCCAGACATGTTTTCGAGAAGCTAAAAGATAAAATAGGAAAATCTATAACCACCAAAATTTTAAATAGAAATAGATGATATCAGTGCTGCGTATATGTTAAAAATTGAACACTCAATTGGCACTGTCAAGCTGATTCACGCAAATAGTTCTCACCCTCTCTCTACAAAGGTTATCTGGGTTTGACAAGCCTTTTATGCAAAGCACAGAAGTTTGATATTTTTGCCATGCAATATCAAATATAGAATAGTGGTGCTTGTTATTGTATTCTTTGTGTACAATCTCAAGTTATCAAGAGGATATCATAAATAAAGAAATAATAAATAGAAAGGAAATTATCAGTAGACACAATATCCATTGAGGACTCACCTGTATTCCTGAAACAGTAAAATATGGTATTTCAAACTTCACTCGTATAGGAGCCTTTCTCTCAGGACCTGATTCCTCAGATGTTATACTGGGAAGACTAAACTCCGCTCTCAACATATATTCCTGAAAATAAACAAGGGTAAATAAATATGGCATACACATAGAACTGTATATGCATGCGAATCTAACAGCACAAACTATCAATAGAAAAGCAGGCCAACCAAGTCATACCTTACCACCTGGGAAAGATTTTATTTTCCAAATTAATGCATCCTTTTCTGGTGCATAAGAAGACGACCCCATAGATGTACGCACATTTGGATTTGTAGCATCAGGTGGCACAGGCAACTCAATTTCGACATTAGTTGCAGTGCTGAGATTCAGGTTAAGTTAGGAGTGAACTTCGAGAACCATAAATTAATGTCCAGCAAAAATAGAAAGTAAAGTACTATCCAAGCATTATAGATGCAAGTGAATACATTTACTTGACATACCTACGCTCCTTAAACTGGCTCCTGGCTTTTACCATAATCTCTATACGGCTCCTAGAATGTCTTTCGACCTGAGCTTCTACCCATATTAGAGGCTTTACCTGAAAGAAACAATGAATCCATGCTCTCAGTGACTAATTCATTTTGCAAGAAAGCATTTCACAATTTACACAAGAAATTTGTCCCTCATTTTTTATTATTTTATCCTCTTCCTAAAATGGTATTACTTTGCGGGCTTCTCAATTTGCCACAAGATTTTCTGTTTCAAAATTTGTTTTACTTGAATAAAGAAAATCATATAAGTAACACACTGCAAAAGGGTAAATTCCACTCTAAATTGAAGAAGTAGTCAGAGAACTAAGAGAAAGGGACATGTTGTAAGACACAAATTTACAAACCCACCTGAGTGCTGAGCCTGTAAGTCATGAGATCAAAGGATCCGTCAGGAGGTATGAAGGATATCGTACGGTCATTTTCAAATCGAGCCAAGCGCACGCACCTGAAAAATTAACCAGAAGTCCAAAAAACAAATAAGATTGGAAGGCAAGAGGGAGAGATAGAGATAGAGAGAGCAATACATGTAAACAATCATATGCATTTCTTCCTAACGCATATTTACTAATGTAATAACAATCTTACACGTTGCATCATGATTCAATAATAACATAAGCACAATCAGGAAGACCAATTACATACTGGTGAAACTTGATGTCATCCAGATCAATGGCTTTTCCTTTAGAAGATCGCCCTTGTGCTTCCAGCAAAACTCTGTCATTCAGCCCAAGCTTGCACTCAGGCATACCACTGCAATAAATAATGCATTATTCCTCATCCCAAAGGGAAGCCACTATCAATATTTACAAATTTCATCACTCCAGTTAATTTTGCGAATTTCAAATACTACTTTCATTAGCTAAGCTTTTGCGTTGTCTTCATTATGAATGCATATAAGAAACCAAAATGTGGACCAGACATTCTCGTGAAACACGTGAAAAAGGTAAGTGGTGGGCATTCCGGTTCACATTAGCGTCAATTAAGCACATGCATATCAGATAGAACAAAATCATCTCCTAAGATTCCATAAAATGCAATCTTACCACATGAAATACAGCTGTACACAATCTGAAACTAATTATTTCAAGAACTTCCAGCCACAAGATGAACCATGCATATTATAATCTAACACATACTTTTATACTTATATTATATTATAAGATGTATCGACTGCAAATAGTGATGTGTAACTGTCATTCAGTAAATGTCTAGGATATGCTCCTGCTGTTAAACACTTCCAGAATTCTTGCTAAAGATGAAAAGAGAAAACGAAAAAAATTTATGTGGATCTACTTCAACAGGCAGGAGCCCTCCCACCATCCTTCGAAGAAAGAAAATAACGAAAAAAAAAAAGAAAATTAGAAAAACACCCCATCAACTGCCACCACCACGTTAAAAATAATTCAGTAAGATAAAAACACAAAAAGGAATTAAGAAACTAAGAGATGTTGCAGCTCCTAATCCTGCTCTTGATGTGACATACTTTCTGTAGGCTACGCTTGGGCCTTAAATTTAGCGAGGAAATGATGTAACTTTATATCTTTGCACATTTTCCTGACCAAAATCCTTGATCCATACATTGCATTAAGGGTTTCCCCAATGTAAGATGAAATGGTCCAGTCGAAGGTAAAACATCAAGAGAAACATAGCCAAACACGATGCTCACCTAAATCCTCGGAAATAATTCAAATTTCTTCAATCTCATATTAAAAAGGAATATATGCTACCACGGATGAGAATCGAGATTTCATATTAAGTACGAAGATAGTGATGCATTATTTTGCCGCCCTTGTAACATTATGAGACCAAACAAAGAGAAGCCTTACAATCTTTTCCCTTGTTTTACAGAAAATAATGCAGGTGGTAGTAAAAGAAGTGAACAAACCTCAAGTATGTCCGCATCTTTAGTGCACCAACAACGTCTGACCTAATTATTTGCCCATTACTATTTACTAGTATATTGACACTTTCCACAACATCAAGAAAGACCTGGACAAGCAAGAAATCTCAGTATCCAGTGCTTAAGAAACTCATCAAAAGGTCAGCTAAGAAAAACTTACTTCATTCTTCTTGTACCGTATACCTTCGCTGCGCCACGACACTGCATTTGTGACAGCCATTGGAGGTCTCTGTGCAACTTCCATTCTATAAGCATCAGTCTTTATGAACTCACTAAGAATCTTTGCTTCAGTATATTGTGGGTAGCCAAAATCCATAATCTCATCGAGTAACTCATACTGAAGAGGTAAAAGACATCAGTTGTTACATACTATAACTAGGTCTAAGTATTTCAAAAGAAAAGAAGCATATAAAACTTTCATACCACTACAACAAAATTATCTCTGAGTGATTCCTCTTCTAACTCTTCAAAGTAATGTTTAAAGACCTGCAGATATTTTCCAATAACAAAATAATTAAGAAAAATCACATCAATGGTTCACTGGATCATCAATCATTATGATGAAAAGCACGAGTCTTTGATTGTCAAGAATGCTTACATCAACTACACGGTGTAGGAATAGAAGAAGGCTAGCAGCATTGCAGTTCTGCCGTGACGCAGTCATGAGATACACATTGTTGTGTTGTATAAACATATATGTGACACCATTATCATATACAACAGGATCTTGAGATTCTGGATCACCCTATATCACCATAAGAGGGAAAGCTCGTCATTTGTCTGATTCAGCTAGGCACAAACTTGTGAAAAATAGAAAAACATCATTTGAATAACAGACAAAAATTACACGTCTCAGAAAATTATCTAAATTAGACTAGGGGTTATCAGTGGTCGTCATTTACTGTGATTACCATTTCTCAGTGGAATACACTTCTAAAACAGAAGTTTCTGCCAAAGATGCTTTCTTGGATAGTGTTTTTCCCCCTTTTATAACTAGCACAGAGCAGTTCAAGGATCCGATCATGAATAACTTATTACTCACTAAAAGTTAGATCTATTGAACCATTTCATGATCGCAGATCAGGAAGCATATTTCAATCCCTTGAACTCTGATCAAGCCGTTTTCTTTCTTCCCAGGGCAAATATTTTACACAACAATAAAGTGAAATATTAAATTTGGATTTACCCAAAACTATGAACATACTAATATGCTTATAATCATGGCCAACTATTACAATATTCAATAAAAAATTATGCTGTCATCCAGCTCAATAAACTGATGAAATCTCCTTCTCCCTACTAAAAAAATTTCAATTTTACACAACAATTAACTCGTCAAAAGCTAAATTCAACAAGTTAAATCAATCAAAGGCGAAAATGGATCAAGCTCGAAATTTGCAGAAATATCTGAGTTACCTCACTACAGCTACGAAAAACAAACAGTAATTGTAAATTCGACTATCAAAGCAGCTTTTATTGAGCAATGCATATAACCAGATAATTAAAAAGAAAAAAAAAAGCAACAACAATACATCATATTTAAAGTAGCACATAAAAAATTATGAAGAAATTTAACCTCTTTCTCAATTAGTTTGGAAAAGAAGCGTTCGGCTTGTACAGCGGTGACGTCTCCACGGTAGTCACGCCACACCAGAACCCTACCCTTTATATCCAGTAGGAACAGCGCCGACGCTGCTCCTGCCATATTTTTTCCTCCGAATCAATCGATTGTCAATCTCTCGATTCAATTGGATGCGGAGATCATAAATCGAGAGGAGATGCAATTAATGGCGGATGAGATCTACTGGAATTTTGATGTAGTTGAAATTTAGTTGTAAACGGGCTTGATTTCCATCATTCTGCCACTGAAAATTTCGTATTTCGAAAATTTGTTCGAGTAGAAAATGAGAAATTGAGGATATTTTGTGTATATTCTTTTTGCTTTTGTAAGAAATGCAGAGCTCTTGCTGAAAATTCAAGGTTGAATTTTTAACTGGACCAAGACCTTATAGCCCATTTCACTACCATGTATTGGACTACTTTATTCCGCCCAAATTCTCAACACTCGGGCCCAATACGAATTTAGAAATTTCTTATTTATAGTTTGTGGAAAATGCCCCTAGTGTTCTTTTTAAATCATTGGAATTTGGAGGAACCATCTAAAGGAAATTTATTATCCTTGTCATTAAAATTTATTGTTTTTTGAGAAAACGAAATATAGAAGTATGATCAAGCAAGTATGAGGGATGAACAAAGGTAATATTTGGTAACAATCACAATTTAGTTTTTATTAAATCTATTTGTGCATAAGTATGTGAATCAGTTATCCTTTTAAAGCCATCTATCAGATTATATCTTGATCTTTCAACTAAAGAATCCATCAACAACTTTTCTGTGCCCCACTTAACTTTGAGAATGCACATAGGTGAAATTAGTTGGTGTAATTGCTAGTTTCCTTACTAGTTTTCGAGGCCTCATACGACTTATATGCATTATTTTTTGTGGAAATGTGTCAAATTGGCCATTTCCAACTTGAAAAGATTAAAAATAACCAATTTTTTCAAACACATCTTTTTTAGCCATTTGGGGGTGTGAAATGGCATTCATGCCCTTTAAGCATATTACACTAGGTTTTATACCTCTTTTTCTCCTTTTCACTTTTACTTTCACTTTCTCTCTCTCAACAGTATTCAAAATTCAAAGACAAAATTTTCCGGTGAATTTCCGGCAACCCATTTTCCCGATCGGAATGTCGAAATAATGTAAGCATTTTGTTCTCTATCTTATTCTTTATTCATTTCACTATCGTATTTAGTTTGAGGTTGGGTGTAGAATAGATCTGAAAACCATGGACATGAAAAAAAACAGTTCGAAATAAGCTCGAACAACAGCCTGCAAATGTAACTCGATTCGAGTTACAGCTGTCTCGAATCGAGTTACAGATCGAGTTAGTTGTAACTCGAGTCGAGTCAGCTGTAACTCGATTCGAGTGAGTTGTAACTGTTACATGTTCTGATTTGATAATTATTTTTTTTTGTCTGTTTTTGTTGGTTTCAGATGGAGGATGATAAAGTGATAATTGTCCATAGTGGTTTTTAGGATGGTAGTTTCTATAGGAATGGTGAAGAAGTACTCGTTTTTACGTCGTTGTGGACAATATCATATAGTGGGTTCGTGGATATTGTTCATAACATTGTAAATGGTGATCGGCGTTTGTGTGAATACAAATTACATTGTTTAATGCCAATCAAAGGGGGTGGTTACGAGGTTAAGTCTTTGATTATGTGTGAACGGGATCTTGACGAGTAGTGAGATTTTCAAAGATCCCCGAATATTTGTGACCTTGCAACCAAAAGATCATGGGATGGTGGGGACTTTGTACACCGAAAATAGCAATCCACATGGTTTTATGAACCTCATGGCTGCTCAATCGTATTCATATGGTATCGGCAGTCAATTTATGCCCTTAAATCCATATAATTCTCAGTACGGCATGAATTATATACATGGTCCACCACAGTGTATGCCAACCTATATGCAACATGATGTGCCTCAACCAACGTCTGTGCAACATGTAGTGTCCGATAATTGTCCAAGTAAATCTCCTATCTTGGAGCATCAACCGAGAATCAATAATAGTGATCATGTGGATGGTGATGATGATGATGATGATGATGGTGGTGGTGGTGTATTTAATGATGATTTTGGGTGGTATGATGATTTCGGTGGTGGTGGCCATTATGATGACCAGGATTTTGTTGGTGATCAACATAACCAACAAGATGCACAATTTGTTCCCGATGACCGTGAAGGAAATGATGGTGACACATCCGATGAAGAAGATGATGATCCAGAGTACGACGTTGACAGTGAACTAGTCCGTCGATTGATTTATGATCACTTTAGATGGGAAAAAGATGACTATTTTGTTCCCGATGACCGTGAAGGGAATGATGTGAACAATGATATCATAGGAGACAATGACGAGCATGTTCTTCGGAATAGACGATTTCCAATCCATAAGGTACCTCTTGTTGATGCCAACAAAGTAGATAATGAGAACGCTGATACGGAGCTCCCAATGGTTAGGTCTAAATATGCTTGGATGGCTCCTGGAACGTCTTATCAGTATCCCGACCCTGATTCCATTCCACAAGAACCACCTAACATTGAGCGTGGATTATTCAAAGGTGCAGTGCTTGAAAGCAAGGAAGAAATGGTAACAAAATTGGGCTTCTACCATCTGCACCATCGTGTGGAGTATAGAACAACCCGGTCTTCGACTTCACATTATGAGGTTGTTTGCAAACATAAAGGATGCACCTTCTTACTTCGTGCAAACGCTATCCAAGGAAGAAGTTGGAAGGTGACTAAATTCGAGCAACCTCATACATGTGAAGCCAACTTAAGTAGACATGCTCCTCGACAATTGCCTTCGAAGATTATTGGAGCCCTGTTTGCGCCAAAACTACTAAAGGATGGATGATCCCTTAAACCTAGGGATATTATTGATGATTTGTCTGTTGAACATGGGATAGACATTTTGTACAACAAAGCACTAAAATCACAGCATCGTGCGTACAGCTACATACACGGTGTCCACTTGCAATCTTGGGGGATCTTGCATGCATTCTTGTACATGTTAAAAAAAGAGAACCCTGGTACAATTGCGCTACACGGGACTGATGACGATGATAGATTCAAGTATGTTTATATTGCTTTACATGCGTCAATTAAAGGATTCAGTAAGTGTTGTAGACATGTTATTGTTGTTGTGGCACACACCTAAAGGGCAAGTTTAAAGGTGTGTTGTTTGTTGCGGTTACAAAAGACGGTAATGAACAAGTGTTTTCACTAGCATTTGGTGTGGCTGATAAGGAGAAGGACGAGTCATAGGAATAGTTTATGAAGCAATTACGCAATACATATGGATGCCCTGAAAATATGTTCATTATATCCAATCGTCATAAAAGTATTAAGAATGCAGTTGGCAGTGTATTTCTTGATGTTGTGCATGGTATATGCACATATCACTTGAGGCAAAATATCAGAAATTATCGAGATCAAGTGGTGACCTTATACCAAAAGGCTGCGTACACTTATTCTTCTGAAAGATTCAAGAAGATAATGACCCTGATTCAAAATGCAAACAAAAAGGCTTACGAGGAGTTGGTTAGGGCTGGAACGAAAAGGTGGGAACGTGCACGTTGTCCAGTTAGACGCTATGGGTTCATGACATCGAATGCAGCAGAGGTTCTTAATGCTAGACTTGTCTGGTCGAGGAAATTGCCAATTTGTTCGTTGCTCGATTCTATTCGAAACCTCATTCAGGAGTGGTTCCACGAGCGTCAAATTGCAGCCCAAAATATGAACAATGAAGTCACCACAGATACAACTAAGAGATTGACAGAAGCA
Source organism: Rehmannia glutinosa (assembly GCA_016081115.2). Classification (NCBI taxonomy): domain Eukaryota; kingdom Viridiplantae; phylum Streptophyta; class Magnoliopsida; order Lamiales; family Orobanchaceae; genus Rehmannia; species Rehmannia glutinosa. Next base: position 29,181,412 of record CM071926.1, read on the forward strand.
CTTTGGCAAATTGCTTGGGGGCATTAGGTTCATATAGTTGTCTCTTTTGTTTGTATGCATGTGTGTGTGTTTTAGCAATTGCCTTCTTTGGGTAGTTGTGATATTTCTGAGTGTAGTGTCTGGGTGCATATGTGTGCAGATGATAGCTCTTTTGCCTTTGGAATGGCCTTTGCCGAGTTCTAGGCCTTTGTCATTTGGGCTTATATTCCATAGGTCTTTGCTGATATTTCACATTATTCCAATCAGCTTCGCTTGGGTAGTTTCTACCATTCCCATCATATGTGTTTCTTTGATAAAACTTCTGGGGTTTTTGGTAGCTCTGTTTATTTTTCATAGAGTACTTCCTATTTGGAGTTTGCTGAGGAACTCTGCTGGATTTCTTCTCAGTTGTTCTCTCAGCATACTCAACTGGTTGTTTTCCTTTTCCTTTATATCCAAGGCCAGTTTGTTTGTGATTGTGCTTTGGAGTAAATGTGGGTGCAACATTTGGTGTCTTGGGTTTTTGAGATGCTTCATTACTTGAAGATCCTTTTTCCAAAATCACTCTGGGAGTTTGACTGTGCACAAAGGAATTGAATCATATGCATGTCTTATCTCCACACTCTTTTTGGCTCATAATAAGGTCATCCAATGATTTGGATGCCTTTGTAAATGATGCAATCACATTTTTGAGATCATTTTCCCTCTTTTCTATAGCAGTTTTCTCTGCTATTAGTTTAGCATTCTCAGTCTTCAGCTCTTTGTTCTCATCAGCTATGTGACTTAGAGTACTCAGCTCCTTAGTCAACTATGAGTTTTGGCTTTTGAGCTGGTTGTTTTCCTCATTTAATAGTGTGTGTGTGAGGATTTAATGTGCTCAAAATCTTTCATCATTTTGCCTAATGAATCATAAAGATCAGTGGGTGATGAAGTGTGTGTGTCACAATCACTATCACTAGAATCTGAGTGAGATGAGTTAGAGTGCACCTCATCTTCTTGGTCAGGTTGATCTTGTTCTTTAGCCATTAGACAGATCATTGTTTCTTCTTCAGAATCACTTGAGTAATCACCTTCACTACTCTCTGAGTCTGTTGCTTCTTTAGACTTAGCTGTCTCAGTAGTCTCTGCAACCAACATAGCCTTTTTCTTTTCCTGTCTTCTTTCTCTGAAGACTCTTCTCTCTTCTTCATTCCTGTACTTATTGACTACAGGATATGGACAATCAATAGCAAAGTGTCCTGGTTGTCTACAGTTCCAACACAGGTTCTCAGCTCTTTGATCAGCTCTTTCCATTCTTGAATTATCAGCTCTTTGATACTCAACATTTTGATGCTCAGCTCTCTTGGGTGGCCTATCTTCCCTTGACTTAGAGGGAGCTGAATGTCTCCTAGAGGATTCACCCTTGTTTCATTTCTTATTGAAGAACTTGTTGAATCTTTTAACCATCAAGGCAATTTCCTCCTGGTCAATGGCTTCCTTGACCTCAGCTCTCTTCCCATCCTTGACTATAAGTGCAGTTGTTTTGGGTACAGCTGTCTCCTCTCGATCTTTTCTTCTCAGCTCAAACTCGTAGGCTTTGAGGTCTGAGAATAGCTCATGATTGGATGTTGTTGTGAGGTTCATTGAATGTCTCAGGGCCATGACCTTCATTTCCCATTCAGCTGGGAGGCTTTTCAGAATCTTCATACACATTTCCTTCTATGTGTATTCTTTCCCAAGTTCTGATAGTTCATTAGTAATTTCAGTGAATCGAGCATCCAGCTGATCCAAGGTTTCACCTGCAAGAATTTTCAAATTTTTAAATTTTGTACAGAACAGATAATTTGTTTTCTTTAATTTGCTCAGATCCTTCACAAATTAAAGTTAATTTATCCAGATTTGTTTTGCAGTTTGACAAGATTTGACTTTGTTGAACATTGATTTGTCCAAGGTTTTGTAAAGTATGTATTTGGCCACATTGTCCAAGTTGTATCTTTTTTTCGTCTCGTTTGTCCATTGATCCTTGGTTTCTCAACCGGTGGTCTTTCTTCAATGACTTCTTCTCCTTCCCTTCTGCAGTCCGCTCTCCGTCTGTTGTGTTCACTTTCAAGATTTGCGGTGGCCCATCCTCAATCACTATCCATATTTCATCATGTAAAGCTGATAGATGAGCCTGCATGCGAATTTTCCAGTCATCAAATTCCTCAATAGTGAACATAGGAATGCGTGTCAAATTTGCTTCCATGATAATAACTTTGCTGACTAAAAATAACTTTTGAAAGAGCAAGTGTTAAATTTTTTTGAAAGATTGGAGATCTAGTTCAATAACCAGTGCGGAAGGCTCAATGAACCAACCGCTCTGATACCACTTGTAGGTCCCAAGGGGTGTGTGTAAGGTTTAGAAGGGAGGGTTGAATAAACCTTACCAACTTTTCGATTTTAGTCTTTTTAAAATAATACAGAGTTAATTCCACAGCTAAGTCCTTGATGGACAACTAAGTTAGTTAATCAGCAGAATTAGCCACTCAACAGACTCGAAAGAGCTGTTGATAGAATAACTCAGCTGTTTATACTAAATCTTAACTTGGATATGATGAGATTTTCAGCGGAAGACTTATCACCCTTGAATTTGATTTAAGTTTGTTTTAACACTTGGTTTTAATACTTTGTCAATTATTAGTTGGATAGCAAATTATCAGCAGATATAAAGTGATATGCAGAAATAAAATCTTTGAAATATAAATGACACGATGATAATTTTTATAGAGGTTCGAAGATGGGGGTTCTTCTACTCCTCTCTTCTCCAACTCCGGAGGAATCCACTAAGTAATGATCAATTTACAAAGTGGTTATTAGTCCAGATACAAGTCTTGGTCACACGGTGACTTGCTCTTTGGGACTCGATCCGGAGACGCTTGATCACACATCGGCTTCTCGTCCGACTCGCCTTCTTCACGAGGGCTACCTTGCTACTTCAACTTACTTTCTCAAGCTTCTTGGATTTGATCACGAAGCCCTCCAATAACTTGAGATTGGTTCAAACTTGAACCTTCCTACAATCCTCCTTGGAAAGTAGACCCCTTTTGATTCTTCAAAAGTTTCCTCTTCAACAGTTTGAAGTTGTCTTTCCTTCACAACTTAGTGTTGGATCGATTTCCTTCGAGATTTAGGCTTGAGGATTTTGCTTGAATAACTTGAGAATGTTTTGCAGGTTACAGAATGAATAATGCTTGTTTGTTCGTGGTTCAGGTAACCTTTTCTCAAAGTGATTCCTCAGCCTTTTATAGTGAACTTTTCAAAAATCTGCCCGTTGAAGAGATAGGCTGATTTTCAAAAGTCACTTGTGTTCGTTGGCTTGTCTTTTCTTGGTCTTCAATCTTGAGATGTAAACCTTTCCTCGTATTAAATGAATATCCAGCTTTTGAGGTTCTGACACGAGGTGCAGTGCTTCACATTGGTTTATTCCTTTTGCACGCTTCAGGGTCTGAGCACTTTAAGACATAACAACATGGAAGTATTACTTATTTAGGTAATGTTCTTGACTTTTGTGCAACGGATTCTTTTCGGTTTACTCCTCTTTGCAGATGCATTTTCCTAGGTGACTTGAAGTCGCTCCAATGATTGAAAGACTCATCTGTCACTTCAACTGACTTGGCTTCTTGGGTTGACTTAATCGACTCTTCTCACAAATCTCTCACGGCCGATACTCCTTCCTTGATCGAGTCCTTGGTCTTCTTTTTTGGCCATACTCGATTGTTCCTCGTGAGTCTTCTCTTCACATCTTGATTGACTTCTTGTTTTTCAGGCATAGTCGACTTGACTCGCTTATTCAAATTTTTATCTATTACAATAAGAATTACAAGAAAAATGGGGTGCCAACTTTATAGTCTAAGTTTTACATGGCATTCATCAAAATCTAAACAATAGATTTCCCAACACGGGGGCACCCTCAACCAAGATCCACAACCATAACGGGACGGCACCCCGTGGATCGAAAGCTAACAGATACTTCATGATGAATAAGATATATGCCATCTTCAGATTATCCTCTAGTCGCTCTCTGAAACGACCCACGATGAAATGTGGCACTGCCTTCGTCGATATCAAGGACTCCCCGTCGGTACTCCTCCTGCCGGAGGGATATGCTGTAAGGAGCATGGGTCAATCACCGAGGGGCCAAAGGGTAGCCCCGTAAACATCGCAAACTCTCATCGCCCAAATCTAAGGTTCCGCTCACCAACGCGGAACCACAAGTCCCCGGTCTCAGATCCCTCCACCAAAATCTGTCGACCGAGCAATAGGAGCATACCCTTGGTGGTCAAGTATGCATTATTGTCGAAGTCCAGAAACGCCCCAAACGGCCCATTCCTAAACTCGTCTAAATTGCCCGACTCAGTCAACTCCTTCTTGATATTCGCTAACAAGTGGTGCTTGGAGTATGCATTCAGTTTTCCCCTCCAATTTTGCGTAGAACCCCATTTCCATCGCCAAATCTGTCAAAAAAAAAACACAAAACACTCAGTTTAGGCTTGTTGTCATGTAACTCGAAATCGAGTCACCTGAAAAATGCGACTCAATTTCGAGTTACACATGTAACTCAAACTCATCCATATCAAAAGTTCAAAAAGACTGTGATTTCGAGTTACACATGTAACTCGAACTCATCCATATCAAAAGTTCAAAAAGACTGTGAATTCGAGTTACATGTGTAACTCGAATTTGAGTCACCTGAAAAAAGTAACTTGATTTCGAGTTACACATGTAACTCGAATTCGAGTTACATATTCGAGTTACAGATGTAACTCGAAATCACAGTCCGTCGTCTTCTTCTTCCCCCCTCTCACACTTTCCGCCATTAACAACATATGAAGCTCACCAAAACCAAACCCACCATCTAAAACTTAGAATTTCTACAACAAATCATAACCTAAAACAACTATTGACAATTTAAAACAACAAAAATACATGAAATAGGAAATAGGGTTCGATTTAAAACAACAAAAAAACTAGAATTTCTACAACAAATCCTAACCTAAGTATTGACAATTTAAAACAAGTAAGGAAATGGGGTTCGATTTACATACCTGAGAAGAAGCCGAAGCACCCTCCATATCCTAGCTAGTCGTCGTCGTCGTCATCGTCTCCTTTCGCCGTCGCCGATTTTCGGTAGTTTTGGGGGAGAATTTGGAGATTTCGAGTAAGAATTTTGGGGGAGCCTATTTTTTTCGAGTGAGACAATAGTAGGATTTTGGAGAACTATTTAGGCTTAAACTACTAAAGGGTAGTTATGTCTTTTCGCACCCCAAAATGACTAAAAAAGATGTGTTTGAAAATATGGCTAAAAAAGATTTTCAATTGGCCAAAAAGGCTAAAAAAAAAACCACTGTTATTTTTTAGTTGCTTTTGATAGTCAATTTCTTGATTTTCTTCATTTTTTGTTATTTTTTTAGGGAGAAGATGAGTGATGGAAATTGAACGCAGACCTCTGGTTTGGGCTTGAGAGTCTTAACCATTTAATGACTATTCGATTCCCTTAATTTTTTGTTATTGTTAAAAAAATTCATTGATAATAATTACTGAACATGCAACTCTTGACATGGAGCTGTGGTATTTCTGTACTTTCCTGCTACAATAGTTAAAGGCAACTGAAACTGAAAACCTTTTAATATATGCATACAAGTCAAGTACTCAAGTATTGCTTACAACTCTACCAGAACAAATAAACCAGTATTGCTTTTCAACTTGACAAACCTAAACTGAAAATAAGAAATAAGATGATATATGTAATTTCTTACAATTGCATATGAAGAAGCAGATTGGTTTGAAGCCAGTCACAAAAGGAACAGACTCTTCCTCCTTTTGTCTTTTCTTTTCCCTTTTTTTTTTGGTTTTCTTTGTCTATAGATTATGTAACGATGAAAAGAGCAAACAAACAGGGAATATAGATTTTCATCTGCCACTGAAAACTCCACTGAAAATCTGGCTGCTGCCTCCAAGTGATGCTTCCCATTCAATTGATGACATTCTAATTCGAGATAATGAATCGACTACCTCACGCATCTGTGGCCTGTCTATTGCCTCTTCACTTAGACACCATTCTGCAATTTCAGCCATCTGCAACATCGGAAAAAACAACAACATTGATGAGAAGTATCAATTTAGTAATTTTAGGAAATTATGGTTGTTAGTCTACTAAGCAATGAGAATACAATGGTAGCTCTGTTGTATAAATAAGTTTACTGCCCTTGATAGTGGAGTGTTTGTAAGAACTTCTATTTTTAAAAGAAGTGTTTCATTGTAACAAAAGTCAAAGTAGTCCATACCCATTAGATATCCCTAGAGTCTTATTAGATTAGACCACTTAATTGGTTCTATTAAATTATATAGCCCATAATATAATTGTAATTACATATGTAAGTCCAGGGAAGTTAATAAAATTCCAACAATCTCCCACTTGTACTACATATGTCACCAGAGACAATTATATTGTAACATTCTTAGTGCGCGCTGAAAATGCTATATATCTTTGAGATATCTCCTTAGATACTGCAACTGATTCAGAGTCCAGAACCAAAACTTTACTATTTATTCTGCAGAAAATAATTCCGAAATGTGTCTAAACCTAAAGAACATCAAAATACAAACTCCCACTGAACATGCACATCCTTAAAACCGTACAACACCCATATGAGCAATATACTCCTAAAATATCTTTGGTGGTAAAACCTTTGTGAGTGGCCACAATTTGGAGTTTGTGTAAATATGTTCCATAGACATTTAATGACTCTGAATTTTTCCTTTATAACAACAAGAAACTTGAAGTCTATGTGCACCTCAACTTCAAGAGTTTCTGATGTTGGAATATGGTAAAACCGAGTTATTGTCACATTATCCTTATGGTATGTCAATACGAGTCTTAATATGCAGCCTAGTGACATGTAGTGTTTGGTGAAAAAGTTGGAAAGTGGTTATTTGTTTGTAAAAGACAAACCAGAAGCATAGATTTAAAGAGATTCTGATTAAATGAAACAGAATCAGAAGTATAAGTTGGTATTTGCAAACGCTAAAAAGTGATTGTTTTCAGCAAAAGGTGAAAAGTACTTTTTTAAGTGATTGCAAACACTTCCAGTATCAGTACTAGGATGCTGTGAATGATTATCTAAATGAAAAAGATGGGAAAGCATAAGAGAATGGTAAACAAATCAACCTTGTATACATCATCTGGAGGATAATTGCCTTTCAGATTTCCATCTATAATGGATTCCAATGCAGATTCTGGATCTTCATTGTTGAAGATATTGTTCACCTGATAAAAAAATATTGTAGCATGTTATCAATAACTTGAAATGGTATTGAAAATTTTGTTCACTTTAGTTCTTACATACATGCAAAGTGATCTCCATCCAAGAAACCACATAATTAGTTATGTTTGATTAATCATGTTTTACTTAATGTTAAATCGATCGAATCATTCTGGACATAGTTGTCTGTTTCATGCTAATTGTGTAGACTTACTACTGTGATGAGTGATTTCATCCTATTTGGCTCCTGGTTATCGCGGATGAGTGCACGCTGTCCAGTTATTAGCTCTGCAAGAACGACTCCAAACGCGAAAACATCCGTCTTAATAGTAACCTGCAGTTCTTTCACAGACCTGTAAAAAAGATTTTTACTTTGATTTGTTAGCAAGCCACCAAAGCTGAATTGTTTATTTTTACTTTCAAAATTACAAGACCCCCTTAAAGCATTACAAATACTTTTTGATATTTATATTTGATAAACAAATACTCCCCTTTGAGGGTGCGTAGAAATAAATATCAAGACGGTGTAAGAAACTTTGAAAGATAGCTGATTTTTTGTTGTAATTAGACTAAACCTGAGGGTATCTTTTATAATTAGCCCAAGTATGTAAGGATATTGAGATTAATGCTTACTCGGGAGGAAGATATCCCGGGGTTCCAACCAGCCGAGTTGCAATTAGATCATCTTCATTTGTTCTACCAACAAGCTTAGCTAAACCAAAATCTGCAACCTGTGAAAATTCCATGTTTAGTTTTAAGAACACATATTCCAAGATCAAGAAATCAATCTACCAGTTGGAAGAAATTTTACTTATTAACTGAAAGTAGTGTTGTTCTTATTCGAACATCATAAATAAAAATGTCAGATTAGCATCATCAAGATATTACATAGAGATTCTTGAAATTAAGCACCTTTGCTCTAAGCCCTTCATCAAGTAGGATATTGGTCGTTTTTATATCACGGTGAACGTATTGAGCTTTGGTGTGGTCATGGATGTACTCAATACCCCTTGCAGCATCGAGCGCAACTTGTGTTCTTGCAGTCCAAGAGAGCGGCTGATGGCCTAATTCAATCAAACCACGATGTAAGCGTTTTCTCCGGCTTTAATTATAGTCATCAGAATACAGAGAATGCACAACATTTTTGTCTGCTTTTACATTAGACATCCACATGTAATGTACTCACTTCTGAGGTATCCTCATTGAAGGTTAGAAGACAAGTGAGTTGGGTCGAAAGATTCAGTAATGAACTTACTGTAGCTTAGGAAGCGTTTGCAAAAACTTATACTTTCAGAAGAAGCGATTTATCGAAGCAGAAATGAAAAATAATTGAGAATGAGAAGTTTGTAGTTGAAATAAGAGAGTGTGATGAGTAAGTTATAAAAGTGATTCAGTTGTGTGTAAAAGTTAAACTAGAAGTAACACAAAAAATCTAAGCACCCGTACCCCTGCTTTTAGGTCCTATGCAGAATTAGAAGCAGAGAAGTTCATATTTGAAAAGACTAAACTACTCTTTTTTTTTTTTTTTTTAAGTCAAAAACTGACACTCACTTTTTATAAGTGTTTGCAAACACTGCCTTAGTATACTTGCACAAAAATCACTTGAAATTCAGTAAATCGATTATGAAAATCACTACAAACTCAGTGAACTGATTTCATCAGTTAGAGAAAGAATAACACACTGCCAGAAATAGAAGTACAACATATTAGTGTACCTTTCAATAATGGATCATGAAGATGATCGCCGAGAGAACCATTCGGTATATACTCATAAACCAAATAGAGGTGGTCGTCTCCACTCGCATAACCCAACAACTCAACCTATATCGTGTGCTCGACATCATAAATATTGGAGCCTCTCCACATTACATAAAAACTTAGGCGAATTAATATATCGAAATAATTTCTTACCACATTAATATGATGTATCTTGCATAACACCTTGAGCTCAGCTAGAAACTCCTTGGACTTGTTCGATCTCATTTTCTTGATCGCAACTTCCTGATGTCAGTAGTAGTAAGTAATCAAAAACATTGACAACTCGACTAGGAAATCGATAACTAACTGCAGGGCCCATTAGCGTACCTTCTCTCCTATTACCCCATAATATACACTTCCATATCCACCCTGTCCAATTTTTTGGTTTCATCGAAGTCATTTGTAGACTCTGCAATCTCTTCTATATTGTATTGTGTTGGTTTCTCCGACTCGAAAACTGCCATATCTGTTAGAGGTCCAAAAGAATCAGTTTCTATGGTTTTTTGAGCTTTTCTTTAGTACCATATTAAGGGAGTGTTTGCGAACTCTAAAAAAACGTGATTCTCATCTTTGCAAGAAATAACTTTCTTTTTCCATCTAGAAGCTGAAAATCACTTTTTCTCTAGAGTTTCCAAACAGTCCCTCACAAGATTTGAATTCCTTAATTATTCTGACCTTCCATATTTTGTTTATGAGTGTTCTGTTTTCGCGAGGAATATTGAGATTTGGTGCTTAAGTTGTTGGAGAAAGCTTTTGGATTTTCCTCATTCTGCCTTTGACTTCTGTTTTTCCTGAGAATGATTATGGCCAAGGTGCATATGGAAAGTAAGGTCACAACTGATAATACGCCAATTATTATCGTCCATTTGTGCAACTTATTTGCCCCTGCAGCCAATGGAAAAACAAGAGTAAATTTGTAGACCAAAATATGGTGTGATTTAGTACTTTTATCGGTTCTTCATTCTTGTTCCAGTGAAAGCTTTTTTCAATCCAACTAAGCTCTTTGAATAGGATGCATATCGACATGCTTTGTTAATAGCAAAATAAACTATCAGGAGACAGCCAGAAGAACCGTATAATAAGACACATATATTAGCTACATGCCAAAGAGTCAGAAATCTGTAGAAAATGACAATAAAACATTAAATTTAACAGAAAATATCTGGTAGCATATTCAGGGAAGAGAGAAGATATTCTGCATTAGACTATGTCAAGTATTGCATATGATTGAAGGTAAAATTTAGCTCAGAACTTTTATGCCAGAGTAAGCTTAGTAAGGGAGTGTTTGCACAGACTTCTGCATTTAAAAAAGAAGTGATTTATTGTAAGAAAAGTGAAAATCATGGTTAACAACTAAAGTTGGCAGTGTTTGCAAATAGAAGTTGAATGTTGATTAAGTTAATACATAGTGTTTGGTGAATAAACTGTGAAAGTGTTTTTACATGTTTCAAAATGAAAGCAAACATAAAACCATAAATCTAAATCACATCTCTCCTTGCTTTTAGAGTATTAAGTGGACATTTGAAAACATTAAATACTGCCTTTGTTTTCCTGTCAAAAGCTGTCAATCATTTTTTTAAATGTTTGCAAACATTCCCTAAGAAATCATCACATCAACATATGCACCTATCCACATAAACATATGTAAAGAAAATATCTATCAAGATTAAGCTCTACTTGAAAAATTATGTTACAATCACTAGGACTTAATGAAAAATCTTCAGTGACAAATCCTGCTAACCTTTCTTTGGACCAGGAACACCATATTTTTCCATTGGCACATATAACAGCCACCCTGTTTCAATATAAGAAGGATTTGGAGCCAAATAAGTGTTCAAATTCTCAATTCCATCAACTTCAGCAGAAAGTAGAGTCGCAATAGTGGACAGAGTATCGTGCGCCTGAACCGTATAAGTCACCACAACTTGTGCATCATTATCAACACATCCACACAAAAGATGCATAATTTTATCCACTCCAGCAGTTAAGTTTGTACTATCTCCTCCATCCCACAATTGCCCGCTAAAATTCTGATTCGACACATCGTAAAATGTATCATTCGCTTTCGGCTTGTAAACTACATCATAGAAATATCCGAATGTACCTCCAACATTTTTGCACGAACATTTAACCGGTACTAGGTAATCTTGTTTGTTAGAATACGACGCGGGCTTGATTTCTGATGCGTTGACAGAGTACAAAGATGCAATTTGATCTTCCTGGAAATTGTTGTGCTGGTAAAGAAGAGCATTACATGACTGGATCTTGTCTGAACAAGTAAAAGGGTACATATGTTTGTCATAGGCACAAGTTAATTTGATGAAAAAGATTGGTAAGAGAAAGAAAAGAGGACTATATTTCTGACAAGCCATGAAAAAATCTTGGCATGGAATGAGGAACTTGTGAAAGTAAGAAAGCACAATAAATTAAGGAGTGAAGAAATTGAACTTTGGTGATAGCCTCTTCCATTTGTCATTACATTTTTGTTGGTTTATTCCCATCCGATACTTTTTTTTTTTTTATGATAGCTATTTAAAGAAATTGTTTATCATTTAGGGTTAATTACAAAAACTACCCCGATGTTTAGTATAATTATAAACTACCCAATCGTTTATCCCAAAAGTTTATATTCTATTGCTGTTAACTTAGACCTCCGTCCAATAGTTAAGAAATTGCAAGTTATTTCAAGTGTAACAAAAAGCTTGTCGATGTTCACAACAAATCAAATTGAGGTAATTAATCTGTTCCTCTGTCAACGGACAGGAACCTTAGTGAATCCAGGTAATTACCTGCTGTAATCCGAATCGATTAATCCTTGGAGATGCGTTCAAGGTTGCTAGCTACAGCACAAATTTTGTCATGCACCATCACTGTAATAAGTAGTTCTATAGTACCAAGTGGATTAGAAAAACCTTGACTTTGATGAGGCATTCAATCCTAGTATGGAACTTTGTAAAAACAGTCTAATTAAAACTTGCACAAGAATTTTGAGGCACACACCATTGTCTTGACGGCTAAAAAATATCTGATCCTGGTGATCACTGGATGTGAGTTGGAATCTCCATTGTTTTGCCAATACGAATGGTTTTTTTTTTTTTTTTTTTTTTTTTTTTTTTTAATTTATGCTTACTGTTGACGTGTAGACATTACACTTCATAGTTATGAAGCAAATTCATTAGTCTTTGCTAAAAATGCATGTATAGTTTGATTTTTTTTTGTTTTAAAGATGTCTGTGCTATTACACATGCTTATCTAATACCAATGAGCTTTGATTGATTCCAGCGATTCAGATCAAGAGTGATATTTCATGAGGTTCGGGCTAATTAGAAAAAAATCCAAAGGTTTTTGAAGAATGCAAATATCTCCTAATTAAAGTGTCGATTCATTACCATAACAAATCAAGTTTGAACACATTTTTTTAAAGCTAGCTCGAGCTCGAGCTCAAACCACAATTTTTGAAGCTCGTTCTACCTCGAGCAAGTTTTGAAATTAGATAAAAATTAAAATAAACTTAAATAACACTGTGTTCGGCTCAACTCGACCGTTTACACCCTAGTACTGCAACGCATTTTTTGCTGATGAGAAATTGCAGTTGGATATGAAAGGATTTTCATTTTCATTCCGCTGGAGAATTTTTTTTAACCAATCATACAATTGTTTATGAAAAATCTCAACAAAAAAAACTATTGTTTCACTTTCACTTTTTCTCATTTTTTCTTGAGGAAATTACACTAAAAACCATGTACTATTCACGTTTTTACACTTTACCACATAAACTATTTTTTGTTGAACTTCACCATATGAACTATGTAATTTTTTGCACTTTGCCCTATATAGACAATTTTGCCCCTAAATTTTTGTTTTTAGAATAATAAAACTAAATCATTATGGTCATTAAACCTATCATACTATCATATATAAAATTAATATATTCTTAAATTCATATCTTGTTTCTACGAAATATAGCTAGGTATTCTTAGTCGATTTTTGGGTTGCTTTTCACACGTAGTATTTTTACGACTACTCTTTACACTCAACCTTAACAGGCATCGCAATGATTCGTACCAACATGAACATACATCACAATGATTCGTACCAACATGACAAAAAAAGCAAAAACTTGCAGCAAAAAAAATCATTGCTAACTTTAGACATTAGCGATCAATCTTAAGTATTCGCAACTAAACAATTAAAAAATAAAATAATAATAATATAATTGTAGTCATTTAGCAATAAAAATATTTGTCACTAACCAGGAATATTCAACTACTTTCCGATCAAACAATGTATGAATTTAAGAGAATATTAAGTTTTTTTACGAAAGCATGATCAGTTGGATATGATTGTAATGAATTATTTTTATTATTTTAAGAAAAATAAAATTTTAGAGGTAAATCCGTCCATATAGGATAAAGTGCAAAAAGTTACATAGTTCATATGACAAAGTGTAACAAAAAATAGTTTATATAGTAAAGTGTAAAAATGCAAATAGTACAAGGGGTTTAGTAAAATTCCTTTTTTTTCTTTTACCAATCACATGTACACATTTTTCACAAAAAACTAATCATTAATATTACACATTCTCCCACAAATTTCACTATTCACTCAATCACACATTTCTAACTACCAATCATATCAAATTATTATTTTACTATTTTTAAATCAAATCAACTTTAATCATTACTTTTTCATGTTAAATCCAATCACATTTTCAAAATTCATCTTTTTTCTTCCAAAATTTATTTTACCACTATTCTCTAGCAAAAGAAAAATTTTTAAAATAAAAGTATATCCAGTCGCACACTATACTTTCCCATAAGCCGGCTGAGAAAATAGTGGACCAAGTCAGGCGGCCATGATTCTTGATGCCCTGTCTCCTGCTTGCGTAACAATCACTGCTTTCAATATTCATTTTATTTGGTTTACCAAAGATTAATTCGGACGAATTAGAGAAAACAATAACCTTCACTTGGCATCTCATCAAGTATTATAACCAACGTATTTTGTCAGGAAAATATTTAATTATTCTTTATGAGCAAAACGATCAAATAAACGATTTAACACATCAAGTAATCGGATATAAGTAAAATACAATACCAATATTCTTAAATCAATGCTTGCGTGTGTAGAGTTTTCATTTCTTAGCTATGGTAGTAAAAAAAAAAAAGGCCTCATTAGCGTACATAATTACATTTGAATAGCACAAGGACAATGTTATCCATCCCCTCCACAAATTGGTTGCAGTTTAAGCAATGTACCTACCAATGGGCGAATATTTAGTTAAAAAAATGAGAGTTCTAAGGCTTCTCTCTTAGAGACCCCTTAGCGCTTGTCCTGTATTAGAGTTTTCAGTTGTAACTAACTAACTAACAGCCTAGAGTTAGTTAAGGGTAGTTTTGTAAATAACTATTTTATGTTTTCCTAACTGAATGCCTAACCATAACTGAACAACTCTGTGTATAAATATCAGCAATGAGATCAATAAAATTGTTCTGGTTCATTTTCTTTTTCTATCTCTTATGTTAAACATTTCTGAGATTTAGCATGGTATCGAGAGCTTTTTGATCTGGTGGCCAAAATTTTTTCCGGCGGTGTTTTCCGTCAATGGAGGCTTCTTCTTCCCCTATTGTTCTTCCTACTTTTCATGCGATTCCTATTAAATGCGGATTGCAACAACTATTCCTCTTTGGAGAATTCAAATTTTAGCAGCTTGTGAAAAGCTCATGGATTCGATGAATTTCTATCGCACTTTAGAATCGCACCTTCTCCATTCCTTGAGGCATCTTCTTCTTCATCTAGATCCACTCCGAATCCAGACTACTCAATCTGGATACGCCGTGATCAGCTTTTATTTAGATGGATCATTTCCTCAATTTCAGAATCAATGATGGGATATGCTAGCCGGTGCTCTACTTTTCTTTGAACTTTGATCGCCTCGAAATCGCTCGATCTCACTCTCGTGCGCGTGTTCAACATCTTCGAGCACAACTACATGCATCTAAGAAAGCAGATTTATCTGTTGCAGATTATATACTCAAAATGCAAGGAATTGCTGATCAAATTCATGCTACAGGTCAAGCAATTTCTGATGATGATCTTATTATCCATATTTTAAATGGTCTAGGTGCTGAGTTTGAATCTATAGTGGTGAATCTGAGTGCTCGTACTGAACCACTTACCTTACAAGATGTGCAATATGCTCTTCAGACGCATGAAATGAGAATTCAATATATGTCTCAGTCTACAATTCATGATTCCATGACTATGGCTGTTCTTCCTAATGCAAATATTGCTGCAAAGAAGCCATTCTTTTCTGAGAATTTTGGTAATCGTGGTGCTTCATCTCATGGATCTCGTGGTGGTTTTTCTAGGGGAAGAGGCAGAGGTCATTTCCCTCGAAATAGACCTTCCTGCCAGATCTGTGGAAAAACTAATCACATAGCCTCCAAATGTTTCAAAAGTTTTGATGTAAATTTTGTTGGTATTGATCTGTCTTCTGCTCAAGCTCACATTGCTTCCACTGCTTCTGATACACACAAGTCCAACCCAGGCTATGATCTATCTCATGCAAACTTTCAGTCTCACTTCACTCAGACTGCAGGCAACTCAGTTTTTCCTAGCAACTCTGTTGATACTGATGCAAACTGGTATGTGGATAGTGGTGCTACAACTCATGTGACTGCAGATTTGAATAACCTCAGCATCCGTTCTCCTTACACTGGGAATGATAAACTCACCCTAGGTAATGGTTCATCTCTTAAGATCTCTCACATAGGTTCAGCTATTCTTCCTTCACCTATTTCTTCTAAACCTTTTTTTTTGAATAACATGCTATATGTTCCTGCAATTGCTAAAAACCTTATGTCCATATCTCAATTTACTCGAGACAATCCTGTTTATATTGAATTTCATGATACTTTTTGTTTTGTCAAGGACAAAATGACACATCAAATACTCCTGAGATGTTTACTTAAAGATGGCTTATACTGCCTTGATCTCACTAAGTCTGGCTGCTCATCTCACTCCACAGCTCTGCCATCCAATTCTGTTTTTCTTGCCTTCAATAATGATATAAATGTTTGGCATAAATGGTTAGGACATTGTTCTCCTTCTGTTGTTTCCAATGTACTCAAAAAATTAAATGTTACTGCAAACTTGTCCTCTCTACATTTCTGTGATGCTTGTAAAACTGGGAAATTACATGCTAATTAATCCATTTCCTTTGTCACACTCTTACACTACTGCTCCATTTCAATTGATTTACTCTGATGTATGGGATCCATCATTTATTCCTTCGGTTCATGGATTTAAATATTATATCCATTTCCTTGATGATTATAACAACTACACTTGGATTTATCCATTACAAACTAAAGGAGAGGCCCTTTCTGATCTTAAACAATTTGTTGCCCTTGTTGATACTCATTTTAAATCTAAAATTCAAGCATTTCAATGTGACTGGGGGGAGAGTACAGACCTATTTCTACATTTCTTCACTCTTTAGGTGTCCAAATTAGACATCCTTGCCCATACACTCATCAACAAAATGGAAAACATGAGAGGAAGCATCAACACATTGTAGACATGGGCCTTACTCTTTTAGCTAACTCTGGTCTTCCTTACAAGTTTTGGTGGGACTCTTTTGTTTCTTCTGTGTTTACCATCAACAGACTTCCCACTCCCACTTTACAAAACATTTCTCCTTTTCAAAAGCTTTTTGGTTTATTACCTGATTACAATTTTCTCAGAGTTTTTGGATGCACTTGCTTTCCATATCTTCGCCCTTATAACAATCATAAGCTTCAGTTCAGATATAGCAAGTGTGTCTTCATTGGATACAGTCCATTTCACAAGGGATATAGATGTCTTAGTCCTTCTGGAAGGATAAACATTGTCAGCACTGTCAGCTTCAATGAAAATGAATTCCCATATTCCTTTTTGTTTCAGTCCCAGTCCATAAACTCCATCTCTGCTCCTGTATCTTCTATTCCTTCATTACCTTCTCTTCCTATTATCTCTACCCCTACTCCATCATCATCATCATCTCCAAATACTCTCTCTGCTCCTCCTCAAAACCCACCAGCAGCACTATCCTCTCCATCTCCTTCAGTTTCTTCCTCTAATTCCAGTCATCCTCCAGCTCTTCTATCTCCTGCTTCTAATCCATCCCTACACCCTATGATCACTAGATCAAAACTTGGCATTTTTAAACCCAAACTCTTCTCTGTCACTCACACTACTTCTGAACCATCTACTATCATGGAGGCTTTATCTCATCCCAAGTGGAAAAAAAACCTATGGATGCTGAGTATTCAGCTCTTATTAAGAACCATACTTGGGATTTAGTTCCCTTTTCACCTGACATGAAGATAGTTTATCATAAGTGGGTGTTCAGAGTTAAATTTCAACCAAATGGTGATATGGGCAGATTTAAGGCCAGATTAGTCGCAAAGGGTTTTCAACAGCTTCCAGGCATTGATTATTTTGATACATTCAGCCCTGTAGTAAAGCCTATTACTATCAGGTTGGTTCTTTCACTTGCAGTCACTAGAGGTTGGCAAATTTAGCATATTGATATTAATAATGCCTTTCTCTGTGGAGATTTGAAGGAGGTTGTCTATATGACTCAACCATCAGGTTATGAGGATGTTTCTAAGCCAAATCATGTGTGTAAACTGGTTAAGGCTATCTATGGTCTCAAACAAGCACCCAAATCATGGGATGATAAACTCAAATTTCATCTCTTCTCCCTGGGCTTTAAGGTTTCAGTATCTGATGGTTGTCTATTTTATCAGCAGCAGGGTTCTTCTCTCATTTTGGCTCTTGTCTATGTAGATGACATACTTATTACTGGGGATAGTCCTTCTCTTGTTCAGCAGGTTATCACAAATTTACAAAAGGTCTTCTCTCTTAAGCATCTTGGGATAGTTAAGTACTTCTTGGGCCTGGAAGTACATTCAGTTTCTGATGGTTTGCTCCTAAATCAACATAAGTAGATCCTGGATCTTCTCAAGAAAACCAATATGGTGTCCTGCAATCCGTGCATCACACCTCATTGTATCAGTCAAAAGCTTTTTCTGAAAGACAGCCCTTTGTTTGACAAGGCCACTTTATATCGTAGCACCATTGGGGCCTTGCAGTATTTGACACTCACTAGGCCGGACATATCCTATATTGCAAATAAGCTGAGTCAATTCTTGCATGAACCTACTACATCACACTGGGGTGCCTGTAAAAGGGTGTTAAGGTATCTTAAAGGCACTTCTCATCATGGTCTCCTGTTTTCTCCTATCAGACTTCATCTTCAGAGTTTTTCGGATGCGGATTGGGCGAGTTCTATTGATGACAGACGTTCCACCAGTGGTTACTGTGTCTTTCTTGGATCCAACCTCATCACCTGGAGTTCGAAGAAACAAAACATGGTTGCCCACAACAGCACCGTGATGGAATATAGGTCTCTTGCCACAACAGCTACCGATCTGATTTGGATCAAATCCCTCTTCACTGAGCTTGGTTTCTCTCTTGATCAACAGTCTGTTCTTTGGTGTGACAACATAAGTGCCATCTCTTTAGCATCAAATCCATTTTTTCATGCTCGAACAAAGCATATCGAAGTCGATGTTCACTATATTTGGGAAAAAGTACAGAGTAAAGAAATTGAGATTCGGTATCTCCCTTCAGAGGATCAATTGGCTGACATTCTTACCAACCCCCTTCTTTCGATCTGGTTCCAGACTTTGTGTTCGAAATTTTCTTTACAAACTCCCCCTGGCTTCGTTTGAGGGGAGTGTATTAGAGTTTTCAGTTGTAACTAACTAACTAACAACCTAGAGTTAGTTAAGGGTAGTTTTGTAAATATCTATTTTCTATTTTCCTAACTGAATGTCTAACCATAACTGAACAACTCAGTGTATAAATATCAGCAATGAGATCAATAAAATTGTTCTGGTTCATTTTCCTTTTCTATCTCTTATGTTAAACATTTCTGGGATTTAGCATCCTGTCTTTCTTAGTTTTTCTATGGAAGATCTTGGTCTTACCTTAATTATCCCATTATTCCCCCTCTAATCCTTGGGTTTATTTTGGAGTTCTTAGCTGCATTTCTTGTTGACAAGAAGAAAGGCTTTGGTTCCATTTCAAACGCCCTCTGTTCCTTTCCCCTTTTTCCATTCGATCCCTCCCCTGTTTTTGCTAATTTTGTCTGTTCTTTTGTTTTTCCTTTTGTTGTGTTTGTTCATTTCTTTTATCAGTCTCCCCCCAGTGTTTGTCTTCAATGGCTGACAAAATCTAAATCCCAGCGGAGCAAATACACAGACCCCAGGTAATATCACACACGATGACCTCTCCTCGTTATACGCAAACCTCTCTCTCAATGCAGACAAAAAAATCCAAATCCACTCAGATTCCTGCTCATGGAAAATATCGATGGGACGCTGAACCTAGTTGGTCGAGTTCTCGCTCCCCACATCATCGGCTTCAATTCCATCTCCTTTATGTTCAAGCGCATTTGGAACCCTCGTCACTGCCTCACCTACAAACCACTGGGTGAAAATACAGCACTCTTCCAGTTCCGCAACATCGTTGATATGAAAAAAGTCCTGAATGGATCACCCTGGTTGTTTGATAAATCCCTCCTGGCACTCTCAGAAGCTAACTCACGCCACATTGGATCTAAACTAGAAGTCTTTTCTTGCCCATTTTGGGTTCAAATCCATGACCTTTCTATTGGCCTGATGAACAATCTTTCGTGGAGGTAGCTGGCAACATTGTTGGTAAATACTTATCTGTGGACGCGGCATTGGATGGTTCTTTAATTGGTCGATTTCTTCGAGTTCGAGTTGATTTGAATATCACCAAACCCCTGTGTTGTATCATCAAAACATCATTTAGGGGCTCTGATTATGTGTTTCCAATTAAATATGAGCGACTCCAAAACTTTTGCTACCATTGTCGCATTATCGAACATATTGATAAAGATTGCGAAAGCCGCATTCTTAATCCTACTACTACTCTCACTGGAGCTATGTATGGCCCCTGGATACGGGCCACCCCAGCTGATAACCCATTCTCTGAACCCTGGACATCTAATAGTCCTTCCTCTTCTAACCACCGTGCCCCTCCCCACTCAGTTGATCCCAAAACCACCATCATAACTGCTCAAGCCCAAACCACAAACCCCACCCGACCTTCTCACATACATCCATCATATGATGACCCACAACCTTTCCCAACCCAATATTCAAACCAAATTAAAATGCCCCACTCTACTACCAATAGCCCCTCCACGCAACAAAATAATCCCCTACACAGTCCACCTCATCAAACTCTCATCCCTCAAATTACCATTACTGCCCCCCACCCCAGTGAAACCCCCATTGACACCGCACCCTCAACCTCTAAAACTCCCCCCTCCAGCAACCTTGTTTAATCCATCCCAAACCCTTTCATCCACCCCTGCCACTAGCAGCCAGCCCGTGTTAGGGAAAATTTTGTAAGTCCAAGCGGCTACGATAATCTAGAGGGGGGGTGAATAGATTATCTCCATCTTTTCGATTATGCCCTCTTTTTCGAACAAAACAAGCCAAGACAATAATAAAGGTGCGGAATGTAAACAACACACGTCAATTTATAGAGCTTCACCCCACCTAGGGACTACGTGCTCTACCAGCCCAATATATCCGGGATGGGTTTCGAAAAAGAAAAAGAATTTTATTAATTACCAAAATTAATACAAATTCAACTTACAACACCTTGAAGAGCACCACACTCTTCTTCAACGCCACCTTTGAGATTACCACAATCTCTCTTGAAGATTACCACAATCTCCAACGACACCTTGAAGATTACCACAATCTTCAACCTTGAAGAATACCAAATTCTTCAACACCTCGACAAGAAGATTACCACAATCTTCTTACACCTAACACCTAGATCACCCAAGTGTGTTCTTACCACAAGAACACTCACAAGGATATCTTGTGTTGAATGATTACCCAAAAATTCAAGATTACAACTCGATAATGAATTATACAATTGAGTGCAAGTGTAATCAAGAATAGCCTAGACCTCAAGAAAGTGAAAGTGATAAGCTAGGCAAATTACAACAAGAATAATGACAATATAAGACCAAGTGTTTGCTTGAGTATTTCTTGTTGTGTTGTATTATTCTCTCTTATAGTTGTTCTTCAAATCTTCCTCTATTTATAGGAGATGATTGATACTTGATAGGCTCCTCTTGGAATCTGATATCTACAAAACAATTGCAATTAAAATCAAGATTATAGCTGTTAGAAATCAATCCCACAAATTAGGGAAAAGCATCTGTTGCCGACAACGGTTATAATTTTTTTGTAAAACTTGAGAATTAACCGTCGCATGTAAATAAGATTTGAAAAGAACACAACAAAATCACACGGGGAGATCGGCCCAGGGGGTGGTCGACCGGTCGCCCAGAGGTGCGACCGGTCGCCCCCTAGGTTGACCGGTCCCCCTGACCATTTTTGAGGATTCAACGAGTTCTGTTTCAAGAAACTCGTTCCCAGGTACCGGTCGCCTCTTTGGTCGACCGGTCGACCTCTGAAATGAAATGTTGTCCCATTTTTGTCGAAAATAAACCTCAAGAAATACTCCAAAAAATTAGTAAAAACATTTTAAATCGATCGGGAGTATTTTGGACAACATTAGAAATATAGTTTTGATGAAATAACACTTTAACACAAAATCATCAAAAATGTTGTCCGATATAATCTTGAAGAAATACTCCAGAAAATATTTAGAACCATTTTAAATCATTTAATAGTATTTGGACAACTTTTAAAACATTGTTTTGGTATACAAACAAAATCATCAAAATCATGATAAAACCATTTATCAAACAATCTCCCCCTTTTTGATGATTACAAACCAAAACAATTTTAAAGAGGCCGATTTCGAATACAAGACAATTTTACCGGTTAAAAAGAACTATCCGTTGTGAGCGACAACATTCCACGCAATATAATCACAAGGATAGGAGTAGAGATATTAAACATATATAGCAAAAGCTCCCCCTATCAATATGCACAACAAGAGTAATGTAAAAGCAATCATCCACAAGCTAAAAGCTTAGCTTTTACATATTGGTCTTAAGTACAAGAGCTTGTAAGCTCCCCCTGTCAACAAAACATCATTAGACAAATATATAAGTCCATAATACAACAAATGGATTAAATATAATCCACAACTTATGTCTTTTAGAAGCCATAACTTATAGCTTCTTTCTCGAGCTTATTTTAGCTTTTATGAGCTAATAAGCTTATAACCTGTTTCTCCCCATTTGGAATCATCAAAAAGAATGTTAGCACGATAAAAACATCATATAATCATATCAAAGTGCGCAACTAAACCGATGTATCGAGCTATATGAACATTGAAGCTTATAAACCAAATATGAGGGAAAAGTCGATCATACGACTTGTAGAAGCTTATGAAAACTCATTTGATTTGCAAAACATGATCTCTATAAATATATAAGACTTTTGAAATCGAGAGAATCATGTAGGTGATGAATTTTTCATTGAAACGTTTTATCGAACACTTGGCGGGCGTCAAAGATTGAAAAAGATATATATAGCCCTTGCAAATGTAATCAAGCTAAGTTTTTCATCACCAAAAGCAATTTTATAAATATCATCCATCAACAATCATCATGCTCAACACAAATATATAAGAATTGCATCAAGAGATACACATATAAGCCAAGTTCTCAAGGGTTCAACCCAATTGAGATAAGGGAGTAGAATTCTTACCATTTAATCGGTGAAGACGAGCAATGATGATGATATTCGAGCTAGATAATCCCCAAAATATGAATTTTATGCAACAAAACATATCTGAAGTGAATTGTGTGTGAAAATGTCAAAGGGGTCGAAATGGAGAAGAAAAACACCAAAATGACAAAAGTCTGGAAACAGAACTGATTTTAACGAAAAAATCTCTTAGGGCGACCGGTCCAGGATATGGGCGACGGCCGAGCAGTGGGCGGTGGGCGGCCGGTCGGCCTGCACTCTGGCGCCCCATTTCATTACAAATCTGTTTTGAAATTCCGAAATTTGATCCAAAAAGCCGATTTTTCGCCCCTAAGTTTTAAAAACGTGCATAGACATCATTCAATATACATTATGTCATAATCAAGCTCGAAATGAGGTAAAATACTCGTGAGTGATCGATTAAAAATTCCTTGAGTTATCCTTGAGATGGAATTAAACACATCTCAAGTTTTTGTTAAACATGCAATCCCTTAGAAAAGATATCGAATCTCAATATGTTTAGTTCGATTCTGATTTAACCATATTTTGAAAAATTATTATCACCGGACTTGTTATCCCGAAAATAAGAACGTTTTAAGACTTTGGATACAACAAGTCATAAGAAAAAGTACCTTTCAAATATTTGAAAATTTCTTTTAACGACACTTTAATGAGATTCGTTGGGATAGTTTTTGAAGTCGAGCATACAGACATAAGGCATATGGAATGTAGCACCATAAATGATATCATAAATTTGTACAAGTAAGCATTCTTGCCCTTTTTCAAGAAACAAAGAGAGTTGATTAACTTTACCTCTTGTAAAATCATTTTGCAAAAATAGCTAAGTCTATCAAACCATATATGGGGTGCTTGTTTTAAACATAATAAGGCCTTTTATACAAATCATTTTGGCCTAAGAATTTTCAAAACCCTGATTGTTTTTCATAGACTTCTAAAAGCCATTTTAGAGAATTGGATTTAACATCCATTTGGTAAAGCTTAAAATTTTCTTAAAAACAAGAATGGGCAAGTGAAATGCGAATAGCTTCTAAATTTGCTACGGGTGCAAATGAATCATCAAAATCGATACCTTCTTCTTGACAATACCTTTGAGCTACTAACCTTGCCTTGTTCATCAAACTTGTTCCAAAATACCAAAAATTTCTGAAAAATCTCAACAAAAAATCTTGTACAAGAGCATAGTGATATCGAATGATAGAGACACTATATCAAGTAATACAAACTATGCTTAAAGAAAATCATCAAGAATATAATACAACATGTAAGTTCAAATAAGCTTGTAGAAAGCTATATAAGGTCTCTTTTGAAATATGAAAATACGAGAGCACATAGTTGAGACCTCATTTACAAGAATCATATGAACAAGAGCTTTGACATAAGCATCCAAGAATAATGGCATTTATAAGTGCAATAAAATGCATAACTTTATCAAAACAAAATATAATCCTTTACAAATCTTGGATAAAACAAGCTATGTCAAATAATGCCTTTTCAAAAAATCAAAACATCCTCTTAATGGCACTTGTATAAAATAAGCACATAGGCATATGGCACAACATGTATCGAGTCTAAGAGATGAATAACAATAGTAAGTGTACCTCGATAGTTCATGTTACTCTTGACATATTATGACGTAGATGGCCATTTGTGATGATATATGAATCCTACATAATTCTTAAATAAGACTGTAGGTCCCAAGGGGTGTGAGTGTAAGGTTTAGAAGGGGGGGGGTTGAATAAACCTTACCAACTTTTCGATTTAGTCCTTTTAAATGTTCAGAGTTGATACTACACAGCTGTGTCCTTGGTGGACATCTAATTTTGTTAATCAGTAGAGTTAGTCACTCAACAAACTCGACCGAGCCGTTGATAGAATAACTCATTTGTTAAGACTAAAGACATAGGTCAACCGTAGTTTGTTTTATTGGAAGACTTTAACACCCTTAAACTTGGTTTAGTACTTAGAGATTATCAAGTGGATAGCAAATTTATCACAGAGTTAAATAAATAAGATGCAGGAATTAAAGTCTTTGAAATGTAAATGACACGATAAGTTTTTATAGAGGTTCGAAGATGGGGGTAATTCTTCTACTCCTCTCTTCTCCAACTCCTGGAGGAATCCACTAGGTATTGATCAAGATACTGCAGTGGTAACAATGTCCAGGATACAAGTCTTGATCACAGTGACTTGATCCTTTGGGACTCGATGCCCCGGAGATGCCTTGGTCACGCACTGGCTTCTCGACGACTCGGCCTTCTTCACGGGCGGTACGCTTGCTACTATAGCCCACTTGCTCAAGCTCTTTGGATTTGATCACGAAGCCCTCAAAAACTTGAGACCTGGGTTCGACTTGAACCTTCCTACAATCCTCCGTGGAATGTAGACCCTTGATTCTTCAATAATTTCCTCTTCAAGCGATTGCGGTTATCTTTCCTTCACTGGTGAGTGTTGGATTGATTTCCTTCGTAGTTTAGGCTTGAGGATTGAACATGAATGATTTGAGAATATTTTTGGTTACAGATATTGATTTTCTAGCTCGTATTTGTTTTTTTAAAATGTCAAGGTAACCAACATTCTCTCAAATAAACTCCTCAGCCTTTTATAGTGTTCTTTTGAAAATTTGCCCGTTGAAGAGATAGGCTTATTCTCAAAAGACACTTGTGGTCGTTGGCTTGTCTTGTTGCAGTCCTTCGAATTGCCACTTCCTCGTATGAATTGTTCTTGACTTTTGAGTTCGACATGGTGCGAGTGCTTCCCGGTGGTTTATTCCTTTTGCACGCTTCTAGGAATGAGCACTTCAAGAAAGGTAGCATGGAGGTATTACTTGTTTAAGTAATTCTCTTGATTTTTGTGCAACGGATCTCTTTCAGTTATCTCGACTTGACTGCATTTCCTTGCTTTCCCAGGTGACTTAGAGTCACCTTCCAATCATGGATGACTCTTCGTCACTTTAACTTGAGACTTGGCTATCTTGAGTTGACTTGCGATACTTTACTGTTGCATCTCGGCCTATACCTTGATCGAGTTCCGTCTTCTCTTCTTTGCCATACTCAAATTGTCTCGCGGAGTCTTCCTTCTAGTCTCGGTTTGTCTTCTTGCATGTTTAGGCATAGTGACTTAACTTGACTTGACCCAATTTATTTATTACAATGCGGTTTACAACAAAAATGGGGTGCCAACTTCCTATTCTAAGTTTTACATGGCATTCATCAAGATCTAAACAATAAATTTCCCAACAATTTCCCATTTTTGATGATGCCAAAACTTATACATTCAAAGTGTAAATAGCAAAGATACATACGAGATAGTGCATTCACAGAGAATGTATGCGTAGAATCAATTTTTTTATTGATCATAACATTCTTGTCCTTTACACAATTTACAAAGTGTATCGAGCAAACATCTATGTCTACGCAAAAATAGAGAATTTGATTTATTACTGAGAGGAAGACTTACATAAAATGTATTTACTAGTAAAATACATGAATGGGTGGATAGCAACACTTCATCTCCTTCGCTTCCTCCTTCTTTTTCTTCTTCTTCACTCTGTCATCTTCGGTCTTCTTTTCTTTTTCTCATCTTCACCGCTTTCTTCTTCTTCTTTTCATACGCCTTCCGGAAGCTTCATCTCTTCTTATTCTCTCTTGTCTCTCTCCCATAGCTGAGTTTGTCTTTTATTTTCTTCTTCAATTCTTTTCACATACTCAACATTGTTCTTAGCCACTTGCTTGATTGGCTACTTCGTCAAAACCAGCCAAAGAGATCCCTCCTCTTTTGCCTGGATCTATGTACTCATTGTTTTTGGGCGAGAGGTCAGGTCTGAAACCTCTCCCTCCAACGCTTCTTCCTCTACCTCTTCTTCAGGCGTGTATTGTCTTTGGGGCCTTCTTTTTCCCATTGAGTGACTAGCGGAGTGACCAGCAGAGTGATCACGGTAGTCTCGCCTGTCAACTTCTTCACATAGTGTGAGACCCTTTTCCAAAGATACAAGTCCCAGGCTTGAGCCATGGACATGTTTGCGAAGTATCCTCGGGATGCGGCGTTTTAAATTCATCAATCGATCTTGGCTCGATTCGGCATCCGAGATGGCATAAGTGTCTCTGTCTCTTTGGAATGCCTCCATGTTGTTTCAAAATATCCATAACTCGGGCATTCATCATTCCTTCCACTTCCTCCATCCCTGCTTCAACTGTCTTTCTCTTGTCAGCCATAGGTACAGTAGAGTGTTGGAGTAGCAGAGTTATTGGGAGTTTCTCGATAATATCATTTGTGACAAGACCTTGTTGGGGGATTTGTGCAATCATCAAGGTCACATATCTCGATCCTTCCCCCTCAACAGACTTCCCTTTCTTTTCTCTTGAAACTTCCTCAGTTGTCTTTTCCTTGCTGCTCCATCCTTCTCAACTTCGGATCCCTTCGCTTTTAGGTATTCCTCTTTCCCCTTTTTGGCATCATCAAAGGAGAGAGGAACCCTGGAAACAAACTAGCAAGGGAAGTCGAGTCTGGCGATAGCAAGTTCGCTTCGAGTCCGCTGCGAGTATCTTTGCGAAACTCGAGTGAGTAGCGTTGGATTGACTTTAAGCGGCTTCATCTCGGCCGTGAGAAGGCTGAATTTTCGATCCATGTTTTCTTCCATACGCAGGAGCTCATTCTTATTTTGCTCACGCAGCTTTATCTCAAAGTGTGAGATTCATGCATGTGCTCAATGTGTTCTCTCAATTTTGTCTTCGCATCAAGCATTCTTAGCTCACCATACCAATGACTTGTTGAACAATGTTCGAAATATCTAGCTTGTTCCACACGCATTGTTTCTTCTTTGTTGCCACCACTCCCGGATTCGACTATTATGCCTCTCAAGTCGCAGTAAGGTTGGCATCTCTATTATCCATCTCATGTCCATCGAGGCCTGGTTCCTCTCCATCCGTTCAATTTCAGTAAATAATGCTTTGAACACCTCCCCGAACTTCATTTGTTCCTCTGCATTGCGGTGACGGCCAAGCGGCGTCAAAATCATAGTCATTTGGATCGATGGTATCGATGGAATGACAGGATCGGCCCATGGAAGCGCTCGAGATCTCTTTTTCGACTCTTGGGAGGTCGGGTACCTCCAGAGAGAAGGGAAATGATTCTACAAAGGGATCATCACGGGCAACCTGGAATTTGTTCAATGATGAGTGGTGCTCGTGAAGTTCCTTGTGGAGTCGAACCTATTGCGGCTTGGGAGCTGCGCGCGATGGACTCTGTTTGGTGGGAGTGCATTGTGAAGTTGACCCGACTTGCCGAGCCTCATTGTCTCAACGCAACCGTTGGTCTCATTTGGTTTTCCACGTGAGTTGATGGTCCTCGGCCTTATCGAAGCGTCATCGGACGATGATGAGATTTCCATGGGTGGCTCATCATCAAAGTTGTAAGTTTGACGAGTAGACTTGAGGTCGACTTACTCGTGGTTGGAAAATCCTCGGTGAGTCTTTTAGATCGATCACGGGGGATGACTCGGCCATCGTCTCCTTCCGATCCCAGAGAGGTTACATCAGATTATCCTGGGAATCGTGAAGCGCACTTATCTCCTTTTTCGATGGATCAATGATAGCAGGAGGGATGTTCGTACTTTAGCTTCTTTACCAGGGAAGTCTCAACCTCCCGTTGGCCTTCATTACCTCCTGCAGTCTCAATCTAGGCGAGGCCTTGGACATCCCTTTCGACGGTGTCGGCTATCTTAGGGTCTTTCTGCGGTGGCATCCATTGGAGTCTCAACTCCATGGATTGCACTTTAAATCGCCAGTGTTAACTCCAGGGCTATTCTTTCGTGCCTCGATCGCATCGCTAGCGTCATTAGCACCAGAGCGGTTAGCGGCTCGGTGAGACAGATCTCAATCTATCGAGCTCGTCGATGACAACTTGCTTTGTGTACTTTGTGTTTGTTCCTTCTCCACTTCGCCTCCTAGATTCATTGTGGAGTCACTACGACATCCTCCGACCTTGCCGCGGTGGAGGGAGTTTCCCCCGGTGGCACACCACGGTGAGTGACTTGGATTGGGGTCACTCGTCTCCGGACTCCTTTGTTCCCATTGAGTATTGCCGTTGGGGCGGTGGTAAGACACCTTCATTAGGGGTTGGCTCGTGGGGTCCCCACTATCCCGGTTTCATCGCAGCGAGTTCCTTAGTTCCTTCTTCCGAGTGAGTGGGGAGTGGTGGCAAAGAACAACGGTGGCAATATCTTCGCACCACTCCCATTGGGTCTATCTCCGGTGTGTTTTGGAGGACTCTCTGGTCCCTCCATCATTCTTTGTTCATGAAGGATTCTCGGATTCTCGCATTGCGTCTTTGCATTTGCAATTCTTACGCGGCGCACAAAGAACAGGTCCGGATCCTCATCACTTTCGATAGGATGTCAAAGTGAGGATGTGTATGCTCGTGGTGCCGGTGATAGGGCGAGATCTTTGGCCTTCTCACGTGCCTCTGCGTGCTCACCGCTTTAGCCCGTTCATTTTCTTTTCGAATTTCAAAGTATATTTATGCAATTATCCTCGTCGAGGGCTTGCGATCTTTGTGTCCACCTCAAGAAATCAAGAGTTCTTCTTCCTCAAGAATGAACTCGGATATTCAAATTGCACTCGGACAGGCTCAACTTCCATTTTCTCCACTCTCATGACGATTTTGGATGTCGGATACAATGGAGAGTTCATGATTACATCGTCTTCATCATCCTCTTCTGGCCCTCGTTTCGGTATTGAGGGTAGCGAGACTTCGCCGCTCAACACCTTGGCGGACCTCTTGCAGGTGGAGAAACAACCCTGTCAACAGGTGATTTTTGCCTCGGCCATTCTTTGTTCCTCAACTGTTCTAACTACACTGGTCTTCATGTTGCCTCTGCTGATCGGCCTCAAGAGACTTGGCGTTTCATCAATCACCACGGAGACTCTACTTCTCCAGCGAGTCTCGGAGTATCTTCTCCGGTGAGTGACATACTCACTGTCTTTTTCAAGCTCGGAGAGTTTGGAAAGTCTTCTTCTTCTCTTTGTTTCAACCAAAGGGATTTGCTCCACTTCCTCTCGGTTGATTGAAGGTGAATGCCTTCGTAGATGTCTTAGAGGTAGTTTGCCTTCCTTGTTGTGTGGCGTCCTCTTCTTCTTGATCACCGGAGAATGGATTAATGGTTCCTTCTCCACTACGGGCGCGGGGGGAGAGACACACGGCTGCGGGCGGGTGACTCTTACTGCGGGCGGGAGCAGATTTGTTTTTCTTTCTTTGCGCAGGGGCAGTTAGATTCTCTTAGCAGTGCAGGAGCAAACCTTCTTCTTAGGTGGAGAGGAGACAATTTGTATCTTGGTCGGTGATTCCCCCTCACTCGATCGGCTCTCTTAGCGTAGGCTCTCTTCTCGTGCGCCAGAGAGGTTTGATCTGAACATCCTCTTGTTTACATGAAACGCCTTTCCATGTCGAAGAGGGACTCCTTTTACCTCCATCAGCCGGCCAATCACCAGACCGTATCCTAGGGAACCTCCAAACATTCCGCCCTCCTTGAAGGATTTATTCCCTACATTCTGGCAGAGTCTGCTGTAGAAAAACTCAGCCCAATTCACTTTCTTTTCTTCAATGATCGCAGCCATTACGATCAATTTCGCTTTGACGGTTGGTCAAAGCCGCCAAATTTGATGTCTATGCATTTGGCAACGATGTCCAACAATTTGTGGTAGTCCTCCTTCAGCTGACCTCTTGTTAGTCGTGTGTAGACTATCTTTTCAAGATAGTCGGTCTTGGCTACTTCTTTCCAAGCAACGACCAAGTCAACATCAACTTCATTGATTTCTGGTGCTCCTTCCGCCGGTAATGAGCAGTGTTCTGCCAAATCCTTGGCAGTGATGATGAACTCCTTCTCGTGAACAGAGGATTTGATCCCCTCATCGTGAATCTCAGCGTTCATGTAGAACTGTGCGATCTCTTCCACATAGGTCATCGGAAACTCCATCGTCAAAAATGGTTTTAGCCCAGATGTGTCGAGTTTTTCAGCGATCTTTTTTATGAGGGCGTCATCGGATCCCTGTTTGACCATACCCTTGAAATCCACAGTAGACCCGGTGTGGATTTGCTTTCCCATCTTGACAAAATCGCGAGTAGATGCCATTTTTCAGTATTTCACCGAATGAAACTTAGAAGATGATTTGAAGATTGATAGGGTTTTTGAGAGAGTTTTTGCCTTTTCTTTTGAGAGAGAAATGAACAGTTTTTGGTAATATGTGAGAGAAACGGACGAAAATGGTTTAAGTATGGTTCATGAAAGGGCGTGCGGGTGGTTTTTAAAATGTGATCGAAATCAATCTGCATCATTTATATCCAATCATAAGCTTGGTGTGCGGCTTTTGCACAGACACGCGTCATAATTATCTTTGGCGTCATTCTTAAAAACATTCCCGCTTAGTAAAACGACGGGCGTTTTTGTCACTTTGCTTATAAATGACTCACTTATCCCTTAGTGATTTAACTCTTTTTCTCACAGTTCTCCTAGTGACTCATTTGTCGCCTAATTCGGTACAACGTTGTTTCCGATATGGTGATTCACTTAGCCGATTTGAGAGTTCACTCTTTTTCCTTTTCGTGTTTCATTTCTTTTCTTTGAGTCTTCGAGTGTCACTCAACTCAATTAACCCTAACTCATGCTTGAGTTCTTCAAATCTTGACTCACATAATGGTTTTGTGAATATGTCAGCCAACTGTTTATCAGTTGAAATATATTCCAAGGTGATGTCCTTCTTTTCAACATGATCTCTTATGAAGTGATATCTGACATCGATATGCTTTGTTCTTGAGTGCAACACAGGATTTTGAGTGATTGCAATTGCACTTGTGTTATCACACATGATTGGAATTTCCTTTTCTTCAACTTCATAGTCTCTCACTGCTTTGTCTCATCCATAGGACTTGGGCACACAATTTTGCCCGCAGCCTATGTATTCTCGCTTCACCTTTTGTAGAGGTGGCTATTGAATTTTGCTTTTTGCTAAACCAGGAAATTAGCTTTGTTTCAAGCGCTTGACATGTGCCTCGAGGTGCTCTTCCCGTCAACTCTACATCCAACATAGTCAGTCCGAATAGCCAATTATCTTGAATCCACCTTCCTTTGGATACCATAAGCCAACTTCTTGGCTTCCTTTCAAATATCTCAAGATTGTCTTGGCTGATCATGTGGCTTTCTTTTGGAGCAGATTGAAATCTTGCACATACACCTACAAAGCAAAGGTGATGTCCGGCCGCTTCTTTGTGAGATAGAGCAATGATCCAATAAGTGCTCAGTATCTTGTTTGATCTACTGTGCCTGCCATCCGCATCCATATCCATTTTGGTGATGTATTAATTGGTATTTTCACGTAGAAGACTTCTCTTCCATACCAAATTTCTTCATCAAATCTCTGGTGTATTTTTGTCGACTTATGAAGGTTCCATCCTTCATTTGTTTCACTTGGAGTCCAAGGAAGAATGTCGCCTCTCCCATCATGCTCATTTCGAATTTGCTTTGCATGAGGTTTGAAAATTTATCACACAACTCTTTGTTTGTGGATCCAAAAATGATGTCATCCACATATATTTGAACAAGCAAAGTATGCTCTTCCTGTCTTGAATTCTCAAGAGTGTTCTATCCACTTTTCCTTTTGTGAATCCATTCTCGGTCAGGAAGTGTGATAAAGTATCATACCATGCTCGGGTACTGTTTCAATCCATATAGAGCTTTCTTGAGTTTGTATACCTTATCTCCAAGAGTCTTCCGCTCAAATCCTCGGAGGTTGTTCAACATACACTTCTTCTTCCAATAAACCATTAAGGAATGCACTCTTTACATCCATCTGATATATAATAAAATTCTTGTGAGCTGCATAGGCAAGAAACATCCTTATAGCTTCCAATCTTGCTACAGGGGCAAATGTTTCATCAAACTATCCCTTCTTCTTGGCAATATCCTTTGGCTACTAATCTTGCTTTGTTTCTTACCACGTAACCTTCCTCGTTCATCTTGTTTCGAACACCCATTTAGTGCCAATAACATTTTGATGGGTGGGTCTTTGAACTAATTCCCATACTTTATTTCTTTCAAACCGATTCAGACTCTTCTTGCATAGCTTGAATCCAATGTGTGTCATCCAATGCTTGTGACACATCTTTGGCTCTATTTGTGAGATAAAGCATGTGAACATAACTTCTTGTTGAGTTCGATCTTTTTTTGACACCTTCTCTTATATCTCCAATGACTAGTTCGTGGATGGTCTCTCACCATCTTACATCGAGGTTGGAGTAAGTTAGTGGATTGATCGTCTGCCTTGACCATGTTGCTTTGATCGCTTTCTCGTCATCACTTAGCCGCAGATTTTCCATTTGTTTTTGAAACTCAACTATCTCATCTTCATCCGGGTTTATAATTCGGCTTCAAACTTGAAGATAGGGACTCTTTCGCATGGTTGGTTGATTGAACTTATCGGTGACTCTTCAATGTCTTCTCCATTTACATTTGGCTCATCAAACACCACATGAATGGATTCCTCTCGTAACCATAGTCCTCTTGTTGAGTACTCTATAGGCTTTGCTTTTAGTGAGTATCCCAAGAAGATACCTTCATCGACTTTAGCATCAAAAGCCTTCAAATTATCTTTGGCATTATTATGGATGAAGCATTTACATCCAAATATTCTAAAATATGCAACATTTGGTTTTCTTCTGTCCAAATCTCATGGGGAGTCTTTGTCGTTGTTTGTCTGTTTATCATGCATCTATTTTGAGTGTAGCATCTTTGTGTTTATTGCTTGACTCAAAATCTTTTAGGTAGCCCCTGCTTCACCTAACATGGTCCTTTGCCGCTTCTTTGAGAGTTCTATTCCTTCTTTTTGCAACTCCATTCTGCTTTGTGGAGTCCTTCTTTGTAGACAATTCATGACCAATACCATTTTCTATACAATATTAGGTTATTATACCATTGACAAACTCGGTTCCTCCGTCGGATCTTATTTTGATAATGGTTTGGCTCTTCTCATTTTGAATCCTCTTTGGTGTGGTAGTTTCTATAGAGTTTCTTTTCTTCTTACACATGAATATTGTCCATGTATATCTTGAGTAGTCATCTACTACCACCAAGGTGTATTTCTTCCCACTTATGCTAGTTTGGTTCAACTGGACCAAATAGATCCATATGTAGCAGATGCAATACTCTTGTTGAAGATGGACATGTCTTTTCTTTGAATGATGATTTGATTTGTTTTCCCTTCTGACATGCGTCACATATACTCTCCTTCTTGTATAATCGAGTCCGGAAGTCCTTCCACAAGATTGCTTCGCAAGCTTGTTAATCGTTTTGAAATTCAGGTGACTAGAACTTCTTGCCCCAACCAACTTGATTTTTGTGCTCTTTGCTAAAAGACAGTGCTTGGTGTTGTAGTTGACCAATCCACGACATACATGTTATTTTGTCTGCATCCTTGCAACACAACTTCATTTGATTCAGTATCCTTAATTGATTTGGCATATACCCATGTTAAATCCAACATTATAACCCTTGTCACAGAGTTGGCTGATGCTTAACAAGTTGAAGTTGAGTCCTTCAACATATGCAACATCTGTGATTTCTAATCCGTTTTTCTTGATGGATCCAATGCCTCATATTTCTCCTGGAGCTTCATTTCCTCCAAATATGACTTTTGCTCCTTTGACTTCCTTGAATTTTGATAGATTTTTCTTGTTTCCTATCATGTGTCTGGAACAACCACTATCCATGTACCAGGTTCCTTGGCACTCAGCTGTTCCTTGAACCGCAAACAAGGAAATTAAGTTTTAGGTACCCATACTTGTCCGGGTCCCGAGGGGTTAGTATTGTAAGATGATCCAACCAACCTATAGCCAAATGGTTTGACTAAGGGGTTGCCATCTATCAGTGCCATAATCATAATTAATTTTGGCAAATTGCTTGGGGATTCTAGGTTCATACAACTGTCTCTTTTGTCTGTATGCCTGTATATGTGTTTTAGCAATTGCCTTCTTTGGGTAGTTGTGATATCTCTGAGTGTAGTGCCTAGGTGCATATGTGTCTTTGATGAAAGCTCTTATACCTTTGGAATGGCCTTTCTTGAGTTCTAGGCCTTTGCCATTTTTGCTTATATTCCATAGGTCTTTGCCGATAGTTCACATTATTCCAATCACTTGGCTTGGGTATTTTCTACCATTCCCTTCATATGTATTTCTTTTATAGAACTTCGGGGTTTTTGGTAGCTCTGTTTCTTCTTTCTGAGTATTTCCTATTTGGAGTTTTTGAGGAACTAATTTGGATTTCTTCTCACTGTCCTCTCAAAGACACTTAATCTGTTTTCCTTTTCCTTTATAACCAAGGCCGTTTGCTTGTAATTGTGCTTTGGAATAAATGTGTGTGCACCATTTGGAGTTTTGGTATTTTGAGATACTTCATTGCTTGAAGATCCTTTTTCCAAAATTACTTTTGGAGCTTGACACAAAGACAGAGGAATTAAATCCTAAGCCTGTCTTGTCTCCACATTCTCTTTGACTCATAATAAGATCATCCAATGATTTAGATGCCTTAGTGAATGAGGCAATCACATTTCTCGAGGTCATTTTCCTCTTTTTTTTAGCACTATTTCTCGCTATTAGCTTAGCATTTTAGGTCTTTAAACTTTCATTCTCATCATCTATTTGACTTAGAGTACTCGGCTCCTTAGTCATTTGTGAGTTTGGCTTTTGAGTAGTTTGTTTTCCTCATTTAGTAGTGTGTGTGAGGATTTAATGTGTTCAAAATCTTTCATCATTTTGCCTAATGAATCATAAAGATCAGTGGGTGATGAAGTGTGTGTGTCACGATCACTATCACTAGAACCGAGTGTGATGAGTTAGAGTGTACCTCATCTTCTTGGTCGGGTTGGTCTTGTTCCTTGGCCATCAAACGGATCAAGGCTTCTTCTTGAGTCACTTGAGTAGTCACTACTCTCGAATCATTTGTGTCTCTTGACTTGGCTGTTTCAGAGATCAGTAGCCAACATTTTCTTTCCTTGTCTTCTTTCTCAAGACCTTTCTTTCTTCTTCATTCTGTATTTGTTGACTACAGGATATGGGCAATCAATGGTATAGTGACTGGTTGCCTACAGTTCAGCATATATTTTCAACCTTTTGATCGCTCTTTCCATTCTTGGATTGTCGCCCTTTGATATTGACTTTTTGATGCTCTGTTCTCTTGGTTGGCCTATCTTCCCTTGACTTGGAGGGAGCCGAGTGTCTTCCGGAGGATTCGCCCTTGCCTCTCTTGTAGTTCTTATTGAAGAACTTGTTAAACCTTTTAACCATCGGGCTATTTCCTCTTGGTCAATGACTTCTTTGACCTCGGCTCTCTTGCCATCCTTAACAATTAGAGCAAAATTGTTTTGGGTACAACTGTCTCTTCCTGGTCTTTTCTTCTCACCAAATTCGTAGGCTTTGAGATCCGAGAATAGCTCATGGTTGGATGTCTTGGATAGGTCCATGGAGTGTCTCATGGCCATGACTTTCATATCCCACTCGGTTGAGAGACTTCTTAGAATCTTCATACACATTTCTTCTGTGTATATTCTTTTCCAAGTGCGAGATAGCTCGTTAGTAATTTCGTGAACCGAGCATCCATTGATCCAAGGTCTCTCATGCGATCATTTTGAAATTCTCAAATTTCGTACAACCACCGATAATTTATTTTCCTTGATTTGCTCTCGAGCCTTCACAAATCAATGTTAGCTTGTCCCATTTCTTTAGCCATTTTGCATGATTTGACTTTATTGAACATGGCTTTGTCAAGGTTTTGTAAAGAATGTCCTTGGCCACATTGTCCAGGTTATATCTTTTTTCTGTCATCATTTGTCCATTCAACTCTTGGTTTTTCAACCATGGTGAGTGGGAGCAACATCCTCTTCACCTTGACCACTGACTCTCCTTACAGTTGTGTTCAATTTTAAAATTTGCAGTGGCCCATCCTCTATCACTATCCACATCTCATCATGTAATGCTGATAGATGAGCATGCATGCGAATTTTCCAATCATCAAATTCTTCAATTGTGAACATAGGGATGCGTGTCAAATTTGCTTCCATGATAATAACTTTTAATGATAAAAAGAGTTTTGAAAAACTTAAGTACTAAAACAGACTTTGAACAGTTTGGAGATCTAGTTCAGTAACCAGTGCGGAAGGCTCAATGAACCAACCGCTCTGATACCACTTGTAGGTCCCAAGGGGTGTGAGTGTAAGGTTTAGAAGGGGGGTTGAATAAACCTTACCAACTTTTCGATTTAGTCCTTTTAAATGTTCAGAGTTGATACTACATACCGTGTGTCCTTGGTGGATGACTAATTTGGTTAATCAAGAGAGTTAGTCACTCAACAAACTCGATCGAGCCGTTGATAGAACAACTCAAATTGTTAAGACTAAAGACTTAGTTCAAGCGTAGTTTGTTTTCATTGAAGACTTAACACCCTTAAACTTGGTTTAGTACTTAGAGATTATCAAGTGGATAGCAAATTTATCAACAGAGTTAAATAAATAAGATGTAGGAATTAAAGTCTTTGAAATGTAAATGACACGATAAGTTTTTATAGAGGTTCAAGATGGGGTAATTCTTCTACTCCTCTCTTCTCCAACTCTGGAGGAATCCACTAGGTATTCATCAAGATACGTAGTGGTAATGATCCGGATACAAGTCTTGATCACACACGGTGACTTGATCCTTTGGGACTCGATCGGAGATGCCTTGGTCACGCACCGGCTTCTCGTGACGACTCGGCTTCTTCACAGGGCAGTTTGCCTTGCTACTACAACCCACTTGCTCAAGCTCTTTGGATTTGATCGCGAAGCCCTCCAAAAACTTGAGACTGGTTCGACCTTGAACCTTCCTACAATCCTCCGTGGAATGTAGACCTCTTGATTCTTCAATAATTTCCTCTTCAACTGATTGAAGTTATCTTTCCTTCACGGTGAGTGTTGGATTGATTTCCTTCGTAGTTTAGGCTTGAGGATTGAACTTGAATGATTTGAGAATATTTTTGGTTACAGATATTGCTTTTCTAGCTCGTATTTGTTTTTTTAAAATGTCAAGGTAACCAACATTCTCTCAAATAAACTCCTCAGCCTTTTATAGTGTTCTTTTGAAAATTTGCCCGTTGAAGAGATAGGCTTATTCTCAAAAGACACTTGTGGTCGTTGGCTTGTCTTGTTGCGCAGTCCTTGGAATTGCCACTTCCTCGTATGAATTGTTCTTGACTTTTCGAGTTCGACATGGTGCGTGCTTCCCATTGGTTTATTCCTTTTGCACGCTTCGGGACCGAGCACTTCAAGAAAGGTAGCATGGAGGTATTACTTGTTTAAGTAATTCTCTTGATTTCGTGCAAATGATCTCTTTCGATTATCTCGACTTGATTGTATTTCCTTGCTTTCCCAGGTGACTTAGAGTCGACTTCCAATCATGGATGACTCTTTCCGTCACTTTAACTTGAGACTTGGCTATCTTGAGTTGACTTGATCGATACTTTACTCACCGCATCTCGCCTATACCTTGAGTCGAGTTCGTCTTCTCTTCTTTGCCATACTCATTGTCTCGCAATGAGTCTTCCTTCTAGTCTCCAGTTGTCTTCTTGCATGTTTAGGCATAGCCGACTTAACTCAGCTTGACCAGCCCTATTTATTACAATGCAGTTTACAACAAAAATGGGGTGCCAACTTCCTATTCTAAGTTTTACATGGCATTCATCAAAATCTAAACAATAAATTTCCCAACAAAGACTTGCACAAAACAAAAATGATACAAGTGTAGGCTAAAACAATAAAAGATATCGCAAGTAAGCTCATGCCATAAAAATTCATAAGAAATGATAAATTAAGTCTAAGCAAATACACAAGAGTTTAATATAAGCACCATACAAGGTCTTCTTTTCAAGGAATTTTTTTTTTTAAAAACACAAATATATATTGAAGACCTTAATTTTAAAAATAAATATTTTGAAAACTCATTTTGAAAATATAGGCAAAAAT
Source organism: Rehmannia glutinosa (assembly GCA_016081115.2). Classification (NCBI taxonomy): domain Eukaryota; kingdom Viridiplantae; phylum Streptophyta; class Magnoliopsida; order Lamiales; family Orobanchaceae; genus Rehmannia; species Rehmannia glutinosa. Next base: position 29,220,268 of record CM071926.1, read on the forward strand.
AAAGACATGCATAATAACTAAATAAAATGCATATTTAAATGGGGGTACAACTTATCAATTTCTCCATTTCCATGGGTTGTGCCGTTCCCATTGTTGATGATATCTTCCCCTTTGAAAATCATCTTGTTGATGATAGATTCTCCGATTGTTCCATTTCCAAGGATTATGTCTTTCCCATTGTTGATAATTTCTTTCTCTTGGAAATTCATTGTGGTGATGTCTTCTCCTTTGATTAAACGAGATGGTCATTTGATGTCTCCTTGGCGGTATGAATTTTCTTCGATTATTATTTCGCCGGGTACCTAATATAACATTGTTTTGTGGTACCCTCAAGTGCGTGGGTCCTTCGGGATTAGTCTTGAGACTTTTAGGTCTCCAACAATAATTAGAGCTATTTCTAGCTCGACAATTATTTACCGTATGACCCTTTTTACCACAATAGAAGCATGTAATAATTCTAGAAGTGTAATGACCAACATGCTTAGAGACATGACTATTTTTCATATGATTAACAACATTAGACTTATGGTCAAGTCCTTGTTTCAATTTATCACAACTATGAACATCAACAATCTTGGTCATTTTATTGGTACTCAAGTTGGATTTTAATAAATCCATTTTCATGCAATTAATATCCTCAATAAGAGTACTATTTTCTTTTTCAAGGTTTCTAACCTTGTCAAGTGTGGTGGTGTGATCACATGAAAGTGATTCATAAGAGGAAAATAAATTATCCTTATCAATTTTCAAAATATTGAATTCCTTTTTCAAATTTTTGTATTTAACAAGTAAGCTTTGGAATTCATTTTGAAGTTCATCAAAATCATTTTGCAAATCACTATAATCATTTTGTAATTCATTATCATAAGAAGTGGAGGGTTTTGAACTTACCTCTTTTTCTTCTTCTAAGCCCATAAGACATCGTTCGTTTTCATCGACGTCGGAAGTTGTAGGAAGCTCATCCCATGTTGAGTTTGTATCCATTTGAGAAGTAGATGCTTTTGAGTGGCTCCTTTCATTTGCATATACTTCTTCTAATTTTCTCCATACTTCATGTGCCGATTTAATTCCTACAATATGATTGTATTCCAAAATGGTAAGTGAACAATACAAAATATTAAGAGCTTTACCATTTAAGGAGATGATTTTCTTTTCTTCATCATTGAGCTCTTTGAGGCCTTTGTGTGGTGTGTCCATCATTGGAATGGATTCTTCATTTACGATCGTATTCCAAATATCGAACCCGCAACCTTGTAGATAGCATTCTATTCTTTCTTTCCAAAATGTAAAATTTTTAGAATCGAATAGTGGTGGCTTGGTGGTGGAGGCGCCGGTAAGATAGACTTCATTCGTAGCCGGTGATCGTTTCTCTTTACTCGCGATGTGGAACGAGCTTGCCAAAGAGTTTGGCTCTAATACCACTTGTAAGTCCAAGCTGCTATGATAATCTAGAGGGGGGTGAATAGATTATCTCCATCTTTTCGATTATGCCCTCTTTTTCGAACAAAACAAGCCAAGACAATAATAAAGGTGCGGAATGTAAACAACACACGTCGATTTATAGAGCTTCACCCCACCTAGGGACTACGTGCTCTACCACCCTAAGTATATCGGGGATGGGTTTGAAAAAGAAAAAGAATTTTATTAATTACCAAAATTAATACAAATTCAACTTACAACACCTTGAAGAGCACCACACTCTTCTTCAACACCACCTTTGAGATTACCACAATCTCTCTTGAAGATTACCATAATCTCCAACGGCACCTTGTGAAGATTACCACAATCTTCAACCTTGAAGAATACCAAATTCTTCAACACCTCGACAAGAAGATTACCACAATCTTCTTACACCTAACACCTAGATCACCCAAGTGTGTTCTTACCAAAATAACACTCACAAGGATATCTTGTGTTGAATGTTTACCCAAAAATTCAAGATTACAACTCGATAATGAATTATGCAATTGTGTGCAAGTGTAATCAAGAATAGCCTAGACCTCAAGAATGTGAAAGTGATAAGCTAGGCAAATTACAACAAGAATAATGACAATATAAGACCAAATGTTTGCTTGAGTATTTCTTGTTGTGTTGTATTGTTCTCTCTTATAGTTGTGCTTCAAATCTTTCTCTATTTATAGGAGATGATTGATACTTGATAGGCTCCTCTTGGAATCAGATATCTACAAAACAATTGCAATTAAAATCAAGATTATAGCTGTTAGAAATCAATCCCACAAATTAGGGAAAAACTGTCTGCTGCACAACGGTTAGAATTTTGCTGTAAAACTTGAGGGCGACCGGTCGCGCAGAAATAAGATTTGAAAAGAACACAATAAAAATCACACGGGGAGACCGGCCCAGGGGGTGGTCGACCGGTCGCCCAGGGGCGCGACCGGTCGTCCCCTAGGTTGACCGGTCCCCCTGACCATTTTTGAGGATTCAGCGAGTTCTGTTTCAAAAAACTCGTTCCCAGGTACCGGTCGCCTCTTTGGTCGATCGGTCGACCTCCGAAATGAAATGTTGTCCCATTTTTGTCGAAAATAAACCACAAGAAATACTCCGAAAAATTAGTAAAAACATTTTAAATCGATTGGGAGTATTTTGGACAACATTAGAAATATAGTTTTGATGAAATAACACTTTAACACAAAATCATCAAAAGTGTTGTCCAATATAATCTTGAAGAAATACTCTGGAAAATATTTAGAACCATTTTAAATCATTTAAGAGTATTTGGACAACTTTTAAAACATTGTTTTGGTATACAAACAAAATCATCAAAATCATGATAAAACTATTTATCAAACAAATTTCCACCCCAATACACTCTCCAAATCCTAACCGATCTCCTCTTACTCCCTCTAGCCCATTCCTTGTTCCAGTGTAAATGGAACTTGACACACCCGCACGGAAGATAGCTAAACGGCTTGTCTCCATAAAAAAAGAAACTAGACATTCAAAGCACACTCTCCCTCTCTACTCACATACCTCCTAAAAGGAAACTCCCTAGTAGCTTTCATTTGCTGGATGTAGTATCAGAAATTCCAGTGGAAGTGATCGGCAAAAAAAGTAAACCCGCCTCTTCTATCTCTATCCCCGATTCAAATCCTACATTTAATAATCCAATGTTGGTGATTGGCAAAGACCAATCCCGCCGATCACAATGAGTATCATTTGTTGGAATTGTCGAGTGCTTGGGAACCCTCGGACAATTCAAGAACTACAGGACTTCATCCGTAACAAAGCTTCTAAGCTGGTGTTTTTGAGCGTAACAAAATGCAAAACTAGTTAATGACAAAATAAAACAATCTCTTAATTGGCCACGGGGTCATTCAGGAGGTATAACTTACTATGGAACAAAGATATTTCGGTCTCTCTCTGCAGATTTTCCAGTAGATTTATTAACATCGACGTTGATATGGACTTCATGGGACACTCATTTGGATTCACTGGTATCTATGGCGAACCGAATGTAAACTTACATAGACAAAGCTGGAATCATATTAACAACCTTTACAATTCGGATAACAAACCTTGGATTATGGGGGTGATTTCGACGAGATTCTAACCCAAGACGAGTTCCAAAGTATCAACCCTCATGCGGAGTGGCAAATGAACCTCTTCAGAGACATTCTCTCTCACTTATGCATGTTCGACTTGGGCTCCGAGGGCCCGACTTTCACATGGAACAAATTAGCAACCAACCCACTCACTCCTAATGACACAATCTCTTCCCTTGGAGCCGTGTTAATCATCACCCCACTTTCTTTTCAGATCACGCCCTCATTCATATTCAAATCAAAAAATGAGATCCCATTCAATAGAAAGGCATGAAAAGAAGATTATTTCGATTTGAAGCACTTTGGGTGAGAACCTCGGAATGCGAGGAGATCATTAAAAGCTTATGGGACGACAACCATCAAAACCTCCCAGACAAGATGAAGGAATGCTCTGTTGGTGTCCTTAATTAGGGCAACAATTATCAATCTAATATGGAGAAGCAAATTGCAGAACTTAAAAAGAAACTCGCATTCCAACGGGCTGGACACATTTCTGAAGCCACGAAAGAGGAGATCACAGAACTTCAATGTCTCCTTGAATTATATCTTGACCTCTTGGACCTTAATTGGAAGCAACGGGCCAAAACTCATTGGTACAAGGAAGGAGATCGTAACACACGTTTCTTCCACAACATGGCCAACCAAAGAAAACGTAACAACCATATTAGCCAACTCAAAGACCACATCGGACAAATTCAAAACTCCCCATAAGGCATCGAGCAAATCATCCTTAACCACTTCGGAATCCTCTTTGCCTCTTTCTCCCCGTTGGAGATTGATATTGCCTGGGCTCTTAGCAGACTTTCTCCGTGAATTTCTTATGCTAAAAATCAGTCCTTTTTTGAACCGTTCATGAGGAGGAGATCATCAAAACACTCAATTACATGCACCCATTCAAATCCCCCGACCCTGATGGTACACGAGATATCCATTCATGTTTAGCTCCCCGTATTTCGCACCTCTTCTTTGCAGACGATACCTTACTGTTCGGGCACGTGACTCTTACCAAAGCTAAACACCTCCATTTCTCTATTAATCTCTTTGAAAAAGTCTCATAATAGCTCGTAAATCTAGAAAAATCAGGCATCTATTTCAGCAGGGATGTGGATCAAACTACGAAACGCTCAATTCTTACCACCTTGGGGTTCCAACAAGTCGAATCCCACGATAAATATCTGGAGCTGCTGAGTGTTATATGCAAAAATAAAAAAGAAATTTTTGGGTACATCAAGGACAGAATATGGCATAATATTCAAGGATGGTCCAAAAATCAATTCTCAAAGGCCGATAAAGAAGTTCTTATCAAATCCGTGCTCCAAGCGATCCTTTCCTATGCGATGAGTTGCTTCAAATTTCCCAACAGCGTCATCTCAAACATTCAGTCTCTGATTAATTCTTATTGGTGGGGCGACTATAACTCTAAAGCGAAACTACACTGGACCACGTTGAATTTCTTGGCCGTAGCAAATCGTCAGGGGGCCTTGGCTTCCGCTCCCTCAGGGCTTTTAAATCAGCACTATTATCTAAACAAACATGGCGCATCCTCACAAACTCGAGTTCCCTATTAGCCCGCACTTTAAAATCCAAATACTTCCACATTGCTCTTTTCTCGATGCGACTACTGGAAATCTCCCCTCCTGGGCTTGGAGAAGTATTATTGACGGCCGACAAGTTTTAAGGTTGGGTTGCCTCAAGAGTATTCATTTCTGTTCATATACCAATATCTGGGGCGATCGTTGGATACCCAAGCCCCCGTTCACCCTCTCCTCAAGCCAACCCACACATCTCCCACCGCACGCAAAAGTCTCTAAACTTATTAATGAGGACACACATTGGTGGGACACCAAACTCATAAGGAATTTATTCTCTCATGATGAAGCTAACTTAATTCTTTATATACCACTCAGTCATTCCCCCTCCAGAGACTCTTGGTGTTGGTACCCAAGCAGAAGCAAAAAACATTTCCGTCAAATCGGCTTACCACCTCATCCTTGCCAACCCCGGAGACCTTTCAATTGCGTCTTCATCGAGTTCCATTAGCACAGGCCCCTCGCCCATCTGGAAGAAACTCTGGAAAATGCAAGTCCCGCCCCTGATTCTACACTTCTCATGGCGCTTCCGCACGAGCACCCTCTCGTGGGCCCCTAACCTTGCCTATCCACATCTACCCCATAGTAGCATATGCCATATCTACAACTCTCTGGACATTTATCTCTCACACCTTTCTTTTCGATGCCCTCTAAGCTCTCAGATTTGGTACCTCGCTGGACTTCATGACAAAATCCTCCACTTCCAGCGACAATGCAGAATTCTATGGGCCAAGGACCTCATTTTGGACTCCCCAGATCATATTGCCACCATTTTTCTTACCCTCTGTTACAATATATGGTGGAGCCATAACCAGAAATGTTTTGAAGACCTATCACCCTCAGCGCATGCTCTAGTTATCTCGGCTAGACACACCCTCACCATTTTCCAATATTCCAAAATTTGGCTTGAACGACCTTCCCGAGCTTTAACTACAAGACCGATGTCTTCAAATATTCCCCCTAGAGTCCACATATTTTTTCACGGTGCCATTTCATCCGCTAACAATTGCGCTGGAGTTGGTGTAGTTATCACAAATGAGAATGGTTCCTTCTTGCATGGTCTATCCAAAAAGCTTTGTAGGCATTACGAACCCCACCATAGCGGAAGCCTTAGCCCTCCGTGAAGCAGCGCTCACAGCGGTCTCCTTGTCGATAGAAAATGCTTCCCTCCTTGGAGACTCGACAATTGCTATTTTAGCGGCCAAGGGTGATTCGGACTTCCCGCCGAACTTATACCCAATATTCTCAGAAATTATAGCCACAATGGCTTCTTCTGGATACCAAGGTTGGATAGTTTTGTTGCTCACGAATTTGCCTACTATGCAAAAAAAATCCTTATACTTTTATGCCGTGGTCTCAATCACCTGACTTCTTGTCTCAATCGGCGCTGGACCTTTTCCAGTAATTAATATAATTTCTTTTTCCTAAAAAAAAGGTTAAAAAAATGAATTTAATTACAAGTGACTGTTTCTATTGTGAATCACACGTGTCGGATGCAGATTGGAAGGAGATTGTGTCACATAGTACTGGACTCAGACATCACTTTTTTGTTCTATATAATGTTGAATTTCACATACTTTATCAAGTTGTATCTTATGCTTGTAAATTAGCTTCATCTTTTTTCTTACCTAATGTCCTAATATTTCACTTTATATTGTTGAGAGGACTTCCTACAATGATTGGTGCAATATTTATTTGCATTAAATTGGTTTATTCCAAATGTTGTGTACTCACTATGTGAACTTGTAATGGAAGAGACAAGATCCCCCATTTTTTTAGCATATATCTCATATGAGAAATAAAAAGAAAAAGAGTTGAAGTAATGAAATCACAGTACTATATTATGAGTATATATGTAATGATATCTCATGTACCAGATATACGTAAAGAATTAGATGATTATATGCTTAAATAGATTAGTTGCCGGCCTTTTTGTAGCTAAATTTAACACATCATCTATTTCCATTTGCAAAACAAAGAAACAAGTGTTATACCATGACATGGACCATAATTATAAATGTTGTATGCTATACTCTGAGGGTGCCACTAAATTTCAGTGACCAGATTTCCTTTTCCATGTCTTATTCCACTTTGTTGGATGAATAATATGTGTCTTTTAGATAAACATGTGTCATTGATTGTTTGAATGTATAAAATGACGGATAGAAAGCTAAAAAAATCATATACATTCCTTATTATTTGAGGGATAATTACAAAAACAACCCTGAGGTTTTGGCGAATTACAAAAAAACAGAAATATTTCAAAATTACAAAAAACCCCTTCAGGTTTCATTTTATCTTAAATTTAAGGGGTAATTGTAATATTTTTATAGATGACGGGGTTTTTTGAAATATTTTTTGCTTATGAAGAGAAAGCTGTAAGACGGAATCAAATCTCAAGGTTTTTTTTGTAATTCTCAAAAAACTCTAGTTTTTTTTGTAATTAGCCAAAACCTCAGGGGGAATTTTTGTAATTATCCCTTTTTTATTTCTTAATAATATTAATTTTTAGAAACAAAAGCGGCAATATTCCTCTAGCTCCGCCAATGTGTATCTACACGTGTCATCCTGATCATAGAATAAGAAGCAAAATACAAAAGTGGAACGAAAATTCGAATTAAAAAGCATCATAAGATCAGGTATAATCATTGACACATGAACATTTTTATATAGACCTAGAATTATGACAATGAATAACAAAATCAGGAAACGAGGTTGGTGGAGTTGGTGATGTTGATAATTGTCCAGAATTACGAGTCGGGAGCCTGTGGATAGGTGGTGGTGGTGGTTTTACTCTTTTATTCTTGAATTATTCATCTGCTCTGACGACCTTTCTGTTCAGGCCATGTAAGTTGGTTTTCCACAATGTGTTTCTCTTCTCTTCATTACCTTCAAAACAATAAAAGTTAAAAGGGATAATTTCAATTTTAGTACCTACAATGTTGCTTGTTTTAGCTTTTGGTACCCACTTTTAGGTCATATCAATTTTGGTACCTCATGTTTTACTTTGAATCATTTTGTCCACATTCTGTCTAGTGTTCATCAATTTTGGTACCCCATATTTGACATTTTACTCATTTATGACATACCAAAATTGACAATTGGCAAAAGCGATTAAAAAGTAAGGAATGGGGTACCAAAATCGATATGCAATGAAAGTCAAGTACCAAAGGGAGATACCACTAGCTTGTAGCTCAAATGATATTACTCATCCTTTGTAAGGATGTTGACCATGGTTCAAACCCTGTATCTTTCAACTTCTTTGAAATTTGTCCCCTCCCCTCTAACTACTACTTCAACTTATTACAAAAAAAAAGTTCCAAAGGTGATATTAGACCATAGTTTAGATACTAAAATTGAATTTTTCTCAAAGTTAAAACATTAATAGTTAAACCTGATTTAGCTGTCTAGCACAATGTGAAAATAGGATGAAGCTAAAAATACTTACCTAAAGGACCATTAACTATCAGAAACAGAAGTAGCAGAAGTACAAGGCTCATTAGATACTTGTTTTCCATGTTGAGATTTTTCTAATCCAATTTGGGAATTCTTGTTTTGAGTATTTGCAAGAAAGATCAAATATACTGATAAAGGAATACTTGTTATTGTAGATGAATGGCCATGATTCTGTTAGCTACACTTCATTTAATTATGACAAAATTAGCTTTATCTTTACATTAGCAAGATTGTGTCAACTAAGTAATGGAGCCCATTATTGAATATTTTTTGTACATATCACATGTGACTGGTGTATAGTAAGACAATATAAAGTTGATAAATCTTGATTTTTAGTTGAAGAATAGCCATCCGAGTACAAACATACTCCTAATTGGATTCTATCATCTTACCTAGGCAATCAGATGATTGACAATTTCCTAAATCAACTCAAGTATGGCCTCTCTTCAACAGCTATAAAAGATGGTGTTTGTGCTTAGTTTTTCTCACATCCTAGACGAAACAAAAAATATTTGCAGCGGTGCCTTTTGGCTTTTTTTCTGTAGGCGTCTTTATCCTAACATATTTCTTTGCTTACGAACTGCGATGGGTTAAGCGGCTTGTATCTCTGTTTCCTGCGTTAGACTGATCAGTCACCCATCATACCATGTGTTTGTTGTATCATCCATCATAAGGAAGTTTTTGCAGTAACTCCATATGTGGTGAAAGGACTTTGGTGAAGAAACAAATTACTCCCAGCCATCACTAATGAATTCCAAATCCATCTACTTTATGTCTTTGTCTTGCTTGTTTAGACACACACATATGTTTACAATATTTTCTCACAATAAGCTATTCGATTTCAGGTTTCAAGGATCCTCTAAGAACTCAATTATGCTGTTGTAATCAATTTTCAATCAAACTTTGTTGATACCCTTCTCTAATTTATTTTCTATGTTTGATTGTTGCAATTTGAATTCATATTTGACCCTCCTATTGGAATCTCGATTGACACTAATTCCCTGCCCTTTTTTATTTTCAATTGTTAATTGCAGCAACTCGAGAACTTGTTGTTCGATTCAGAATCAGGCCACAAGCTTAACTTTGTTTGAGCATATATTTAACTCGATCATTTTTCTTGTACTTTGACATATATCCATGGTGTGCTTTAAATATGTTCCTTCTTCGTCGACATTCAATACTTGGTGATCTTTGATGATGAGAATCAACCCATGGAGAAACACACATTTTTGGCGGTTCATGATCTACTTGTTGGTCGATACTCGAAGCAATGGCCAAGGCTGACGAATCTACTTCACTTGAAGGAACGATCTCGTGAAATTCCGTTAGGCGATAAATCCAAGAAGTGGGCTTTGCAAGTAACTTATCACCAACAATCAAACTAAGTGGAGAGACACCATGTAGATCCCACAATCAACTCACCAAGTGGAGAAATGCCATCAAGGATGTGAATTTTGCAAATAACTCGCTGCCACCGACGGACTTACTATTGGGAAATTATTTTTAGATTTTGATGAATGCCATGTAAAACTTAGAATAGAAAATAGGCACCCCATTTTTGTTGTAAATTGCATTGTAATAGATAGGGCTGGTCGAAGTGAGCCGAGTCAAATCGCCTATGCTTGAACATGCAAGAAGACAACCGGAGACTTGAAGGAAGACTCATTGCGAGGCGGTGAGTGTGGCAAAGAAGAGAAGACAGAACTCGATCAAGGTGCGGTGAGATACAATCGAGTGAAGTATCGGTCAAGTCAACTCAAGACAACCAAGTCTCAAGTTGAAAGAATGAAGAGTCATCCAATGATTGGAAGTCGACTCAAGTCACCTGGGGAAGTTAAGAAAATGCGGTCAAGTCGAGATAATCTGAAAAGAGATCCGTTTACGTAAGTCAAGGAAATTACTTAAACAAGTAATATTTCCATACTGCCTTTCTTAAAGTGCTCAGTCCCAGAAGCGTGCAAAAGGAATAAACCAATGGGAAGCACTACACCTGTGTCAAAACTCTGAAAAGCTGAAGAATCATTCATACAAGGAAATGTCAATTCCAAGGACTGCAACAAGACAAGCCAACGACCACAAGTGTCTTTTGAAAATAAGCCTATCTCTTCAACGAACAGATTTTTGAAAGATCACTATAAAAGGCTGAGGAATCACTCTGATAGAAGGTTACCTGAACCACGAACATTCAAGCTAACATTTGAACTGTAACCAAAAAATTACGAAGGAAATCAATCCAACACTCACCTGTGAAGGAAAGACGACTTCAATCAGTTAAGAGGAAACATTTGAATAATCAAGGGGTCTACATTCCACGGAGGATTGTAGGAAGGTTCAAGGTCGAACCAGTCTCAAGTTTTTGGAGGGCTTCGTGATAAAATCCAAGAAGCTTGAGCAAGTGGGTGTAGTAGCAAGGCAACCGCCCCTGTGAAGAAGCCGAGTCGCACGAGAAGCCATTTGTGTGACCAAGGCATCTCAGATCGAGTCCTAAAGGATCAAGTCACCGTATGATCAAGACTTGTATCTGGATCATTAACCACTTTGTATATTGATCAATACTTAGTGGATTCCTCCAGAGTTGGAGAAGAGAGGAGTAGAAGAATTACCCCATCTTGAACCTCTATAAAAACTTATTGTGTCATTTACATTTCAACACTTTAATTTTCGCATATTACTTTAATATCTCACGATAAATTTGCTATCCAATTGATAATCAACAAGGTGCTAAAACCAAGTATTAAAACAAACTTAACCAAATTCAAGGGTGTTAAGTCTTCCGCTGAAAATATATCACGTCGAGTTAAGTCTTTAGTCAAAAGTGAGTTATTCTATCACGGCTCGTCGAGTCTGTTGAGTGACTAACTCGATGATTAACTAACTTAGCTGTCCATCAAGGACTCGGTGTGAAATATTAACTCGAACGTTTTAAAAGGACTAAATCAAAAGTTGGTAAGGTTTATTCAACCTCCCTTCTAAACCTTACACTCACACCCCTTGGGACCTACAAGTGGTATCGGAGCGGTTGGTTCATTGAGCCTTCCAGACCGGTCACTGAACTAGATCTCCAAATTTTTCAAAGGTTGTTTTAGCACTTGATCTTCCAAAACTCTTTCATTCAAAGAAAGTTATTATCATGGAAGAAAATTTGACACACATCCCTATGTTCACAATTGAAGAATTTGATGATTGGAAAATTCGTGATGCGGTGCTCATCTATCAAAGATTACACGATGAAATGTGGATAGTAATAGAAGATGGGCCACTCCAAATCTTAAAGTGAACACACTGCGAGGAGAGTCTGAATTGAAGGAGAAGAGGATGTTGCTCCCGGATCGATGGTTGAAAAACCAAGAGCTGAATGGACAAATGATGACAGGAAAAGATATAACTTGGACAATGTGGCCAAGGACATTCTTTACAAAACTTTAGACAAAGCCATGTTCAACAAAGTCAAATCATGCAAAACGGCAAAAGAAATCTGGGACAAGCTAACCTTGATTTGTGAAGGCTCAAAGCAAATCAAGGAAAATAAACTATCTGTTGTTGTACAAAAATTTGAAAACTTTAAGATGTTTGCAGGAGAAACCTTGGATCAACTGGATGCTCGGTTCACAGAAATTACCAATGAGCTATCTGCACTTGGAAAAGAATATACATAAAAGGAAATGTGTATAAAGATTCTAAGAAGTTTCCCAACTGAGTGGGATATGAAAGTCATGGCCATGAGACATTCCATGGACCTATCAAAGACATCCAACCATGAGCTATTCTCAGATCTCAAAGCCTACGAATTTGAGCTGAGAAGAAAAGACCAAGAGGAAACAAACTGTGCCCAAAACAACTGCTCTAATTGTTAAGGATGGCAAAGAGCTGAGGTCAAAGAAGTCATTGACCAAGAGGAGATCGCACTGATGGTTAAAAGGTTTAACAAGTTCTTCAATAAGAATTACAAAAGAAGCAAAGGTGAATCCTCCAGAAGACACTCAGCTCCCTCCAAGTCAAGGGAAGAAAGACCACCCAAGAAAGCAGAGCATCAAAAAGTTAAATATCAAAGAACTGACAATCCAAGGATGGAAAGATCTGATCAAAAAGTTAAAAATATATGGTGGAACTGCAGGTAACCCGGTCACTATGCCATTGAATGCCCATATCCTGTAGTCAACAAATACAAGAATGAAGAGGAAAGAAAAGTCTTGAGAGAAAGACAGAAAAGAGAAAGCAATGTTGGTGCAGTAAACTATTGAGACAATCAAGTCAAAAGACACAACAGACTCCGGAGAGTAGTGAAGCGGACTACTCAAGTGACTCGGAGAAGAAGCCTTGATCTGTCTAATGGCTAAAGAACAAAACCAACCTGACCAAGAAGATGAGGTACACTCTAACTCATCACACTCAGATACTAGTGATAGTTATTGTGACACACACACTTCATCACCCACTGATCTTTATGATTCATTAGGCAAAATGATGAAAGACTTTGAATACATTAAATCCTCACACACACTACTAAATGAGAAAAACAACCTACTCAAGAGCCAAAACTCACAGCTGACTAAGGAGCTGAGTACTCTAAGTCTAAAGGCTGAAAATGCTAAGTTAATAGCAGAGATAGCTGCTATAGAAAAGAGGGAGAATGACCTCAAAAATGTGATTGGCTCATTCACTAAGGCATCTAAATCCTTGGATGATCTTATTATGAGTCAAAGAGAATGCGGAGATAAGACATTCTTATGATTTAACTCCTCTATACTATGTCAATCTCCAAAAGTGATTTTGGAAAAAGGATCTTCAAGTAATGAAGCATCTCCAAAAACCAAAACTCCAAATGGTGCACACACATTTACTCCAAAGCACAATCACAAGCAAACTGACCTTGGTTATAAAGGAAAAGGAAAACAACGGTTGTGTGTCCGAGAGAATTTGAGAAGAAATCCACCGAGTTCCTCAAAGAAACTCCAAACAGAGATACTGTAAAGAAGAAACAGAGCTACCAAAAGCCCGAGAAGGTCTATAAGAGAAACACATATGATGGGAATGGTAGAAAGTACCAAGCAAAGCGATTGGAATTATGTGAACTATCAAAGCCAAAGACCTATGGAATATGTTCTAAGTGGCAAAGGCCTAGAACTCAAAGAAAGGCCATTCCAAAGGCATAAGAGCTATCATCAACACACATATGCACCTAGGCACTACACTCGGAGATATCACAACTACCTAAAGAAGGCAATTGCTAAAAACACATGCACAGCATACTGCAGAAAAAGAGACAGTTGTATGAACCTAGAACCCCAAGCAATTTGCCAAGATTAATTGTGATTATGGCATCGATAGATGGCAACCTCTTAGAGTCAAATCATGTGGCTATAGGTTGGTTGGATCATCTTACAATACTAACCCCTCAGGAACCAGGCAAGTATGGGTACCTAAAACCTAATTTCATTGATTTCAGGTTCAAGGAGCAACTGAGTGCCAAGAAACCTGGTACATGGATAGTGGCTGTTCCAGACACATGACAGAAAACAAGAAAAATCTATCAAAATTCAAAGAGGTTAGAGGTGCAAAAGTCATATTTGGAGGAAATGAAGCTCCAGGAGAAATAAGAGGCATTGGATCCATCAAGAAAAATGGATTATAAATTACAGATATTGCATATGTCGAAGGCCTCAATTTCAACTTGCTAAGCATAAGTCAACTCTATGACAAAGGCTATAATGTTGGATTCAATATGGGTGTATGCCAAATCAAGGACACTGAAACTAATGAAATATTGTTGCAAGGATGCAGACAAAGGAACATGTATGTGGTAGATTGGTCAACTGCAACACCGAGCACTTGTCGCTAGCAAAGAGCACAAATTGAATCAAGTTGGTCAGTGGCACAAGAAGCTAAGTCACCGAACTTCAAAACTATTAACAAACTTGCAAGAAGTAATCTTGTGGAAGGACTTCCGGACAAAAGAGATACAAGAAGGAGAGTATATGTGATGCATTTTCGGATGGGAAAAAGATCAAATAATCATTCAAAGAAAAGACATGTCCATCTTCAACAAGAATATTGCACTGCTACATATGGATCTATTTGGTCCAATTGAACCACCCAAAGATAAGTGGGAAGAAATACACCTTGGTGTAGTAGATGACTACTTAAGATATACATGGACAATATTCATGTGTAAGAAGAAAGAAACTCGCTGAAACTACCACATTGATGAAGAGAATCCAAAATGAGAAGAGTCAAACCATTATCAAAATAAGATCGGACAGAGGAACCGAGTTTGTCAATAGTATAATAACTCAAGATCTTTGTATTGAAAATGGTATTGGTCATGAATTATCTGCATCAAGGACTCCACAAACAGAATGGAGTTGCGAAAGAAGGAATAGAACTCTCAAAGAAGCAAAGAAGGACCATGTTAGTCAAGCAGGTCGCTAAAAGATTTTGGGTCAAGTAATAAACACAAAGATGCTATACTCAAAATAGATGCATGATAAACAAATAGCTTACAAAGACTCCCTATGAGATCTGGACAGGGAGAAGATAATTTAAAGGCTTTTGATGCTAAAGCTGATGAAGGTATTTTCTTAGGATACGCAGCTGAAAGCAAAGCCTACAGAGTGCTCAACAAGAGAACAATGGTTACGAAGAATCCATCCACGTGGTGTTTGATGAACCCAATGTAAATGGAGAAGACATTGAAGAGTCGGTGATAAGTCAATCAACCAACCATGCGTATGTCCCTATGTTGAAGTCAAGCCGAATTATAAGTCCATATGAAGATGAGATAGCCGAGTCTTAAAGACTGACTAGAAAATCTGCTGCTAAGTGATGATGAGAGAGCGATCAAAATAACACACCGCAAGACGATCAATCCGCCTAACTTACTCCAACCCGATGTAAGATGGCCGAGAGACCATCCACCGTAACTAATCATTGGAGATGTAAGAGAAGGTGTCAAAACCAGATCCGTAACCCAACAAGAAGCTATGTTCACCGCTTTATCTCATAAGTAGAGCCAAAAGATGTGTCACAAGCTTTGGATGACACATTGGATTCAAGCCATGTAAGAAGAATCAATCGAGTTTGAAAGGAATAAAGTGTGGAAATTGGTTCAAAGACCTACCCATCAAAACGTTATTGGCACTAAATGGGTGTTTAAACAAGATGAATGAGGAAGGTTCGTGGGTGAGAAACAAAGCAAGATTGGTAGCCAAAGGGTATTGCCAAGAAGAAAGAATAGATTTTGATGAAACTTTTGCTCGTAGCAAGATTGGAAGCTATAAGGATGTTTCTTGCCTATGCACTCACAAGAACTTTATTGTATATCAAATGGATGTAAAGAGTGCATTCCTTAATGGGTTATTGGAAGAAGAAGTATAAGTTGAACAACCTCCAGGATTTGAGCAGTTAAGACTCTTGGAGATAAGGTATACAAACTCAAGAAAGCTTTATATGGATTGAAACAGCACCAGAGCATGGTATGATACATTGTCACAATTCCCGATCGAGAACGGATTCACAAAAGGCAAAGTGGATAGAACACTCTTCGTAATTCAAGATGGGAAAAGTATACGCTTGTTCAAATATATGTGGATGACATCATCTTTGGATCCACAAATAAAGAGCGTGTGATAAATTCTCAAATCTTATGCAAAGCAAATTTGAAATGAGCATGATGGGAGAGTCGACATTCTTCCTTGGACTCCAAGTGAAACAAACAAGGATGGAACCTTCATAAGTCGACAAAATACACCAAGATGGAAGAGAAGTCTTCTCGTGAAAATACCAATGAATACATCATCAAAATGGACATGGATGAAGATGGCAAGCCCCGTAGATCAAACCGCATACTGAGCACTTATTGGATCATTGCTCTATCTCACAAAGAAGCGTGCCAAACATCACCTTTGTAGGTGTATGTGCAAGATTTCAATATGCACCAAAAGAAAGCCACATGATCGCAGCAAAACAAGAGAATCTTGAGATATTTGAAAGGAAGCCAAGAAGTTGGCTTATGGTATCCAAAGGAAGGTGGATTCAAGCTAATTGGTTACTCGGACTCGACTATCTTTGGATATAGAGTTGATGAAAAGAGTACCTCGAGGCACATGTAAAATGCTTGGAAATAGGCTAATTTCTGGTTTAGCAAGAAGCAAAATTCAATAGCTACCTCACAATTTGAAGTAGAATACATAGTCATGGCATTTGTTGTGCCCAAGTCTTATGGATGAGACAAAGAAATGAGAGACTATGAGGTTGAAGAAAAGGAAATTCCAATTATGTGTGATAACACAAGTGCAATTGCAATCACTCAAAATCCTGTGTTGCATTTAAGAACAAAGCACATTGATGTCGAGATATCACTTCACAAGAGATCATGTTGAAAAGAAGGACATCACCTTGGAATATATCTCAACCGATAAGCAATTAGTCGACATATTCACAAAACCATTATGTGAATCAAGATTTGAAGAACTCAAACATGAATTGGGGTTAATTGAGCTGAGTTGACACTCAAGAGACTCAAAAAGAAAAGAGATGTGTTAGGAAATTTGTTGTTTAGATTTTGATGAATGCCATGTAAAACTTAGAATAGAAAGTTGGCACCCCAATTCTTGTTGTAAAATGCATTGTAATAAATAGAGCCGCCAAGCTTGAGTTAAGTCGCCACGCCCTAACATGCAAGAAGACAATCAAGACTAGAAGGAAGACTCGTGCGAGACACCAGTATGGCAAAGAAGAGTAGACAGAACTCTATCAAGAAGTAACGAGATGCTTGTGAGTGGAGTATCACCAAGTCAACTCAAGAAAAGCCAAGTCTCAAGTTGAAGTGATGTAAGAGTCATCCATGATTGGAAGTCGACTCTAAGTCACCTCCGGGGGAAAGCAAAGAAATGCAATCAAGTCGAGATAATCGAAAAAGATCCGTTGTACGTAAATCAAGAGAATTACTTAAACAAGTAATATCTCCATACCACCTTTCTGAGTGCTCACCCCGTGCGTGCAAATGGAATGAACCAATGGGAAGCACTACACCGTGTCGAACTCGAAAAAGGTGAAAGAACAATTCATACGAGGAAATGGCAATTCCAAGGATCGCAACAAGACAAGCCAACGGCCGCAAGTGACTTTCAAAAATAAGCCTATCTCTTCAACGGGCAAATTTTTGAAAGATCACTATAAAAGGCCGAGGAATTTAAATTGAGAAGAAGGAGAGACACAAGTGACACAAGAGATAGATCTCGAACCAAAACGTTCAAGCGATTATTAGAAAATCAAATATTCTCAATCCTCAAGCCTACACTACGAAGGACATCAATCCAACACTCACCGTGAAGGAAAGATAACTTCAATCGGTTGAAGAGGAAAATCGAAAATCAAGGGGTCTACATTCCACGAAGGATTGTAGGAAGGTTCAAGGTCGAACCAAGTCTTAAGCTTTTGGAGGGCTTCGTGATCAAATCCAAAGAGCTTGAGCAAGTGAGTGGCTATGTAGTAGCAAGCACGCCCCTGTGAAGAAGCCGAGTCGCACGAGAAGCCAACGAGTGATCAAGGCGTCTCCGATCGAAGTCCCAAAGGATCAAGTGTTTGTGTGATCAAGACTTGTATCCGGACTGTTACCACTTTGTATATTGATCATTACCTAGTGGATTCCTCCAGAGTTGGAGAAGAGAGGAGTAGAAGAATTACCCCATCTTGAACCTCTATAAAAATTTCACCTGTGTCATTTACATTTCAAAGACTTTAATTCCTCGCATTTTTAATCGCTTATATCTCACGATAAATTTTGCTATCCACTTGATAATTTATAAGTACTAAACCAAGCACTAAACTCTTGCTTAATCAAATTTAAGGGTGTTAAGTCTTCCAATAAAACAAAACCACGATTGAGTTAATTTAGAGTTAACCAACGGTGAGTTATTCCATCAACAAACTCGCTTGAGTCATTTGAGAGATTAACTCTACTAAGTGGCTAAATTGATCGTCCATCAAGGACTGGTGTGTAGTATCAACTCGTATATTTAAAAGGATTAAATCGAAAATTTGGTAAGGTTTATTCAACCCCCTTCTAAACCTTACACTTACACCCCTTGGGACCTACAAGTGGTATCGAGCGGTTGGTTCATTGAACCCTCCGCACCGGTTCTTGAACTAGATCTCCAAACTTTTCAAAGTCTCGTTTTTAGTACTTAAACTTTTAAAACTCTTTTTATCATTAAAAGTTATTATCATGGAAGCAAATTTGACACGCATCCCTATGTTCACAATTGAAGAATTTGATGATTGGAAAATTCGTATGCGTGCTCATCTATCGGCATTACATGATGAGATGTGGATAGTAATAGAAGATGGGCCACGCAAATCTTAAAGGTGAACACAATCTGTAAGAAGAGTCAGAGTCAAGGAGAAGAGGATGTTGCTCCCTGCATCACCATGGTTGAAAACCAAGAACCGAATGGACAAAATGATGAGAAAAAGATACAACCTGGATAATGTAGCCAAGGACATTCTTTACAAAACCTTGGACAAAGCCATGTTCAATAAAGTCAAATCTTGCAAAACGGCTAAAGAAATCGGGACAAGCTAACATTAATTTGTGAAGGCTCGAGAAAATCAAAGAAAACAAATTATCAAATGGGTCGTTTTAAATTTGATAACTTCAAAATGCTCGAGGAGAGAACCTGGATCAACCGGATGCTCGGTTCACGTAAATCACAAATGAGTATGCACTTGGAAAGGAATATACACGAATGAAATGTGTATGAAGATCCTAAAAAGTCTTCCAAACTGAATGGGAAATGAAGGTCATGGCATCGAGACATTCCATGGACCTATCAAAGACATCCAATCATGAATTATTCTCGATCTCAAAGCCTACGAGTTTGAGTGAGAAGGAAAGACCAGGAAGAGACAATTTGTACTCCAAAACAACTCGCTCTAATTGTTAAAGATGGGAAGAGAGTTGAGGTCAAAGAAGTCATTGATCGTAAGAAATAGCCCCGATGGCTAAGAGGTACAACAAGTTCTTTAATAAGAACTACAAGAGAGGAAAGGGTGAATCTTCCGGAAGACACTCGGCTCCCTCCAAATCAAGGGAAGATAGGCCAACCAAGAGAACAAATCATCAAAAAGTTGAGTATCAAAGGGCCGACAATCCAAGAATGGAAAAAGAGTCGATCAAAAGGCTGAATATCTATGGAATCAGAGACAACCAGGTCACTATGCCATTGATTGCTCATATCCTGTAGTCAACAAATACATGAATGAAGAAGAAAGAAAGGTCTTGAGAGAAAGAAGACAAGAAAAGAAAAAGGCAATGATGGTGCAGAGACTGAAAACAGCTAAGTCAAGAGAGACAATCGATTCAGAGCAAAGAAGCCGACTACTCAAGTGACTCGAAGAAGAAGCCCGATCCGCTTGATGGCCAAAGAACAAGATCAACTCGACCAAGAAGATGAGGTACACTCTAACTCATCAAACTCGGACTCGTTGATATAGGATCGTGACACACACACTTCATCACCCATCGATCTTTATGATTCATTAGGCAAAATGATGAAAGATTTTGAACACATTAAATCCTCACACACACTATTGAATGAGGAAAACAACCTACTCAAAGAGTCAAAACTCAAAGACTACTAAGGAGCCGAGTACTCTAAGTCAAATAGTGATGAGAATGAAAGTTTAAAAATTTCGAAAATGCTAAATTAATAGCGAAAATTGTCGCTATAGAGAAGAGGAGAATGATCTCAAAATGTTATTGCCTCATTCACTAAGGCATCTAAATCATCGATGATCTTATTATGAGTCAAAGAGAATGTGGAGACAAGACAGCTTAGATTTAATTCCTCTGTGCTATGTCAAACCTCAAAAGTAATTTTGGAAAAAGGATCTTCAAGCCATGAAGAATCAAAAATCCAAAACTCTAAATGATGCACACACATTCACTCCAAAACACAATAACAAGCAAACGGCCTTGGTTATAAAGGAAAAGAAAAAATGACAGCTTGAGTGCGCCGGCTGAAAAGGACGATTGAGAAGAGATTCAATCGAGTTCTCAAAAACTCCAAACAAAAATACTCAGTAAAGAAAGAAGCAAGAGCTACCAAAAACCCTTAAAATCCATAAGAGAAATACATATGATGAGAATGGTAGAAAATATCCAAGCCAAGCTGATTGGAATAATGTGAACCATCAAAGATAGACTTATGGAATATAAGCCCAAATGGCAATGGCCAGAACTCAAGAAAGGCCATTCCAAAAGTATAAGAGCTTTCATCAAAGACACATATGCACCTAGGCACTACACTCAAAGACACCATAATTACCCAAGAAAGGCAATTGCTAAAACACATATGCAGCATACTGAGACAAAAGAGACAAAGATGAACCTAAAATCCCCAAGCAATTTGCCAGGATTAATTATGATTATGGCATCGATAGATGGCAACCCCTTAGAGTCAAATCATTTGGCTATAGGTTGGTTGGATCATCTTACAATTTAACCCTCAGACCGCACAAGTATGGGTACCTAAAACTTAATTTCCTTGATTGCGGTGTTCAAGGAACAGCATTTGAGTGCCAAGGAACCTGGTACATGGATAGTGGCTGCATTCCGGCACACATGACAGAAACAAGAAAAATCTGTCAAAATTCTAGGAAGTAAAAGGAGCAAAAGTCATATTTGGAGGAAATGAAGCTCCTGGTGAAATAAGAGGCATTGGATCCATCAAGAGGAATGGATTAGAAATCACAGACGTTGCATATGTTGAAGGACTTAACTTCAACCTGCTAAGCATCGATCAACTCGTGACAAGGGTTACAATGTTGGATTTAACATGGGTATATGCCAAATCAAGGATATTGAATCAAATGAAGTTGTCGCAAGGATGTAGACGAGAAGAATATGTATGTCGTGGATTGGTCAACCGCAACACCCAAAGACTGCCTCTACTAGCAAAGAGCACATTTGAATCAAGTTGGTCGTGGCACAAAAAGCCGAGTCATCTAAATTTCAAAACGATTAACAAGCTTGCAAGAAGTAATCTTGTGGAAGGACTTCCGTATTCAAAGATACAAGAAGGAGAGTATATGTGACGATGTCGAAGGGAAAACAAATCAAGTCATCATTCAAAGAAAAGACATGCCAATCTTCAAAAAGAATATTGATCCGCTTCATATGGATCTATTTTGGCCAAAGTGGAACCAAACAAAGATAAGTGGAAAGAAATACACCTTGGTGGTAGTAGATGACTACTCAAGATATACATGGACAATATTCATGTGTAAGAAGAAAGAAACTCTACAAAAACTACCACACGGTGATGAAGAGAATCCAAAACGTGAAGAGCCAAACCATTATCAAAATAAGATCGAGAGGAACCGAGTTTGTCAACGGAATAATAACTCGATTGTATTGAAAATGGTATTGGTCATGAACTATCACCGCAAGAACTCCACAAACAGAATGGAGTTGCGAAAGAAGGAACAAAACCCTCAAGGAAGCAAAAGGACCATGTTAGTGAAGCGGGGTTACCAAAAAGATTTTGGGTCAAGCAATCAACACACTTGCTACACCCAAAACAGATGTATGATAAAAGACGGTGACAAAGACTCCCTATGAGATTTGGTGGAAGAAAACCAAATGTTGCATATTTCAGGATATTTGGATGTAAATGCTTCATCCACAACAATGGCAAAGACAATCTAAAGGCTTTTGATGCTAAAGCGATGAAGGTATCTTCTTAGATACTCAAATGAAAGCAAAGCCTACAGAGTACTTAATAAAAGGACTATGGTTGCGGAAGAATCCATTCATGTGGTATTACATGAGCCAAATGTAAATAGAGAAGACATTGAAGAGTCGGCTCATAAGTCAATCATCCAACCATAAAAAAGAGTCCCTATCTTTCAAGTCAAGTCGAATTATCAATTCGAAGAAGATGAGATAGTGAATCTCAAAAACAGTGGAAAATTTGCGGCTAAGTGATTACGAGAAAGATGACACAAAGAACACGGTACCGCAAGTCGATCAATCCGGCTAACTTACTCCAACCCGATGTAAGATGGCCGAGAGATCATCCACGTAACTTGTCATTGGAGATATAAGAGAAGGTGTCAAAACAAGATCCAGAACTCAACAAGAAGCCATGTTCACATGCTTCATCTCGCAAATAGAGCCCAAAGACGTGTCACAAGCATTGACGACACACATTGGATTCAAGCTATGCAAGAAGAGTGAATCGGTTTGAAAGAAATAAAGTATGGGAATTAGTGCAAAGACCCATACATCAAAATGTTATGGCACCAAATGGGTGTTCGTAAATAAGATGAACGAGGAAGGTTACGTGGTAAGAAAACAAAGCAAGACTAGTAGCCAAAGGATATTGCCAAGAAGAATGGATAGATTTTGATGAAACATTTGCCCTCGTAGCAAGATTGGAAGCTATAAGGATGTTTCTTGCCTATGCAGCTCACAAGGATTTCATTGTATATCAGATGGATGTAAAAGGTGCATTCCTAAATAGTTTATTGGAAGAAGAAGTGTATGTTGAACAACCTCCAGGATTTGAGCATAAGACTCTTGGAGATAAGGTATACAAACTCAAGAAAGCTCTATATGGATTGAAATAGGCACCCAGAGCATGGTATGATACTTTGTCACAATTCTAATCGAAAATGGATTCACAAAAGGAAAAGTAGATAGAACACTTTTCAGTAATTCAAGACAAAAAGAGTATCTTTGCTTGTTCAAATATATGTGGATGACATCATTTTTGGATCTACAAACAAAGAGTGTGAAAATTTTCAAACCTCATGCAAAGTAAATTTGAAATGAGCATGATGGGAGAGTCGACATTCTTCCTGGACTTCAAGTGAAACAAGTGAAGGATGGAACCTTCATAAGTCAAACAAAATACACCGAGAGATTTAATGAAGAAGTTTGGTATGGAGGAGAAGTCTTACGTAAAAATACCAATGAATACATCATCAAAATGGACATGGATGCAGATGGCAAGCTCAGAGATCAAACAAGATACTAGAGCACTTATTGGATCATTGCTCTATCTCACAAAGAAGCGGGCGTACATCACCTTTGTTGTAGGTGTATGTGCAAGATTTCAATCTGCGCTTCCAAAAGAGAGCCATATGACAAAGACTAAGAGAATATTGGAGATCTTGAAAGGAAGCCAAGAAGTTGGCTTATGGTATCCAAAGGAAGGTGGATTCAAGCTAATGGCTATTGATTCTCGACTATCGGATGCAGAGTGGACAGAAGAGCACTTCGTGCACATGTCAAATGCTAGGAAACAGTGATTTCCTGGTTTAGCAAGAAGCAAAATTCAATAGCACCTTCTACAACAGAATACATATCACATGGTATTTGTAGTCATAGCCCAAGTCCTATGGATGAGACAACGGTGAGAGACTATGAAGTTGAGAAAAAGAAATTCCAATCATGTGTGATAACACAAGTGCAATTGCCATTACTCAAAATCCTGTGTTGCACTCAAGAACAAAGCATATCGATGTCGATATCACTTCATAAGAGATCACGTTGAAAAGAAGGACATCATCTTGGAATATATTTCAACCGATAAACAATGGCCGACATCTTCACAAAACCATTATGTGAGTCAAGATTTGAAGAACTCAAACATGAGTTGGGGTTAATTGAACTCGAGCCGACACTCAAGAATCAAAGAAAAGAAATGGAACAGAGAAGGTGGTGAAAAAGAGCCGAACACCGAAATCACCAAGAATCACCAGTATTGGAAAGACAAATTTACACCGAGTCACTGATAATGAGTCACCAAGAGAATCGTGAGAAGTAGAGTTAAACCACTAAAGGGATAAGCCGAGTCACTTATGAGCAAAGTGACAAAACGCAAATCGTTTTGACAAAGCGGAATGTTTTAATGAATACGTCAAGAAATGATGATGTGTACTGCATAAAGCCGCACACCAAGCTTATGATTGGATATAAATGTCTTTGCATTAAATACGAGACATTAAATGCTAAATAGGCGTGCAAAATCTAAGCCGTTGATTTCGATCACATTTCAAAACCACCCGCACGCCCTTTCATAAACCATACTTAAACCATTTTCGCCGTTTCTCTCTCACACTACCAAAACTGTTCATCTCTTTCTCTCAAAAGCAAAGGCAAAAATTCTCTGAAACCCTATCTATCTTCAAATCAATCTATTAGTTTTTCTTTGATAAAATCCTGAAAAAAATGGCACCAACCTACGACTTTGTCAAATTAGGGAAGCAAATCCACACCGGGTCTCGGGATTTGGAATAATGGTGAAACAGGGTCCGATGACACCCTAGTGAAGAAAATCGCTGAAAAATTGGAAACGCCGGTGAAACCATTTTCGACGTTAGAATATCCGATGACCTATGTGGAGGAGGTCGCGATTCTACGTGAATGCCGAGATTCACGATGAAGGAATAAAGTCATCATTCACTTTAAAGCGGTGACTATCTCTCGCCAAGGATTTGGTGAACATTGCTCACTACCGCCAGAAGGAGCATCGAGATTAAGTTGATGTAAACCTGGCCGATGCTTGGAAAGAAATAGCCAAGCCCAACTTTGCCGATAAAATAGTGTACACAACAAACAAGAGATCGCTCAAGGAGGATTATCACAAGTTGTTGGACATAGTTGCCAAATGAATTGACATCAAATTTGGCGCTTTGACCAATCGTCAAAAGCAAAGCTGATTGTAATGGCCGCAATCATCGCAGAAAAAGAAGATAAACTGGGCCGAAGTTTGTCTACGCAGACTCTCCGCCAACGTGGGAACAAATCCTTCAAGGAAGATGGCACATTTGGAGGATCCCTAGGGATGGCCTAGTGATTGGCCGACCGATGGAGGTGAAAGGAGTCCCTCTTAGACATGGGAAGACATTCCATGTTAACAAGAGGATGTTCGAGCAAACCTCTCGGCGCATTTAAGAGAGCCTACGCCAAAAGAGTCGACACGAGTGAGGGGAATCACCGACTCAAGATACAATTGTTTCCTCTCCACCAAGAAGAAAGCCGCCCTGCACTGCTAAGAAGATCGCCCCCGCAACAAAGAAAGCCAAACATGCTCTCGCCCCGCAGTGAGTCACCGCCCCTCGCACCGTGTCTCTCGCCCTGCAGATGCGGTCGAGAAGGACTCACAAATACCTTCTCCGATCGTCAAAGAGGAGAACCGAGAAGCCAAGACGGCCCGCTCCTCGAAAAAGATACTCAAGACAGGCCCCCCGCCCAAGACTCGAGAGGAAACCGTCTCGAACAGAAATCCCCTCTAGTACAAACTAGAGACGAAGAAGAATTGTCAAGCACTCCGAGCTTGAGAAGACGGCTGAGTCAGCCACTCACCGAGCAGATATCAGAGCTGCTGAGAAGTAGAGTCTCCGATGTAATTGATGAAACAGCTAAGTCTGCTGAAGGCGATCAGCAGAGGCAACCGGAAGACACAGCTGTAGTCCACACACGGCTGAGACACAAAAGAAGGCTGGTAGAGCTGATAGTGATGTGATGATTCTATCCCCACCTAACCCGGACATCCAAAATCATCTGCGAAAGTGGAGGAAATGGAAATTGAGTCGATCCAGGAACAGTTCAATGGCTGAGTTTATAGAAGAAAGAAGAGGCTGTTGAGCTTCCTCATCGACCTTATTTGTACTCAAAGCCTTTGGATGAAGACAATCGCACTGAGATATCCTGAGATCTTTGATAAGGAAAAGGAGAACAGGAGAGGAAATCGAGGCACGTGAGAAGGCCAAAGATATGCCCTATCTCCACCCACTACACACACATCCTCTCCTTGATGTCTTCTCGACGGCTTGATGATGAGGATCCGGAAAATCTGCGCCGCTACGTAAGAGTTGCAAATGCAACAAGCATTGCATGAATCCAAAATCCTTCACGAGCAAAGACGATGGAGGGACCAGGAGAGTCCTCGAACACGGTGAAATTGACCCAATGGGAGTGGTTCAAAGAAATCGCCATTGTTTTTCCGCCACCACTTCCCAGCACTCGGAAGAAGGGGCAATAAGGGACATGGCGATGAACAGGATATTGGGGACCCCTGATCGAGCCAACCCCTATTGAAGGTGTGTTACCACCGCCCAACAATTGAACAATCAATCGAAACAGCCGGGAGCTTGGAGACGAGTGACCCCATTCTCAGTCACTTAGTGCACGGTGCGCACCGAGGGGGAAACTCCCTCCACGGCAAAGGTCGGAGGATCTGCGAGATGACTCCACAACGAATCCAGGAGGCAAAGAGAAAATACAAACACAAGAAGAACAACAAGTTGCCATCAACGAAGCTCGGCGATTAAGTAACATCGTCTGGTGAGGTGTCAATCGCTACTCGAAGGCTAATGACGCCGCTGATGCGGTCGAGGCACATGAAGGAACGTACTGGGAGTTAACACTGGCGATGAAAGTGCAATCCATGGGGTTGAGACTCAATGGATGCCACCGCGAGAAGACCCTAAGACAGTGACATGTCGAAAGGGAGGACCAAGGCCTCATTAAAGAGAAGCTGCTGGAGGTAATGAAGGCCCACGGGAGGTTGAGACTTCCCGGGGTAAAGAAGCTGAAGTAGAGAACATCCTCCTGCTATCATCGACCCATCCGAGAAGGAGATAAGCGCACTTCATGATTCCCAGGATAATCGATGTAACCTTTCGGGATCGGAAGGCGAAGAAAAGCCGAGTCATCCCAAAGGATGCAGATCCAAAAGACTCACCGGCTGCGGATGTTCCAAGCACGAGCAAGTCGATCCCAGACTACTCGTCAAACCTTTAATTTTGATGATGAGCCACCAATGGAAATCTCATCATCGTCCGATGACGCCCGATAAGGCCGAGGACCGGTCTACTCATTTGGAGAAAGCGGTGAGACCAACGGTTGTTGAGATACTTGAGGCTCAAAGCAAAGCTGGGTCAACTTCACAACAAAACCAGGTGAACAGAATCCGCTGCGCAGGCTCCTCAAGCTAAAGAGGTCGATTCCAAAAAGAACTTCACGCGCACCGCTTATCATCGAACAAATCCGAGTTGGCGGTGATGAATCCTTTATAGAATCTTTTCCTTTTTCTCTGGAGGTACGACCTCCATGAAGAGTCGAGAAAATGAACGCGACGCTACCACAGACCAGCTCCATTTTCAATCGGCACCATTGTTCCGGTGATTATGATTTTGACGCTGCATGGCCATCACCGCAACGGAAGAATCACCAAGTCCGAAGTGTTCGGGCGCATTATTCGGCCGAGATCGAACGGATGGAGAGGCATCGCCTCTATGGATATGCGATTTGGACAACAGAGATGCAAATCTCACTCGCTTGATTTAAGAGGCATAACATGATCAGGATCGGGAATGGTGGCAACAAGAAGAAACAATGCGTGTGGAACAAGTTAGATACTTGAGGACATTGTTCAACAAGCTGTATGGTAGAGTGAAAATGCCGATGCAAAAAACGGCGAGAGAACATATTGAGCACTGCATGAAGCTCACATTGCCGAGATTAAGTCGCTGCGTGAGCAAAACAAGAGTGATCTCTGACGTTTGGAAGAAACCATGAATACAAAATTCAGCCTTCTCATGGTGAGATGAAGTCGATTTCAGCAGAGTCCAACGCTACTCGATCCGAATTTCGTGTTGCATACTCTGCAGCAGACTCGAGACAAAACTCAACTATCACAGACTCGACTTCCGCTTGCAAGTCTCCTGCTTTCAGTGCGTTCCTCTCTCCTTTGATGATGCCAAAAAGGGGAAGAGGAATACCTAAAAGCGAGGATCCTCAAGTTGAGAAGGAAGGAATAGCCGCGAAGGAAAATCGGTGAGGGAAGTGTTGAAACAAAAGAAAGGAAAGCTTGTTGAGGGGAAGGATCGGCGGATGTGACCTTGATGATTGCACAAACCCCCAACAAGGTCACATCACGGTGACATTATCAAGAAACTCCCTCGTGACTCTGCCACTCCAACACTGCTATATCTATGGTGAAAAGAGAAAAACAATTGAAGCGAGGGATGAAGGAAGTGGAAGGAAGAATGGATGCCCGAGTTATGAACATCTTGAAAGAACATGGAGGCATTCCAAAAGCGAGAGATACTTATGCCATTTCGGATGTCGGGACGAGCCACGATCAGTTGATGAATTTAAAACGCTCGAATCGAAGGATACTTTGCAAATATGTCTATGGCTCAAGCTTGGGACTTATCTTGGAAAAAGGGTCTCACGTTATGTGAAGAAGGCCGACGAGCGGCAGGACTACCGGCGCCACTCTGCTGGTCACTCCGCTGGTCACTGTTTGGAAAGAAGAAGACCGTCATGATACATGCCCAGAGGTAGAAGAAGAAGCGATGGTGGAGGAAGAAGCTTGGGACCTAGGCCTCGCCCAAAAATATTGAATACGTAGATCCAGGAAAGAAAGGAGGAATCTGGCTGGGCTTGACTAAGTAGCAAATTTGCAAGTGGCTAAAACCAACGCCGAGTATGCAAAAAGAATAGAAGAAGAAAACAAGAGACAAACTTCGGCTATGGGAGGAAAGACATGAAAGAATAAGAAGAGATGAAGCCGCCAGAAGGCATATGAAAAGAAAAAGAAGGCAATTGATGACGAGAAAAAGAGAAGAAGAGAAGAAGATCTTGAACAAGATGAAAAGGAGACAACGAAGGAGATGAAGTGTTCTTTGCCCAACCCTTCGTGTTTTTTATTATGTAAATACATACAATGTAAGTCTTCTCGTAATAAAGCTATAAATTCTTCATTTCTTGTAGACAAATATGTGCTCGATACACCTTGTAAAATGATTGTGTAAAAGAACAAGAATGTTATGATCAATAAAAGGATTGATTCTCGCGCATACATTCTATGTCAATACACTATCTGTATGTATCTTTGCTATTTGCATTTTTGAATGATTTAAGTTTTGGCATCATCAAAAAAGGGGAAATTGTTAGGAAATTTATTGTTTAGATTTTGATGAATGCCATGTAAAACTTAGAATAGAAAGTTGGCACTCCAATTCTTGTTGTAAAATGCATTGTAATAAATAGAGCCAAAGTGAGTTAAGTCGGCCACGCCCTAACATGCAAGAAGACAATCAAGACTAGAAGGAAGACTCATTGCGAGGCATTTGAGTATGGCAAAGAAGAGTAGACGCGGGGAACTCTATCAAGAAAAAGCGGAGAGATGCGAACAGTGGAGTATCATTCAAGTCAACTCAAGAAAAGACAAGTCTCAAGTCAGTTGAAGTGAATGAGAGTCATCCAATGATTGGAAAGGCGACTCTAAGTCACCTGGGGAAAGCAAAGAAATGATCAAGTCGAGATAATCGTAAAAGTTCCGTTGTAAATCAAGAGAATTACTTAAACAAGTAATATCTCCATACCACCTTTCTCGGAGTGCTCGGTCCCGAAGCGTGCAAATGGAATGAACAATGGGAAGCACTACACCGTGTCGAACTCTGAAAAGGTGAAAGAACAATTCATACGAGGAAATGGCAATTCAAGGATCGCAAACAAGACAAAACCGATCGCAAGTGACTTTAAAAAATAAGCCTATCTCTTCAACGGGCAAATTTTTGAAAGATCACTATAAAAGGCTGAGGAATTTAAATTGAGAAGAAGGAGAGACACAAGTGACACAAGAGATAGATCTCGAACCAAAAGCGTTCAAGCGATTATTAGAAAATCTGAAATATTCTCAATCCTCAAGCCTACACTACGAAGGACATCAATCCAACACTCACTGTGAAGGAAAGATAACTTCAATCGGTTGAAGAGGAAAATATTGAAAATCAAGGGTCTACATTCCACGAAGGATTGTAGGAAGGTTCAAGGTCGAACCAAGTCTTAAGCTTTTGGAGGGCTTCGTGATCAAATCCAAAGAGCTTGAGCAAGTATTTTGTCAGAGGAAAGCAAATTTGCCTGTGAAGAAGAAGCCGAGTCGCACGAGAAGCGGTGAGTGATCAAGGCGTCTCAGCATCGAGTCCCAAAGGATCAAGTCAATCGTGTGATCAAGACTTGTATCTAGACTTCATTTACCACTTTGTATCGATCATTACCTAGTGGATTCCTCCGGGGAGTTGGAGAAGAGAGGAGTAGAAGAATTACCCCATCTTGAACCTCTATAAAAATTTCATTTGTGTCATTTACATTTCAAAGACTTTAATTCCGCATTTTTAATCGCTTATATCTCTTTGATAAATTTGCTATCCACTTGATAATTTATAAGTACTAAACCAAATACTAAACTCTTGCTTAATCAAATTTAAGGGTGTTAAGTCTTCCAATAAAACAAAACCACAGTTGAGTTAATTTAGAGCCACGGTGAGTTATTCCATCAACATTTCGTTGAGTGTTGAGAGATTAACTCTACTAAGTGGCTAAATCGATATCCATCAGAGACAATTTTGTGTAGTATCAACTCGTATATTTAAAAGGACTAAATCGAAAATTTGGTAAGGTTTATTCAACCCCCCCTTCTAAACCTTACACTTACACCCCTTGGGACCTACAAGATGAAACACGAAAAGATGAAAAAGAGTGAACTCTTAAATCAGCCTAAATAAATCGCCAACCGTGTCGGAGAATCATTTGACGAGTTAGTGACAAATTTTGAGTATTTATGTGCAAAGAGAGAAGAGTTAAATCACCTAAGGAATAATTTGAGTCATTTATGAGCAAATTGACAAAAACGCGATCGTTTCTACTAAGCGGGGAATGTTTTTAAGAATGACATCAAAGCATAATTATGACGTGTATGATCAAAAGCGCACACAAAGCTTATGATTGGATATAAATCTTGCCGCATTAATTCAAGAAATTAAGTGTAAATTAGCGTGCAAAATCTCGAACCGTTGATCTTGATCAAATTTCAAAAACCACCCGCATCCTTTCATAACCCATACTTATACCATTTCGTCCGATTTTCTCTCACTTTACAAAAAGCTGTTCATCTCTCTCGAAGGCAAAGAAAGAAATTTTCTCTCAAAACCCTAACAAATTCTCAAGTTCATTTTCAAAGTTTCATTCGGTAAAAGATCGAGAAATGGCATCTACTCATGACTTAACCCGTCAAGTTGGGAAAGCAAATCCACACTGGGTCTCTTGTGGACTTTGACGGAATGATCAAGCGAGAGTCGAGCGACACCTTGGGAAAAGATAGCACGAGAAGTTAGAAAAGTCTCAGGTGGAAACCATTACAGCGTTGGAGTTTTACGATGACCTACGTGGAAGAGGTCGCGCGATTCTCGTGAAATTTGAAGTTCACGATGAGGGCATCAAGTCCTCTCTGAAAAAAGCTTTCACCATTACTCGCCAAGGATCGCGAGAACACTGCTATTTCCGGCGGAAGGAGTGCCGGAGATTTTAAAGCGATGTTAACAGGGCATTCTTTGCTTGGAAGGAAGTAGTCAAGTCCATTGTGTCTTTGTTGAAAGAATACTACCACAAATTGCTAGACATTGTTGCCAAATGCATAGACATCAAATTTGGAAGCTTTGACCATTTGTCTAAAGCTAAGATGATCGTAATGGCTGCGATCATTGAAGAAAAGAAAAGGTAAAGCTCGGGCTGAGTTTGTGTATGCATGAGACTGCGCGAATATTGGGAATAAATCCTTCAAGGAGGATGGTATGTTTGGAGGTTCCCTGGGGTATGGCACAGTAATTGGTAGGATGATAGAAGTAAAGGAGTTCCTCTTCGACATGGAAAGGCGTTCCATGTAAACAAGAAGATGTTCGATCTAACCTTTCCGATACGAGAAGAGAGCATATGCAAAGAGAGGCGATCACGAGTGAGGGGGAATCAGTAGTCTGAAGAAAAACAACTGTCTCCTCCTATCCCCAAAAAGAAGCTGACCCCTACGGACTCTAAGAAAATCACGCCTACTTGCAATATAAATAAAGAAGAAAACAAAAGATGCCCTGCCCTGCAGTGAAGTCACCTGCCCTGCATCCGTGTCTCCTGCCCTGCGATCATGAGTGGAGAAGAAACCTCAAATACCTTCTCCGATTTGTCAAGAAAAGGAGAAGCGATAAGCCGAGATGGCGGCTCCTCGAGAAGAAGAGCGACAACAGGCCCCGCCACCGAGGACTCGGAAAAACCATATCCGAGCTAGAAATCCCTCTAGTAAGGACTAAAAAAAAGAAGAATCTTCAAGCGTTCGAGCTTGAAACCCCGAGTCCGCCACTCAGTGAAACAAATCTGGGAGGACTTTATTTGAAGAAGTAGAGTCTCTAGAAATTATAGATAAAGCAAATGTCTGAAGCTCATTAAGCAATGCCAAGCAGACAAAATCAAGACACAAGCGTAGTCCGAAAGTGAGACAGAAAAGGCAATCGAGAAAGCCAACTCTCATGTTGACAGGTTGTATCCCCTCCCGCAATGACGCAGCTGCGGGGGTGTGGAGCACAAAGTTTGCTACCCCAATCCACGAGCACGAGGGATAGCGGGGAGAATATGACAAGGATGATGATGTGATGATCCTATCCCCCCATATCCGGACTTCCAAAATCGCTGCGAGAATGGAGAAATGGAAGTCGAAGTCGATCCGGAAAAGCGATTCCAAAGACCTAGAATTCATTGAAGAAGAAGACGAACTGTTGAACTTTCTTGGATTGACCAATGTGGTCCAAGCACTTTGGATGAAGAAAACTGCATAGATATCTTGTAGATCTTCAAGGACAAGGAGAAGGAGAGCGCGAGGAAGCGAGGCTCGTGAAAAGGCCGATGTTGTCCCTTTACTAGAACGGCTGATCATACACATCCTCATCTCGGCGTTCTCTCTGCAGGAGTGATGAGATCTGGACCCTTCTTTTTGCTATAGAAGAATTGGAGATGCGGCAAGCCATGCGAGAATCGAGGCCCTACATGAGCAACAATTGTTGGAAGGACAGGGGAATCTTCCACATCACGATTGGAGATTGATCCGATGGGAGTGGTGCGGCATATTACGGCTGTTATTTGCCACCACTTCCCAGCTCACTCAAAAGAAGGTGATAAGGAACGGTGATGGCGGGATTGTGGGGACCCGGTCGGGCAACCCTAATGAAGGTGTCTTACCACCTGCCCCAGCAGCTGAATACTCAAAGGGAACAACCGGCGATCTGAGACGAGTGACCCCATTCCAAGTCACTCGGTGGTGTGCGGTGAAGAAACTCCCTCCACTATAGCAAGGTCGGAGGATCTTTGCGGTGACTTCACGTGAATCTCGGAGGCGAAGTGGAGAGCGAACAACAAAATACACGACAAGTTGTCGCGGCAAAGCTCGAGACGATTAAAATGCATCTCCCGGTGAAGTGCCAATCGCTCTGCAAGCCAATGACGCCGGTGCGGTCGAGGCACATGAAGAAGCGCCTTGGGAGTTAACACTGCAGGCAAAGCGCAATCCATGGAGTTGAGACTCGGTGGATGCCACCTCGAGAAAGACCCCAAGACGATTGACACCGTCGAAGGGATATTCAAGGCCTCAGCTGCGATTGAGACTACGAGGAGGTAATGAAGGCCAACGGGAGGTTGAGACTTCTCGGGGTACAAACACGGACGCACAGAACATCCCTCCTACTATCAGATAAGTGCGATTCACGATTCCCAAGATAACCCTGATGTAACCTTTGTGGGATTTGAAGGTGAAGACGAAGCTGAGTCATCCCCTATTGCCGATCAAAAGACTCGGTGAGGATGTTCCTCCAAGCACGAGTAAGTCCAACCTTAAGGCTACTCGCCATCCATTTAATTTTGATGATGAGCCACCCATGGAAATCTCATCATCGTCCGATGACGCCACGATATGGCGAGGACGATCAACTCATGTGGATAAACGGTTTGAGACCAACGAAGGCACATTAAGACAGTGAGCTCGGCGAAAAAGTGGGTCAACTTCACAAAGACCACGGTGAAGCAGAGTCAGCTCGCGACGCTTCCCAAGCTCGCGGAGATCGACTCGGCTCCACTGAACCACAAGCACAAGTTGTCATTGAAAGCGATTCCGTTGCGTGATGATCCTTGTGTAGAATCATTTCCTTCTCTCTGGAAGTGCGACCTTCTGAAGAATCGGCTAGAGATCAAGAACGCTTCCATAAACTCCGATCTATTATTCCAAGACACCATCATCAATGAGACTTTGACTTTTTGTTGGCAGCCTTGGTGAGAGACAGAAGTGACAAGCGAGGTTCGGGGAAGTTTCAAGGCCATATTTGCAAGAGATAGAAAAAGATGGAGAGGCACCGAGGCCTCACTGGACATGGTGGATAACGATGAGACATAAACTACTGCCCGATTTGCGGCATAATTGTCGGGATCCGGGAATGGTGGCAACAACGGCCGGACCATGCGGGTAGAACAAGCTCGATATTTGAGGACATTGTTCAATAAATTGCTAATCAGCGGGGAGAATGCGATGCAAAGACAAGAATGCAAGAGGACATCGAGCGAATGCATGAATCTCACACCACGAGAGATGCAACATACTCCACACAGATTCGAAAGCATAACTCGGCTATCGGTAAGCTTAGACTTCATGATTGCTAGCTTGTTTCAGGGTTCCTCTCTCCTTTGATGATGCCAAAAAGGGGAAAAGGAATACCTAAAAAAGCGTTAAAAGGATCAAGTGAAAACAAGGACGAATAGCTATGAAAGGAAAAGACGGTGAGGAAGAGAGAAGAGAGAAGAAAGGAAAATCATTGAGGAGGAAGGTTCGAAAGATATGACCTTGATGATTGCTAAAACCCCCAACAAGGTCTTATCACGGTGATATCATCGGCAAACTCGATAACTCTGCCACTCCAACACTCTAGTGTACCCATATTTGAAAAGAGAAAGATAGTTGAAGCGAGGGATGAAGAAGTGGAAGGAAAGATGGATGCCGAGTTATGGATATACGAAACAACATGGAGGCATTCCAGACGAGAGATACCCATGCCATTTCGGATGTCGGAATCGAGCCAAGATCTATTGATGAATTCAAGACGCTCGCATATGAAGGTTACTTCGCAAATATATCCATGGCTCAAGCACAGGATTTATCTTGGAAAAAGGTCTCAAACTATGTGAAGATCTTGTGAGCGTGAGACTCTTCGCGATCGCTCTGCTTTGGTCACTCTTCTAGTCACAAAGTTTGGAAAAAAGGCTGATGCAGTACACGCCCAAAGGAAGAGGAAGAAGTAGTGGTGGAGGAAGAGGTTTCAGACCTAGACCTCTGCCCAAAAACATTGAGTACATAGATCCAGGCAAGAAAGGAGGGATCTATTGGGCTGGATTCGCGAAATAGCTAACCTACAAGTGGCTAAAAACAATCTTGAGTATGTGAAGAGGATTGAAGAAGAAAATAGAAGATAAACTCAGCTATGGGAGGAAAGACAAGAAAGAAAAAGAAGATATGAAGTGCCTTGAGAAAGGCTTATGAGAAAAAGAAAGTAATTTGAAGATGAGAGGAAGAAAAAGGTCGGAAGAAGACAGAGTGAAGAAGAGAGAGGAAAGAAGGAGCGAAGGAGATGAAGTTGTTGTCCACCCCTTCATGTATTTTACTATGTAAATACATCTTTATGTAAGTCTTACGTACATCGAATAAAAAATTGTACAATTTCCATACTGCGTAGATATAGAACAACATGATTACCTTAAGTTCTATTTAAGCTTTGATACACTCTGTAAACATCTATGTAAAGAACAAGGATGTTATGATCAATAAAAGATTGATTCTACACATACATTCGGTGATTCTACATTGTATGGCGATGCGTATCTTTCTTTGTTTAATTATTGTATGAATGTTTTAAGTTTTGGCATCATCAAAAGGGGAAAATTGTTGGGAAATTATTTTTAGATTTTGATGAATGCCATGTAAAACTTAGAATAGAAAGTTGGCACCCTATTTTTCTTGAACATGCAAGAAGACAACTGGAGACTTGAAGGAAGACTCATTGTGAGAGGCGGTGAGTGTGGCAGAAGAAGAAGATAGGAACTCATTGAAGGTGCGGTGAGATCTGGTGAGTGAAGTATTAGTCAAGTCAACTCAAAGACCAAGTCTCAAGTTGAAGTAATGGAAGAGTCATCCAATGATTGGAAGGCGACTCGAAGTCACCAGGGGAAGTTAAGAAAATGCGGTCAAGTCGAGATAAGCGAAAGAGATCCGTTTGAGAAGTCAAGGAAATTACTTAAACAAGTAATATTTCCATCTTGCCTTTCTTAA
Source organism: Rehmannia glutinosa (assembly GCA_016081115.2). Lineage (NCBI taxonomy): Eukaryota > Viridiplantae > Streptophyta > Magnoliopsida > Lamiales > Orobanchaceae > Rehmannia > Rehmannia glutinosa. The sequence goes on from CM071926.1 coordinate 29,257,084, forward strand.
AGTGCTCGATCCCAGAAGCGTGCAAAAGGAATAAACCAATGGGAAACACTACACCTGTGTCAAAACTACGAAAAAGTGAAGAATCATTCATACGAGGAAATGTCAATTCCAAGGAGCGCAACAAGACAAGCCAACGACCACAAGTGTCTTTTGAAAATAAGTCTATCTCTTCAATGGGTGGATTTTTGAAAGATCATTATAAAAGGCTGAGGAATCACTCTGAGAGAAGGTTACCTGAACCACGAACATTCAAGCTAACATTTGAACTGTAACCAAAAAATTACTCTCAAGTCATTCAAATTCAATCCTCAAGACTACATTACGAAGGAAATCAATCCAACACTCACTGTGAAGGAAAAGCGACTTCAATTAGTTGAAGAGGAAACATTTGAAGAATCAAGGGCCTACATTCCACGGAGGATTGTAGGAAGGTTCAGTCGAACCAGTCTCAAGTTTTGGAGGGCTTCGTGATCAAATCCAGAAGCTTGAGCAAGTGGGCTGTAGTAGCAAAGCTTTTGCCACGTGAAAAAGCTGAGTCACGAGAAGCGGTTTGTGTGACCAAGGCATCTCGGCCGAGTCTTAAAGGATCAAGTCATTTGTGTGATCAAGACATGTCGAACATTAACCATTTTGTATATTGATCAATACTTAGTGGATTCCTCCAGGAGTTGGAGAAAGAGAGGAGTAGAAAAATTACCCCATCTTGAACCTCTCTATAAAAACTTATTGTGTCATTTATATTTAAGACTTTAATTTACGCATAATACTTTAATATCTGGCTGATAAATTTGCTATCAATTGATAATCAACAAGGTCTAAAACCAAGTATTAAAACAAACTTAACCAAATTCAAGGGTGTTAACTTGTTGGGAAATTTATTGTTTAGATTTTGATGAATGCCATGTAAAACTTAGACTAGAAAGTTGGCACCCCATTTTCCTTATAATTTGTATTGTAATAGATAGGGTTGAACAAGTTGAGTCAAGTCAGCTATGCCTGAGAATACAAGAAGTCAGCGAAGGGCGGAAGTGAAGACTCCGCTGAGGAACAACTGAGTATGGCCAAGAAAGAAGATCAAGGACTCGAATGAAGGAGTATCAGTTGTGATACAACTATATGAAGAGTTAGTCAAGTCAACTCAAGAAGCCATGTCTCAAGTTGAAGTGACAGATGAGTCTTTCAATCATTAGAAAAGACTCAAGTCACGGGAATAAGCGGTTTGCAAAGGAGTTAATTGAAAATAATCCGTTGCACAAAAAGTCAAGAATATTACTTAAATAAGTAATACTTCCATCTGCCATGTCTTAAAGTGCTTTCGATCCCAAAAGCGTACAAAGGAATAAACGATGGGAAGCACTTTGCACCTCGTGTCGGAAGATTGAAGACCAAGAAAAGCTAAACATTCATTTAATACGAGGAAAGCTAAACTTGTGTTGAAGACACGAAAAAGCTAAACATTCATTTAATACGAGGAAAGGTCTACTTCTCAAGATTGAAGACCAAGAAAAGACAAGCCAACGAACACAAGTGATTTTTGAAAATCGGCTATCTCTTCAGGCGATTTTTGAAAGTTCACTATAAAAGTGAGAATCACATTGAGAAAAGAGTTACGAACCTTTTTGAGATAACAAGCAACATTGTTTGTAACTGCAAAATATTCTCAAGTTATTCAAGCAAAATCCTCAAGCTAAATCTCGAAGAAATCGATCAACACTAAGTTTGTGAAGGAAAGATAACTTCAAAAGCTGTTGAAGAGAAACTTTTGAAGAATCAAAAGGGTCTACTTTCAAGGAGGATTGTAGGAAGGTTCAGGTCGAACCAATCTCAAGTTATTGGAGGGCTTCGTGATCAAATCAAGAAGCTTGAGAAAAGTAAGCTCAAGTAGCAAGGCAACCACCCTGTGAAGAAGCTGAGTCGGACGAGAAGCCAGCTGTGTGATCAAGGCATCTCTAGACTGAGTCCAAGGAGCAAGTCAGCTGCGTGATCAAGACTTGTCTCTAGACTGATAACCACTTTGTACTCTGATCATTACTTAGTGGATTCCTCCAGGAGTTGGAGAAGAGAGGAGTAGAAGAATTACCCCATCATCAAACCTCTATAAAATTTACTTGTGTCATTTACATTTCAACATATTTACATTCCTGTACATACTTTATATCTGCTGATAATTTTTTATCCAACTGATCTAAAACCAAGTGTTTAAAACAAAGTTAAATCAAATTCAAGGGTGTTAAGTATTCATTGAAAAACTCATCATGGCCAAGTTAAGGTTTAGTCTAAATAGTGAGTTATTCTATCAACACTCTATCGATTTGTTGAGTGGCTATCTCTATTTGATTAACTAACTTAGCGGTCCTCGAGGACTAAAATTTGTGTAATTAACTCTGTAATTTTTTAAAGGACTAAAAATTGAAAAGTTGGTAAGGTTTATTCAACCCCCCCATTCTAAACCTTACTCACACCCCCAGGACCTACAAGTGGTATCGGAGGCGGTTGGTTCATTGAGCCTTCCGCCCAGTTCTGAACTAGATCTCAATCTTTCAAGGAATTTTTAACACTTGCTCTTTCAAAAGCTATTTTTATTCAGCAAAGTTATTATCATGGAAGCAAATTTGACACGCATTCTAAGTTCACTATTGAGGAATTTGATAGTGGAAAATTCGTATGCGGGCTCATCTATCTGCTTTACATGATGAAATGTGGATAGTGATGGAGGATGGGCAGCTGCAAATCGAAAATGAACAATTTGTATACGGAGAGCACCCCTTGGTGAAGGAGGAAGAAAGGCTTTCTTTGAAGCAAGACCAGATACTGGTTGAGAAACCGAAGGATTTGAATGGACAACGAGGGACGAGAAAAAGATACAACTTGGACAATGTGGCCAAGGACATACTTTACAAAACCTTGGATAAAGCAATGTTCAACACGGTCAAATCTTGTCAAGCGCAAAACAAATGCAGGATAAATTAACTTTAATTTGTGAAGGATCGAGCAAATTAAAAGAAAACAAATTAATCGTTCTTTGTACAAAAATTTGAAAATTTTAAAATGCTTGCAGTGAAACCTTGGATCAAATTTGGATGCTCGATTCTTGAAATTACAAATGAACTATCAACACAGGAAAGAATATACACGAAGGAAATGTGTATCAAGATTAAGCCTCGGTGAATGGGAAATGAAGGTCATGGCCCTGAGACATTCAATGTACCCCAACAGCTACACTTATAGTCAAGGATGGGAAGAGAGGCGAGGTCAAGGAAGCCGTTGACCAGGAGAAAGTGCCCGATGGTCAAAAGATTCAACAAGTCCTTCAACAAGAACTATAAAAAAACAAGGGTGAATCCTCGAAACATTGACTCCTCCAAGTCAAGAGAAAATAGGCCACCCAAAGAGAGTGAGCATCAAAGGTTGAATATCGGAGAGGCGATAACCCAACAACGGAAATAGGTGATCAAAAAGTTGAGAACTGTAGACAACTAGGACACTTTGCTATTATTGTCCATATCCGATGGTCAATAAATACATAAATGAAGAAGAAAGAAGAGTCTTGAGAGAAAGAAGACGGGGAGAAAAGAAAAGGAGCTATGTTGGTGCGAGGGAGACTTTGAGACATCTAAGTCTAAAAGAAGTAGCGGACTCGAGAGAGTAGTGAAGCTGACTACTCAAGTGATTCGAAGAAGAAGCAATGATCTGTCTAATGGCTAAAGAACAAGATCAACTGACCAAGAAGATGAGGTACACTCTAACTCATCTCACTCAGTTCTAGTGATAGTGATTGTGACACACACACTTCATCACCCGTTGATCTTTATGATTCATTAGGCAAAATGATGAAAGACTTTGAGCACATTAAATCCTCACACACTATTAAATGAGGAAAACAACTGACTCAAAAGCAAAACTCACGGTGACTAAGGAGTGAGTACTCTAAGTCACAAAATTTGAAAAGTGAAAATGCTTAAACTAATAGCAGAGATAGCTGCTATAGAAAAGAGGAAAATGATCTAAAAATGTGATTACATCATTTACGAAGGCATCGAATCATTGGATGACCTTATTATAGTCACAGAGACAAGCGTAGGAGTTGATTCCTTTGTACAAGTCAAACTTCTAGAGTGATTTTGGAAAAAGGATCTTCAAGCAATGAAGCATCTCAAAAATCCAAAACACCAAATGTTGCACCACATTCACTCCAAAGCACAATCACAAATTTGGCCTTGAATACAAAGGAAAAGGAAAACGGCCGAGTTGAGTATCTTTGAGAGGACAAGCGAGAAGAAATCCGTGAGTTCTCAAAGCAAACTCAAATAGGAAGTACTCTGTGAAGAATGCTACCAAAAACCTAGAAGTTTTATCAAAAAACACATATGATGGGAATGGTAGAAACTACCCAAGCCAAAGGTGATTGGAATAATGTGAAATATCAGCAAAGACCTATGGAATATAAGCCCAAATGGCAAAGGCGTAGAACTCAACAAAGGTCATTCCAAAGGAAAACGAGCTATCATCAGCACACATATGCACCCAGACACTACACTCAGAAATATCACAACTACCCAAAGAAGGTAATTGCTAAAACACACACACACACAGGCATACAGACAAAAGAGACAGCTATATGAACCTAAAGCCCCCAAACAATTTGCCAAAGTAAATTATGATTATGACACAGATAGATGGCAACCCCTTAGAGTCAAATCATTTGGCTATAGGTTGGTTGGTTCAACTTCAACCTGTTAAGCATCAGCCAACTCTGTGACAAGGGCTATAATGTTGGATTCAATATGGGAGTGTACCAAATTAAAGATCTTGAATCAAATGAAGTAGTGTTGCAAGGATCCGGACAAAAAGAACATGTATGTGGTAGGCGGTCATTGCCACACCAAGCACTTGCATTAGCAAAAAGTACAACCAGAATCAAGTTAGGTTGTGGAACAAGAAACCGAGTCATCCCGAACAAGACAATCAACAAGCTTGCAATGAGTCATCTTGTAGAAGATTTTGCCCGGACTCGGTGTACAAGAAGGAGAGTGTTTGTGATGCATGCGGATGGGAAAAGCAGATCAAATCATCATTTAAAAGAAGTCTAGTCCATCTTCAACAAGAATATTGCATCATTTGCATATGGATTTATTTAGTCTGTTGAACCATTAAAGTATAAGTGGAAAGAAATACACTTTAGTAGTGGTGGATGATTATTCAAGATATACATGGACAATCTTCATGTGCACAAAGAAGAAACCTTGCGAAATTACCTCGGCCGATGAAGAGAATTCAAAATGAGAAGAGTCAAACCATTACCAAGAGAAGATCGATAGAGGAACTGGGTTTGTCAATGGGATAATAACTTCGATATTGTGTAGAAAATGGCATTACTCATGAGTTATCTACGACAAGGACTCCAATGAGAATGGAGTAGAGAAAGAAGGAACAGAACACTCAAGGAAGCTGCCATAACCATGTTATTTGAAGCGAAGGATTACTAAAAGATTTTGGTGAAGCCATAAACAACGCATGTTATACTCAAATAGATGCATGATCAATAGGCCGGTGACAAAGACTCCTATGATATATGGACAGGGAGAAAGCCAAATGTTGGGTATTTTGGAATATTTGGATGTAAATGCTTCATCCACAACAATGGCAAAGACAATCTAAAGGCTTTTGATGCTAAAGCTGTTGAAGGTATCTTCTTGGGATACTCGGCTAAAAAAGAAAAGCCTATAGAGTGTTAAACAAGAGGACTATGGTCACGAAAGAGTCTATTCATGTGGTTTTTGATAAACCTAATGTGAATGGAGAAGACATTGAAGAGTTGCCTAATAATTTGAATCGACTGACTATGCGAAGAGTCCCATGTTGAAAAGTCATTTGGAGCAATCAATCAAGATGAAGGTGAGATAGTTGAGTCTCAAAGACAATTTGGAAAAATGACTAAATGATGATGAAAAAGTTGCTCAAGACAAACAGTGCGAGGCAATTTGAACCCGGTTGATTTGCTTCAACTTTGATGTGAGATGGGTGAAAGACCATCCACGAGCTTGTCATTGGAGATGTGAGAGATGGTGTAAGAACCAGATCGAGCTCAACAAGAAGCAATGTTCACTTGTTTTATTTCCCAAATAGAGCCAAAAGATGTGTCCCAAGCATCGGATGACACACATTGGATTCAAGCCATGCAAAGAAAGTGAATCGGTTTGAAAGAGACAAGGTATAAGAATTGGTGCGAGAGACCAACCCATCAAAATGTTATTGGCACAAAATGGGTCTTGAAACAAGATGAATGGCGAAGGATCTTTGTAAACAAAGCAAGATTGGTAGCCAAAGGTATTGCCAAGAAGAGGAATAGATTTTGATGAAACATTTGCTCTGTTGCAAGATTAGAAGCAATAAGGATGTTTCTTGCCTATCTTTTGCACACAAAAACTTCCTTTGTATATCAAATGGATGTGAAAAGTGCATTTTTAAATGGATTGTTGGAAAAAGAAGTCTATGTTGAGCAACCTCCAGGTTTTGAGCGAAAACCATTGGAGATAAGGTGTACAAGCTCAAGAAAGCTCTATATGGATTGAAACAAGCACCTAGAGCATGGTATGACACATTGTCTCAATTTCTAGCGACAATGGATTCACAAAGGCAAAGTAGGCAGAACACTCTTGAGAATTCAAGATGGGGAGAGTATCTTGCTTGTTCAAATATATGTGGATGATATCATTTTTGGATCCACAAACAAAAGAAGTTGTGTGATAAGTTCTCAAACCTCATGCAAAGGCAAATTTGAAATGAGCATGATGGGAGAGCTGACATTCTTTCGAGGACTTCAAGTTAAGCAGCTGAAGTATGGAACTTTCATAAGTCAAACAAAGTACACCAGAGATTTAATGAAGAAATTTGGTATGGAAGAGAAGTCTTCTGTGAAAATACCAATGAATACATCAATCAAGATGGACATGGATGCGGATGGTAAAGTGTAGATCAAACAAGATACATAGCACTTATTGGATCACTGCTCTATTTAACAGCAAGCAGGCCAGACATCACCTTTGCAGTATGTGTAAGTGCCAGATTCCAATCTACTCAAAAGAAAGCCACATGGTGAAGCTAAGACAATCTAAGATATTTGAAGGGATGCGAAGTTGGCCTACGGTATCAAAGGAAGGTGGATTGAGCTTATTGGTTACTCGGACTCGACTATCTTTGGATGTAGACTTGGCGGGAAAGAGTACTTGGGGAACTTGTCAAATGCTTGGAAACATATTGGTTTCTGGTTTAAAAGCAAAACTCAATAGCCACATCCACAATTTGCCCAGTACATAGTTGCGGGCATTTGTTGTGCCCAAGTCTTATGGATGAGACAACGGTGCCAGTTATGAAATTGAAGAAAAAGAGATTCCAATTATGTGTGATAACACAAGTGCTATTCAATCACTCGAGAATCTTGTGTTGCATTCGAGAACAAAGCACATTGATGTCGAGGATATCATTTTATAAGAGATCATGTTGAAAAGAAAAGACATCACCTTGGAATACATCTCTGTTGATAAGCAGGTTAGGTGACATATTCACCAAACCCTTATGTGAATCAAGATTTGAAGAGCTTAGAGTTAATTGAGCTGAGTTGACACTCAGAAGACTCAATGAGAAGAGATGGAACGTGAAAAGATGAAAATAGAACAAGTCTCATGAATCAACTAAGTAAATCAACCATATCGGAAAGTCAGTTATATCGAGTTAGCTGATAGCTGAGTTGCTTAACGAAAGGAGAGAAGAAGAGTTGAGTCATTTGTGTAGTAAGCTGAGTCATTTATGAGCTAAGTGACAAAACCGCATTCGTTTTTAATGGCGGAAATGTTTTTAAGGATAGCGTCGGCGTAATAATGATAAATGCTGTCAAAAGTTTGCCACGATAAACATATGATTGGATATAAATCTTTGCTGCATTAAATGCGAGAAATTAAATGCAATGTGACGTGCTAAATGCGAGTCGTTGATCTTGATCAAATTTCAAAATCAAAAACCCGTCCTTTCATAACCCTTATATCACGAATTTTCAATCCTCTCTCTCTCACTTTTTCCGAAAGCTGTTCATCTTCCCAAGCAAAAGAAAAGAAAACTTTTCTCTCTCGAAAACCTACAAGTTCTCAAGTCGGTTTACCAAGTTTCGTTCGGTAAAACTCACTAAAAATGGCTTTTGACACATGATTTCACCAAGCTCGTAAAAGCAAATCCACACGGGATCAGCTGTGGACTTTGAGGGGATGATAAGCGGGGTTACGATGAAACCCTTGTGAAGAAAATAGCAGAGACAAAATCGAAATCAGGACTCAAACCTTTTCTCGCGATGGAGTATCAAATGACATACGTTGAAGAAGTTGCTTGATTTTATGTTAATGCGGAGTGCGGGGCGAAGGGATTAAGTCCTCCGTCCACCGCAAGGACATATTAATTGCTAAGGACCTTGCGAAGCTTTGTTTCTTGCCGTCGGAAGGCATGCCAGGAGATATATGAAGCCGATGTCAAACTTGGCTGCTACATGGAAGAAGTGGCTAAGCTTAGGAGTGTCTTTGCGAAGGTGGTCTACACAAGCGACAAGAAGGCTCTTTGAAGGGCGATTATCATAAAGCTGATGGATATAAATGCGCTAAGAGTGTAGACATGAAGTTTGGCGGCTTCAATCGGTATCCCAAAACCAAAGCGATCGTCATAGGCTGCGATCATGGAAGAAAAAAAAAGATTAAGTGGGCAGAATTCATATACGGCGAGGACTACTGCGGAGCGTTGGCAACAAATCCTTTAAGGAGGCGGATCCTTTAGAGGATCACTTGGCTATGGCCTAGTTATTGGACATTTGATGGAGGTTAAGGGCATTCCCTTAGACATGGAAAAGTCTTTCCATGTAAACAAGAAGATGTTGAGCCAACTTGTCCGGCGCCCGAGAAGAGATCTATGCAAGAGGGCGGATACCGGTGAGGGGAATCGGTGACCTGTTGATACAAGCCTTTCTCCCCTCCAAAGAAGAGAGAGTTGCCCTGCGGTGCCAAGAAGAAAAAATTTGCCCCTCTGACAAGAAAAGCGCACTTGCCCTGCAGTAAGTCACTGCCTTTGTGGCGAGTCGCCTACCCACGCGGCCGAGGCGGAGAAGGAAGCCAAATACCTTCTCACGGCCATCGAAAGAAAGAGGGCTGCCAAGCCCGGAAAGCGGCTCCTCGGTCAAAGAAAGATGCTCACGGCCCTCGCCGCCAAGAATACGAAGAAGAAGTCTCGAACAGAAATTCCTCTGGCGAGGACCAAGAAGAATGAGAAGACTCACCAAGCTCTCGAGCTTGAGAAAGCATTTGAGTCTACCACTCTTTGGAGAAAATATACGAGGCTAGCTGAAGAAGTGCGGTCTCGAAGTTATTGAAGAAAACGGCCCGATCTGCTTGAGGATAGTCGCGAGAGGCAATTAGAAGACCCAAGCTGTGGGCAAGCAGTGAAGAAGAAGAAGAAGTGGCGGAGACAAAGAATCCCCTGTTGAAATGGCAGTGTCTCCACCAGCCCACGAGATGTTGCTAAAGGAGAAAAGCGGAGTATGCTACCTTCCATTCTGAAAAGGAAGGGCAACAAGGAGAGGATGAAGATGCGATGTAATTATGTACTCTCCATTGTATCCGGACATCAGAACCGCTGTGAGAGTGGAGAAATGGAAGCTAAGTCGCTCGAAGTACAGTTTGAATGCCCTGAATTCATTGAGGAAGAGAAAGAATTGATGAAATTCCGGATTGACCATCGTGCTTGGCACTTGATGAAGATAAGCTGTCTGGACATCTGCATATCTTCAAGGAGAAAAAGAAAAGGAAAGGTTAGCCGAAGAAGCGGCTCGTGAAAAGGAGAATATATGCCCTCTCTGGCTGGAACCGGCTGACCATACTCATCCTCACATTGATATGCTCTCGGGAAGTGATGAGGACATGGATCCTATTCTTTGCAAAAGAGAAGTTGGACATGCGGCAAGCCATGCGGGAATCAAATTGATGCATGAAGCGGCCGAGATGATGGAAGGACCGGGGAGGAGAGTCCGCAAATCTTTCTGGAAATTGATCCGTTGAGAGTGATGCACAGATTACCCGCGATTATTCTGCCGCAACAACATCCCGATTCACTCGAAAGATGGATCAAGGGACATGGCGATGACACTAGGAACTTGGGCACCCAAGTTGAGCCAACCCATGTTGAAGGTGTCTTACCCTTCCTCCATGGTGAACACTCAATGAACACGAGAAAGTGCGAGGCGGTGACCCCACCATCGATCGCTCGGTTGGTGTGCGGTGAGGAAAACTCACTCCCGCTGCGGCTAGGTCGAAGAATCTGAGATGACTCCACAATGAAGGAAGGGCGAAGTGGAGAAAGAAAAATAAAAATAACAACAACAAGTTGTCACTAATGAAGCTTCGGACGGTTGAGTGCTGTCTCGGCTAAAGTGCCAGCGACTTTTGCGGTGAGGACGCTTTCATTGCGATTGAGGCACAGGATGGATCGCCACGGGAGTTCACACTGGGCAATGAAAGTGCAATCAAGGAGTTGAGACTCTATGGATGCCATTGAAAAGACCCTAAGACGATTTGCGTCTGTTGAAAGGAATGTACAAGGCCTCTGCTGATTGAGGCTGCGAGGAGGTAATGAAAGGCAAAGGGGAGGTTGAGACTTTCTGGGTAACAATCAAGGAGAAAAGAGCATTCCTCAAATCATCATTCTTTGACTCGAGAAGAGAAATCGGCCTCTTCATGATTCTAGGACAATCGATACAACATTCTTGGGCTCACGAAGGCGAAGCTGAGTCCACCTTTGCAAAGGACTCAAGCGAGGATGTTCTTCCAAGAAATGCGAGTAAGCGAGAATTCAAAGTTGCTCGTCAAATGTTCAATTTTGATGATGAACCAAGCTCTCGGGCTTCATCATCCTCCGATGACTTGATGATGATGCGGTGAGAGAAGCAAATTCATTTAGCGAGAATCGAGGCCGAAGAAAATTTGTTAAGGCAGTGAGGCTCAGTCACCACCCAACCCACTCACAAAGCCCAGTGAGACCGGAGTCATCTGCGCGAGGCTCCCAAAGCTATGCATTGAGGCTCGACTCGGCCCGAGGATCATCACGAGGCATGAACAAGCTGATCAATCAATACCATATGTGCGTGATGATGCATTGAAGAAACTTTCCCTTTCTTGATTGAGTTTCCCGATCTTGAAGAAAAGCATTTCGTGGCGGAGGCTTCAACATAAGAGCTTATCCGATTATTCCCTCCGATTCAATTGTTCGGTAGATTTTGATTTTGATCTTTGCTTTTGCCCATTAAACCGAGGTGACAGTGAGGTACATGAAGTTTTCAAGACAATCCTTGGTGAGATTGAGAAGATTGAACGGCACCAGGCCTCGGCTTTGGATATGCGGGTGGACAACGGGGATGCTAACCTCATGCGAGACTTACAAGGGATAGTGGTGAGAATCGGGGAATGGTGTCGATAGTAAAAGTACAATCGATATGAACAAGTCGAGATATTTTAAAGCATTGTATAACAAAATGTTGGTCTGGAGGCGCTGATAATGCTTGACATGAAGCGGAGGATGCGGGAAAATATTGTGAGAATGCATGCCTCTCATACAATGAGAAATTTGCTGCGTGAATTTCTGAGAAAATAACTTTTGCACGTTGAGGAGAATATGAATGCCAAATTCGGTCTTCTCATGCATTTGAAATGAAAGCGATGGCGGCCCGAGTCCAAAGCCACCGCTCAAAATTTGAGCAGCATACTCGCGACGGACTCCAAGTAGAATTGACTATCGGTAGTGGACTTCATGCTTCTTCAGGATGTTTCAGGGTTCCTCTCTCCTTTGATGATACCAAAAGGGAAGAAATACGAAGAAATTGAAGGAAGAAAGCAGTGAGAAGCGAGAAGGGTGAAGCATTTGTTGAAAAACTAAAGGAAAAGCTATTGAGGGGAAAGGTCAAAGGATGTGACCTTAATGCTTCTTGAAACCCTCGGCAAAGGTCATGTCGGTGGCATAATCAACAAACTTCCGGTGACTCTGCCCGATCCAACACTCGGTTGTGCACTATGTCTTAAAAGAGAAAAATTGTAGAAGCAAAGATGGAGGAGTTACAAGAGAATGAATGCCGTGTTGAAGAAATGTTAAAACAATTGAGGCATTCAGCAAGAAAAAGATCTGAGATGCCATTCGGATAGCGGACAAGAGCCAAGATCGGTTGAAGAGTTCAAAACGCTCGAATCGAAGGATACTTCAAAAATATGTCCATAGCCCAAGCACAGGACTTATCTTTGGAGAAAGGTCACGAAGTTGTGCGAAGAAGGCGATGAACAATGAGAATACGATAGCCATTTAGGCAGTAAGCAGGAAGACTCTCGTGCGGTATACACCCGGAGAAAAAGGAAGAAGTGGTGGAGGAAGAGGTTTTCGACCAGACCTTTGCCCAAAAATATTGAATATGTAGATCCAGGCAAGAAATGAAGGATCTCTTTGAAATTTTGAGTATGATGTTGTAGCCAATCACGGAAGTGGAAAGGAAAAATGTTGAATATGTCAAAAGAATCAAAGAAGAAAATAAGAGGCAAACTCGGTTGTGGCAAGAAAAAGACAAGAAAGAAAAAGAAAGATGAAGTTGCAAAGAGCTACGAAAAGAAGAAAGCATACGAAGAGGAAAAGAAAAGAAAGAGAACTAACGAAGGAGAAATTTGAAGAAGAAAGAAAGGAGGCATCGAAGGCGATGAAGTGTTGCTGCTAACCCCTTCATGTATTTTACTTTTATAAATACATATGCATGTAAGTCTTACTGTACATTCAATGAAAAATCATGTAATTTGCGTAGATATAAGTATGCTCACGATTACTACGATACACATTATGCAATTTGTGTAAAGGACAATAATGTTATGATCAATAAAAAGATTGATTCTACGCATACATTCTTTGTTATTGCATTTATGTATGTATCTGTGTTGTTTACATGTTGATTAATATTTTTAAGTTTTGGCATCATCAAAAAGGGGAAATTGTTGGGAAATTTATTGTTTAGATTTTGATTAATGCCATGTAAAACTTAGACTAGAAAGTTGGCACCCCATTTTCCTTGTAATTTGTATTGTAATAGATAGGGTTGAACAATTTAGTCAAGTCGGCTATGCTGAGAATACAAGAAGTCAGCGAAAGGCGGAAGTGAAGACTCATTGAGGAACAATGAGTATGGCCAAGAAAGAAGATCAAGGACTCGACTAAAGGAGTATCGGTGTGATACAAGCGTATGAAGAGTCGGTCAAGTCAACTCAGAAAGAAGCCATGTCTCAAGTTGAAGTGACGGATGAGTCTTTAAATCATTAGAAACGATTTCAAAGTCACAGGGAAAAGCATTTGCAAAGAGGAGTTAAGCTGAAAAGAATTCGTTGCACAAAAGTCAAGAATATTACTTAAATAAGTAATACTTCCATCTTTTGCCATGTCTTAAAGTGCTCGATTCGAAGCGTGCAAAAGCGTAAACCAATGGGAAGCCCTTTGCACCTCGTGTCGAGAACACGAAAAGCTAAACATTCATTTAATACGAGGAAAGGTCTACATCTCAAGATTGAAGACCAAGAAAAGACAAAGCCAACGAACACAAGTGATTTTGAAAATCAGCCTATCTCTTCAAGCAGCCATGATTTTTGAAAGTTCACTATATAAAGGCTGAGAATCACATTGAGAAAAGAGTTACGAACCTTGCACACACGAGATAACAAGCAACATTATTTGTAAACTTGCAAAATATTCTCAAGTTATTCAAGCAAAATCCTCAAGCTAAATCTCGAAGGAAATCGATCCAACACTAAGATGTGAAGGAAAGACAACTTCAAGCTGTTGAAGAGGAAACTTTTGAAGAATCAAAGGGGTCTACTTTCCAAGGAGGATTGTAGGAAGGTTCAAGTCGAACCAATCTCAAGTTATTGGAGGGCTTCGTGATCAAATCAAAAGCTTGAGTAAAAAATTTGAAGTAGCAAGCGTAGCCTGTGAAGAAGAAGTGAGTCGGATGAGAAAGCTTGACTTTGTGACCAAGGCATCTCGGTGAGTCGAGCAAGTCGGTGCGTGATCAAGACTTGTCTCTGGGCGATAACCACTTTGTACTCGATCATTACTTAGTGGATTCCTCCGGGGAGTTGGAGAAAGAGAAGTAGAAGAATTACCCCATCTTTGAACCTCTATAAAATTTACTTGTGTCATTTACATTTCAGCATATTTACATTCTGCACATACTTTATATCTGTGATAATTTGCTTTCAAGCGATAAATAACAAAGTGCTAAAACCAAGTGTTTAAAACAAAGTTAAATCAAATTCAAGGGGTGTTAAGTCTTATTGAAAAACTCATCACAACCAAGTTAAGGTTTAGTCTAAGCAGTGAGTTATTCTATCATCGACTGACTCTATCAGTCGTTGAGTGGCTAACTCTATTTTGATTAACTAACTTAGTTGTCCCTCAAGGACTTATTTGTGTAATTAACTCTATAATTTTTTAAAAGGACTAAAAATCGAAAAGTTGGTAAGGTTATTCAACCCCCCCTTCTAAACCTTACTCACACCCCTTGGGACCTACATAACTATTTGCACGATGGACTCGGCAAGTGGAGAAACGCCCATCAAGGATGGATGTGGACTTTGCAAATAACTCGTCGCCACCCCAAGCGGACTCGTAAGTGGAGAAACACCATCAAGGATGTGGACTTTACAATTAACTCACCACCACCAAGTGACTCACCAAGTAGAGAAATGCCATCAAGGGTATGGATTTTGCAAATAACTCGCCGCCATCAGCGGACTCGCCATGTGAAAAAACGCCATCAAGGGTATGGATTTTGCAAATAAATCACCACCACCGACAAACTCGCCAAGTGGAGAAGCGTCATCAAGGGTATGGATTTTGCAAATAACTCATCACCACCAACGGACTTGCGAGGCGAGAAAGCCATCTACGATGTGGATTTCGCAACCATCGAGATGTGTATTTCGTAAGCAAGCGTCATTAAGGATCAAACTAAGTGGAGGCGCCATAAAAAGCTATCACAAGCAACTCGTCGCCAATAACATACTTGCCAAGTGGGGAAACATCATCAAGCAATTGGCCATCAACAATAAGCTCGCTAAGCGGGAGAGCGTTATCAAAGGTGTGCACTTATGCGCCAACAATAGACTCGCCAAGCAAGGAGACATCGTCAATGGTGTGAAATTAGCAAGCAACTCATCATAGAGGATAGACTCTCCAAGTAAGGAGACATCATTAAGGTTATTAGCAAGCAACTCTCCGACAATAAGCTCGCCAATCGGGGGAGACACCATCAAAAGTGTTGAGTTCATAAGCAACTCATCAATCAACACAACTGACGATCGATTTCATGGCCATCTTGTGGCATTATTGAAGGTCGACCGGTGAGCGAGAGATAAGATGCCCCGGTGAAGCGTTTGGAAGGGATTAAAAAGAATCCCAAATCTCAAAGTCACGAGAAGCGATGTAGATGATGTTGAAGAGGTTCATTTCATAACTCCTTTTCTTTTCTCAATGAACATAATTCATCACAATAGTATGACTAAACTTAGAAAATTCTAAGTTGCCTCGTACCATAACAAAGAGATCAAGTCAAAAACGTAGTTCATAAAACATATTTTTTTGGAGTGCCATAAGCAGTTTATACTCGTGTGGGCCATGAGTATCATGATAGTTTATACTCGTATCAAGGAGTCTTCATTTAAATTTGAGACATATTGATAGTTTATACCTGTATCAAGGAGTATTGATTTGGATTTGGCGTATATTGATAGTTTATACTCGTATCAAGGAGTCTTGATTTGGATTTAGCATACATTGATAGTTTATACAAGTATCAAGAGTTTTTATTTAAATTTGAGATATATTGATAGTTTATACTCTATCAAGGAGTAGACATTTGAACTTGAGATATGTTGATAGTTTAAGCCTGGTATCAAAGAGTCTTGATTTGGATTTGACATATGCGGATAGTTTATACTCATATCAATGAGTCTTCATTTAGTTTTGAAACATCGCGATATTTTATTTATCAATGACTTTTCATTTGAACTTGGGATATGGACCTTTTATACTCATGTCAAGGAGTATGTTTGATAGTTATGCTCTTATCAAGGAGCAATATAGACTTAATTTACTTTGAGAACTTTAGATGGTTTATGCTCATATCTAGGAGCATTGAAAAGTTAAAAATGGCTTAACTTCTTCTTCTTCTTCATTATCACTAACATCACTTGGGCATTCGTTTTTATCAAAATTCAAACTTATCTCAATGGCATGCACACGTGTTGCCAAGTCTTTAAAAGTTTTCGGCTTAATTCCTTGAAGTATGTAGCATAGACTCGGTCATTCCTTAGATGCATATCTCAATTTTAAAGCCTCGACAATTGATCTTTGCGATTGAGGCTTAAGTTCCTCAGCGATTGATGTAGTCAATAGACGGACTCTTCCCTCTCTTGGCGTGAATTTGAGAGTTCAATCATCTTTAATAGTTAAGTCGTGTGCTATAGAAACGATTGAGAAACTCTTGTTCTAACTGCTCCCAAGTATCAATGGAATTTGCCCCCAAGTCGGTGTACCAATCAAATGCATTTCCCTTTAAGGATCGGTCGAATTATTTCATTAAGTGATCTCCATAAGTCAAGCATCATTACGTTTCTTGAAGTGAGCCACATCTTTGCTTTGGATTGCCATTGCCATCATAATGTTGGAACATTGGAGGTTGATAACCATCAGGCATCTTCAAATTGTCAATTCTCCGTGTGTATGACTTGGTGTAAGTTAGGGATGACTTAGATCTTCCATCAAACTTGTCTTAATAGTCATATAATGAACTCCTTGAGTTGGTCAAGCTGGAATCGAGGCCATCGAGGCGAGACTTGCAACTCCTTTGCGGGACACTCCTCTTTTTCTTTTGGTTGTTGCCTTGTGGGCGTTTCCACATCATCTTGAGCTTTGATTTGTTTGTCCATCACATGACTTGAATCGCTGGTCTCTCTTTGTCTATCAACTTCATGATTTGGGAGTCGCTGGAACATATTTTGTAAGTCTTTCAATGGCCTTCGTCAAATTTTCAAGTTGCTCTTTGAGTGAAGTAGCTTGGACCACTATGGCTGCTACAGTTTCAAATCGTGAGCTTGTAGAATGTAAGTGCATGTCGAGCGGGCCCAACGATTCTTTATCTGCAGCTCCATATTTGCCACCTTGTTTCCATGTCCTTTCGTTTGTTGGAGAAGTAAATTCACGGTTCGATAACTTGTCATCTTTTCTTGCCCCTTATGCTTGTATATTGGAGCAGTGGCTTCGTAGTTCAGCATTGAAAGGTTAACATATGTAAACTTGGAATGGTTGGTCATCTTCATTGATATTTGAACTTGATTTGAAGAAAAGAGATGAGAGGTAGAGACACGGGCGTGCCAAAAATTTGTAACACAAATTTTTATTATCTGCAAATTAACAAACAAGAAAAAATAGTACAAATTGAATTTATAAATCAAATGAAAATTATAGGTTACAATCTTTATAAATCCTCGATTCTTCTCTTCAAGAATATAGTATACGGAATTTGATAATTTAGAGATGAACTCTTGACTTGATCTTCACCAAACATGGATTTGAATTTGAATAATGTTAGTTCGAGGCTTGAAAGCTTAATCCGAATCAAGCGTGATATATTTGATGATATTTGACTTGAATATGAGAACTTCTTGGTAGATTTGACTCTTGATCTTCTTCCAAGATGGATTTGACTTCAATAACATTAACCTGAGGGCTTGAAAGCTTCCGAATCAAGCGCGGACTTAGGTAGACTTCGCGATGAGCGCGCTTGAATTTCTCCTTGAACACCATGGATCTCCTTGAATTTGTTCTTCTTGACTTGAGAGAATTTCCTCCACCGCCTTCTTTCTTGGATTTCTTCTCGTCGAATTGTGATTTAATTCCTTGAGAATAACCCCTATTTATACTTGTAGGATAGTGGTTTTGAATAACTCATATGATGAAGACTTGATTTGATTGGTCCTTCAAGATTTAACATTATCTCTTTAATCACAAATTGTGATAATTATCAAAAGAGATAATAATTTATCAAGATAAATCTTGATGTATAAGAATTTGACATTTGTCAATCTTTAAGTAGCCAACAAAATACATATTAAAATATCAAATAATCAACTATTTAATTTAAGAATAAAATTTGATTAATTCCCAAATATATATATATATATATATATAGAAAATATAAGATTGATATTTAATATGGAATGTCATATGTGTCACTATTTGATTGGTGCAAATTTAATTTGTCTACACTCCCAAAGTTTAATTTGGTCTAAATACAAGTATTACCCTAAGATTTTGAAATTGCATGCATTCCCCTAACAATTATTGTAGCTTTCATATAATTCCAGCTGTTTGTACTTATTCCATCAGTATGTTTACATACTAATTTTAAACCCTTAATAATGCAAAGGTAATTTTAATTTGCCGCTCAAACTATGCGTGTTTTCTACTTTGTCCACTTAATTTTGAATTGTTCTACTTTACCCGTGAACTTTATAAATTATTGCGGTTAGCTATAATTTCCAAATTTACCTCTCATTGTTAGTGCCTTTGTGTGTAGCTATTACATCTCGAACAATTATTTAGATTAATTTTCTCTCAAAATCTCCTCATCTTTAGTCATTATATAAATAGTACTAAATAAAAGTAGTTTTCATCCTAAACATATCTATGATACAATTTTCGGATATCACAAATAAAATAACCATACATGTTAAAGGATAAATTTGGAATTTATAGGTTAACCTGATTAAGTACAACAATTTACGAAGTTCGGTGGGTAAAGTAGAAAAATTCAATGTTAAGTAGGCAAAGTAGAAAAACTCGTATAGTTTGGGGAGCAAATTAAAATTACCTCAATAATGTATGTCCAATTTATAAAACATTTAGGTATATTTTAAACAAAATGAGATTTATCAATTAATAGTGTATATTTCCATGACATTAGACTTTGTGAAGTGTTAACTTGTTTGGGAACACTTATGTGAAATCCCATTTACAAAACGAACGTCTTATTTTGACTTTTCAAAAAGCCTGCAATTCTAATTTCTCTAAAATAGACTTTTTGGAGAAGTGATTCATCTAAAAATTCGTTCTAAATTTACCACAAAACAACTATTATTATAGAAAATGAACTTTTAGATCCAAAAATCCAAAATGAACAGTGCTCTCAAACAAGTTAGTATTTTCAACTTATAATAAAACTGTGAAATTGTATCCTAGCTATTATATTCATCATTGCATTCTAAATATTATATATATAATAAGCA
Organism: Rehmannia glutinosa; assembly: GCA_016081115.2. NCBI lineage: Eukaryota > Viridiplantae > Streptophyta > Magnoliopsida > Lamiales > Orobanchaceae > Rehmannia > Rehmannia glutinosa. The sequence continues at coordinate 29,276,475 of CM071926.1, forward strand.
ACCTGATATGTCCCCCCCTCCATTTGCTATTGTCTGAATTTTGATGATTTTTTAATAAAGAGGTGGTCTTTATGAGACCGTCTCATGAACTTGAGTTCATGAGACGGATCTTACAAAACACAAAAAATATGAGCTTTTTTATGGGTTTGGGTTTGGGTTGGAGTTCTATTTGCATTTAGTATCCGTTTCATAGAATAGATCCATGAGACCGTCTCATACAAGTGTTTGTCTTTAATAAAAACAAAAAAGAATAATGGATATACATAGCTGACAGTATCTTTTTAAATGTATCCTTAACATTACTCATTAATTATATTCTGTATTTTGGTATGAATAACAATCTAATTTAGGCTTCAAAAAAACAATCTAATTTAGGCATGATTATTCTGTATTAAGTATTTTATCCGTATAATTTGAAAGATTTAAATTTAATTTCAGTCAAAATACAGAAATACAACTGTCCGCAGTTAATATTAATTATTAGGTATTAACTCACGATTCGATAATTAATAAAAAATAAATAGTGTAGAAATTGTATAGAAATTGTGTGATTAATTGCCAAAAATTAGTACAAACTACCAAAATAAATAGAACATAAAATTTATTTTTGGAAACATATTGTAATAATTGCAAAAAATGATTCAGAACTGGAAAATCAATATATGCATATATATATATATATATATATATTAAGAGGAAATTACACTAGACCTCCTGTATTATTCGCGTTTTTACATTTTACCATATAAACTATTTTTTGTTACACTTTACCATATGAAATATGTAAAGTTTTGCACTTTGCCCTATATGGACAAGTTTGCCCCTAAAATTTTATTTTTCTTAGAATAATGAAAATAGGTCATTATGGTCATTAGTCCTATCATATTATCGTATATAAAATTAATATTTTCTTAAATTCGTACCTTGTTTGAACGGAATGTAGCTAGGTATTCTTAGTCGAGTTTTGGGCTGCTTTCGTCCACGTACGATTTTGTAGTGATCCTTACACTCAATCTTAACATGCATCGCAATGGTTTGTACCAACATTAAAAAAGCAAAAATTACAGCAAAAAAAAATATTCTTTGCTAACTTTGACATTGACGACCAATCTTAAGTATTAGATTTACTAACCAATTAAAAAAATTATAATTTTAGTCAATTAGCAATGAAACTATTCATCACTAATTAGGAATACTCAACTATATTCTAGTCAAACAATGTATGAATTTAAGTGATTATTAATTTATTTAGGGGTAAAAATGTTCATATAGGACAAAGTGCAAAAATTTACATATTTCATATGGTAATGTAAAAAAAATATTTTATATGGTAAAGTATAAAAATGCAAATAGCTCAGGGGGTTTAGTGTAATTTCCTCATATATTTATATAAGATCTAAAGTAGAATCAAATAAAAAATAAATATTACATTGATTTAGCAAATTCTCATAAATGTAGATACTAACGACATTCATATTCCGCATGACTCGAAATAATCCACGATAATTAATACAAAATTAAAAACGAAACTGCATTGCTGGATGATATCATATGAATTGTGCGATTAATGTCATATATCAGTATGAATTACCAAAAAGAAACACAACATATTATTTTTGATAGACTTACTGCTAATGACAGAAGACAATTCAGAGCTAGAAAATCTATATATTCTGCATGTATAGATTTAAATGAGGTTTAAAGTAACATCACAAGAAAAATATGCAGATCACATAATTTTGGCAAGTTTTCATAAACATTGAGTATTTAAATTACAAATTACGTGAAATAATTAATACCGAATTAAAACACAATCGTTTAATACCATTTATAAATAATCAAAAATATATATGTTATGAATATATAGAATATAATTACATTTAAATCTTATTTTTCCTTATTTTTCGATGGTTATTCATGGAGCTCCTATAAATATGTAATGGTCACTTTATTTTTTTTTACGCAATCAAACCTCCAACATACGAAGTCTGAAAGTGCTCTTACAAGCTTCAAATAATAGAAAAAGAAAATGGCTCCATTGATTACATTTTGATTACATTTATAAGCGATTTGAGTATGAGGAAAACACATTGGAGTCGTAAAACTTAGGCTTATGCGAATGTACGAAAGAACCACCTAACAAACATCAAATATACAATGTTGAGTGCATTTTCACGATAGCGTGGTATGAGTTCTTTTTTCTGTTTTATAATATTTCATACATTTTATAATCTTAATTATTTCAACAATATTTGTGGCAGGAAATAGAGTTCATGGAGCGATGAGAAAATTCCAGAATTTTAGAAAATTGTTGTGTTGACAGAAGGTCGTGTTTATGGAATTAAAGACTTCATTGTAGCTATCTTACAGATAAGTATAATACACGATCTTAATTCATGATTGTAGTCTTAATTCCTGGTTGTTTGATTAGTACAATGATGTCTTTAATTGCATAGACACGGCCTTTTGTCAGTAGTTTTCAAAAAATTCTAAATTTGGAATTTCCTCATCATACCATGAATTATGTCTCCATTCCACAAATAATGTTAAAATAATTAATTAAGATGTTAAAATGTATGAAATGTTATAAAATCGAATAAAAAACTCATACCATAGTATCGTGAAAAACACACTCAAGATTGTATATTTGCTTTTTTATTATTGTAGGCTGATTTTTCATACATCCATGCAAGCTTTAAGTTTTATGGCCTATTATGTCTTGTTCATGTTGAAAGCAGTATAAGTATAATCAATAGAGCCGTTTGTTATCTAGAAAGATCTCTCAGTGTGTGTGGTTTGAGATTTTTCTCTCTCTATAAAGTTTTCTCTCTAGAGAAGCCTCACCTTTAATTACTCTCTCTAATTCTACCTGCACGAGCTCCCAAAAATCTGTCAATCTCGATTTGTTCAAGGTTGTAGTCACTATCATTAACGTCAAATTGCACGAGTTACCAAAATCTGATCTCACTTCTCGATAGTTGATGCGTGTAAAATATATGTGCATTTGGGGGGTTAAAATGATATATATTTGATGCATTTGCACGCATATATAGTATGTTTTTACTTGGTTTTCTTAGAGGGCATGATACTGCGTATTCTTGTAACTTTTTATAAGAAACGGAGCTTAATCAAAGAAATGTCAGTTGAAAGACCCGAATAGGACTGACGAGTGCGAAGAGAAGATCGAAAAGATGAAGAAATCGGACAAAAACATGTCACGCATTTGGACCGTATGGGACCCTGACGGCCATGTGACATACCCGTGTGAAAAATGACATGTCTGTGTGAAGTTGGGAAGAAACAGGGGACGAAAATAAGCGTGCGGCGGACCGTATGGGACCCGCATGGGCGTGTGAGGTTTGTCGGATGAAAGTCACACGGTTGTGTGAGGCTACGGCCATTCCGTGTGGTGCTGCATCACGCATTTTTGGTGTCATTTTTCACTCCAACTCTATAAGTGATCTCTACAAGCATCTATAAAAGGGACTCAAAGCACACGAAATTAGATCATCCAACAACATTCATACCACATACAACACATCAAATTATACGGGAATACAAGATCCAGGTCTTTTGAGAGAGGAGGCTGGGTCACGAACAACACCCGCAAGGCTTTCGCGTCTGAAAAGTCAAGAGCCGAAGACTTGGAAGGAGAATCCGTCACGACAAGAAGGGTTTTCTTTCTTTGTCTAGATCTCTTTGTCTGTACTTAAACAATATCATAATGTTGATTTGAATTTGTCATGAATTTATTATCAATGGTTGGCTAATCTTTGGATCTTAGGGCATAATCAAAAGCGTGGATTCATGTTAAATCTTGATTAATTGCTTTCATAATCGATTCATGTGTTCTATTTTATGAATTCGAGTGTTTATTCTTTATTGTCGATTATTTGATTAATATTTTGCATGTCATACTTGTTAGTCCATAATCGGGAGGTGAGTTCTAATAAGGCGAAAATCGAATTCAAACATAAGCAGGGGTAATGTATCGGGGAGACTACTTGTTTGTGGGAAATATTTCAATTCAAAGATCTTTTGGGAGTAAATGATAGTTGTGATGGATCGGAGACCTCAATTATTATTAATCTCTGTTTTTGCGCCACCGGGAGGAATAAACTATTTTAGGAATTGAACCCATAGAAAGCATGAATTAGTTATTGAAACTTTAATCGGATTTAATATTGAAGAAACATATTGAGATTATGTGCCTAAGGTTGCTTAAAGTGGTTGTTGTAAATACTTGTGAGGTTCACAAATTTATTTATTTTTTATTTTATTTTCAATTTTTCTAAAAACTTGATATTCGGTCGCTTCAATAAAATTGGAATGTGATGTTATTATAGCCTTTAAGTGTTTAAGTAGTCAATCCAAGAGGAATACGACCTTGCTTATCATTATCACATAAACTACATTGTACACTTGCGAGTATAGAGTTTTTGTATAGTTCTTGAGGAGATTGTGATTCTACTTAGATATAGTAATAAGTAGTTCAATCTTAATTGAAGCTTTTGTAAATATTTTGTATTTATTTATTTTTTATTCTAGATTTTATTTTTGGTATATATTTTTCCGATTTTTGTAAAATATTTTTTATTTTGATATTTTTCTTTTTCCTTTTGTAAATTGTAAATATTTTTTTTATTTTTGTAAATATTTTTCTTTTCTTATTGCTTTGTTTTTGTCGAATGCGAGACTAAAATCTCTGAGACACAAGAAGCCCAATCATGCTGCGGTGGGAGGCCAACATCAAAAAGCAAATTCCCCAGGCGATATTTAATCAGAAAGCAGTATAACACCATTCGTCGATGGATGGTATACAATATGAGGGCTCGAGATTTAATGAGGACGGTTCAGCGATAGTGATGTTAGAAATCGAAGTCTGGTGAAGACGTAAACCTTAACGCTTGTTAGGAAGCGACCCGATACTTGATCCACGTAAGTTGTAGGTCCCAAGGGGTGTAAGTGTAAGGTTTAGAAGGGGGTTGAATAAACCTTGCAAATTTTCGATTTAGGCCTTTTAAATCTCTGAGTTCTACAGTTTGTGTCCTTGATGGGCAGTTGAATTAGTCACTCAGTAGAGTTAATCTCTCAGCAGATTTCGGTGAAATTACATTAGTAAGTAATTTCGGCTGTTGGCTATAATTTGACTTAGTTTGTGGTTTTTTTCGGCGGAAGACTTAACACCCTTAAGTTTGATTAAGCAAGTTTTTAAAGATTGATTTAGTACTTATAGATTATCAATTGGATAGCAAATTTATCGTGGATATAAGCGATTAAAAGTCGCGAGAAATTTAAATCTTTGAAATGTAAATGACACGATAAAGTTTTTATAGAGGTTCGAAGATGGGGTAATTCTTCTACTCTCTCTTCTCCAACTCTGGAGGAATCCACTAAGTAATGATCGGTTTACAAAGTGGTAGCAGTCCAGGATACAAGTCTTGATCACAACGGCCGACTTGATCCTTTGGGACTCGATGCCGGGAGCGCGCTTGATCACTCGGCTTCTCGTGCGACTCGGCTTCTTCCTTCCAGGTTTGCGCACTACTCTGACTCACTTGCTCAAGCACTTTGGATTTGATCGAAGCCCTCCAAGAGCTTAAAGACTTGGTTGACGCTTGAACCTTTCTACAATCCTTCTTGGAATGTAGACCCCTTGTTTTTAAAGTTTCCTCTTCAGGCGATTGAAGTTCTCTTTCCTTCACGAGGTAAGTGTTGGATTGATGTTCTTGAGATGTAGGCTTGAGGATTGAGAATATTTCAATTTTGATAAGCTTGTATATTTCACGTGTGTCATTATTCATCATTTTTTTCTCAATCAAACTCCTCGGCCTTTTATAGTGAACTTTCAAAAATTTGCCGTTGAAGAGATAGGCTCATTTTTGAAAATCACTTTGCGATCGTTGATTTTTGCACTTCTTGGAATTGCCATTTCCTCGTATGAAATGTTTTATCACCTTTTAGGAGTTCGACACGGTGTAGTGCTTCCCATTGGTTCATTTCTTTGCACTTACGGGGTGAGCACTCAAGAAAGGTAGTATGAAGATATTACTTGTTTAAGTAAATCTCTTGATTTACGTACAGCGGTTCTTTTTGATTATCTCGACTTATTTGCATTTCCTCGCTTTCCCAGGTGACTTAGAGTCGACTTCCAATCATTGGATGACTCTTGTCAGCTTGACTTGAGCTTGTCTTCTCTTGAGTTGCTTGTGATGTTCCACTGTTGCATCTCAGTGCTTCTTGATCGAGTTCTGTCTGCTCTTCTTTGTTGTACTTTTGTCTCACGTGAGTTTTCCTTCAAGCCTTGATTGTCTTCTTGCAAGTTGGGCGTGGTGCGCTTAACTTCGGCTTGGCCGACTCTAATTGTTACAATACATTTCAAAGCAAGAATTGGGAGCTAACTTTCTATTCTAAGTTTTACATGGCATTCATCAAAATCTAAACAATAAAATTCTAACAATTTCCCCCTTTTGATGATGCCAAAACTTAAATCATACAAAGATGCAAATAACAAAGATACATCTGAGATAGTGTATTGACATAGAATGTATGCGCATAATCAATCTTTTTATTGATCATATCATTCTTGTACTTAACATTGTTTACAAGGTGTATCGAGTAGTATGTCAAAAAAAAAAAATTTATGGCATTATTACGAGAAGACTTACATTGTATGTATTTACATATAAAATACGAAGGTGGTTGGGCAATGACACTTCATCTCTTATTGTCTTCTTCTTTCATCTTGATCGGCATCTTCTTCTCTTCTTCTCTTCTTTCTCGTCATCATTTTGCCTTCTTTTTCTTCTCATATGCCTTCTGGCGGCTTCATCTTTCCTTATTCTTTCTGTCTCTCCTGCCATAGCTGAGTTTGTCTCTTGTTTTCTTCTATCCTTCTTTGCATACTCGGCGTTGGTTTTGCCACTTGCAAGTTCGCCACATGGTCAAGCCCGGCCATGTAGATCCCTCCTTTCTTTCTGGATCTCGTATTCAATATTCTTGGGCGGAGGCCAGGTGCGGCTTCTTCCTCCTCGGCTCTTTCGCCTCTACCTGCGGGCGTATCTTTTCTTTGGGGCCTTCTTCTTTCGGTGAGTGCCGGCGGAGTGACGGTGAGTATTGTAGGTTGTCTGCGTCTGTCGGCTTCTTCACATAGTGTGAGACCCTTTTCCCAGTCGGATCCCAAGCTTGAGCCAAGGACAAATTTGCAAAATAACCTTGATTCGAGCGTTTTGAATTCGTCAGCGTCTTGCTCTGTCCCGACATCGAAATGGCATACGTGTCTCTGTCACTGGAATGCCTCCGTGTTCTTTCAAAATGTTCATCTGGCATCCATTCTTCCTTCCACCTCCTTCATCCCTGCTTCAATTTCTTTTCTCTTCTCGGCCATAGATACGGCGAGTGTTGGAGTGGCGAGTCATGAGGGGAGTTTCTTTGCTTATAATGTCGAATTTGTGTGAGGACCTGTTGGGGGAGTTTGTGCAATCATCAAGGTCATATTCTTTGATCCTTCCCCTCGTGATTTTTCCTTTCTTGATTTCAAAATTTCCTCGGTGATTTTCCCTTCTCAATTTGTTCCACTTGTCATTGCTCCTTTCTTCTCGGCAGTTTTCTTTGCTTTAAGGTATTCCTCTTCCCCTTTTTGGCATCATCAAAGGATAGAGGAACCCGGGGAACATCTTTGGCAAGCATGAAGTCGAGTCTTGATGGTTGAATTTTGCTTCAAGTCTTGCGTTGTATCTTTGCCGCGAATTGACAGGAAGTAGCGTTGGATTCTCTTGAAATCACTTCATCTCGGCCGAGAAGGCTGAATTTTCTTGTCATGTGTTCTTCAAATGGCTGTATATCATTTGCATTACGCTCACGCGCGACTTGATCTCGGCGGTGTGAGCTTCGTGCATATGTTCAATGTGTTCCATGACCGTTTCGCGTCAACATTTTCGACTCTCCACACCGCGCTTGTTGAATAATTGTCGAAGTATCTCACTGTTCCACACGCATTGATTCTTTCTTTGTTGCCACCATTCCTTACCCGATTGTGATGCCTCTCAGTGTTTATGTAAGGTTGGCATCTCTGTTGTCGGGCGCATATCCAAGGAGGCGATGCCTCTCCATCTTTTCAACTTGACAAAGAGTGCTTGAACACTTCAACTTGGTGATTAACACATTGCGGTGATGGCCATCTGACGTCGAAATCAAAGTCGGTTGGAACAATGGTGCTGAGTGAAAAGCAGGAGGTGATGCGTGGTAGCGTGCTTGCTCATTTTTCGATTCTTCGTGGAGTTACGGTATCTCCGGTGAGAATGGGAAAAGATTCCTGAAAAGATTCATCACCGCCATCCGGGATTTTTCGATGATAAGCGGTGGGCGTGAAGTTCTTTGGGAATCGATCATTTGTATCTTGAGGAGCGGGGCTTGTGGTCTGGAGTTGTTGGGTTTTGTTGTGCGATGTAGCTTCGGCTTTGAGCCTCGGTTGTCTTAACGGCCGTTGGTCTCGGTGATTTCTCCTTTTGAGTAAGGCTTGTCCTCGGCCTTATCGAGCGTCATCGGACGATGATGAGATTTCCATTGGTGGCTCATCATCAAAATTAAACGTTTGAGTAGTCTTGGGATCGAACTTGCTCGTGCCTGGAACATCCTTGGTGAGTCTTTTGGATTTGTCATAGGGGTTGACTCGAACTTCTCTTCGCCCCGATCCCGAGAAAGGTGACATCGGGGTTGTCTGGGAATCATGAAGTGCGGTGATCTCCTTCTCGAGATGGATCGATGGTTGCGGGGAGGGATGTTCTCTCTTGACCTCTGTTACCAGGGAAGTCTCAACCTCCGTGGGCCCCATTTCCTCGGCGAGTCTCTCTTTGCTGCGAGGCATGGTCTTCCTTTTCGGCGGTGTCGGTATGTCTTAGGGTCTTCTACGATGGCATCCATTGGAGTCTCAACCCCATGGATTGCGCTTTCATTGCGCCAGTGTTAACTCGAGTACATTCCTTCCGTGCCCATTTGCATCGGCGGCGTCATTACGCCAGGTGATTGCACCTCGGGTGAGCGATCTCAAGCTATGCGAGAGCCGTTGATGGCAACTTCTTGTTCTTTGTGTTTGAGTTTTCTTTCTTCGCCTCCTGCATTCTTTGTGAGTCATCTGCGAGCATCCTCACCTTCTTTGCGGTGGAGGAGTTTCCCCCGGTGGAGCACCGGTGAGTGACTTGGAGTGGGGTCACTCGTCTCAAACTCATTTGTTTCAATTGATGGTTGTAGTTGGGGCGGGTGGTAGCACACCTTCAATAGGGGTTGGCTCGGTTTGGGGTCCCCGTTGTCCCGATTTCATCGCCATTTCCTTATTGCCTTCAGGAGTTAGTGGGGAAGTGGTAGCGGCAACATCGGTGGTATATTTCTTTGAACCACTCCCGTTGGATCGATTTCGTTGTGTTTTGGAGGACTCTCTGGTCACTCCATCGGTCTTTGCTCGTGAAGGATTCTTGATTCATCGCGATGCTTTTGCTGCGTGCGCAGTTCTTAATGGCGGCGACATTCTGCAGTTCTCGTCACTTTCGGAGAAGACATCAAGGAGAGGATGGAAGTGTTTTGTAGTAGGAGATAGGGCGGATACTTGCCTTCTCACGTCTTGGCTTAACCTTGACTTGCTTTTCTCTCCCTTGTCCTTGTAGATTTGCGGAGAATATTCATGCGGTTGTCTCATCAAGTCTTGGGAGCACGATGGATAATCAAGGAAATTTACTTGATTCCTCTTCTTCTTCTATGAATTGAGCCGTTAGGAAGGCTGTTCCTTGACTTGCTCAACTTCCATTTTCTCCACTCACGTGAGGCGATTTTGGATGTGCGGGTAAGGTGGAGATAGGATCATTACATCACTATCTGCTTTGGTTCTTCTTGAGTTTAATTTGTGTGAGCTACTGGTGTGTCTTGGGTTGCCTCTCTTTGATCACCCCGGTGACTTGGTTGTTTCATCAATTACATCCCGGAGACTCTCTTCTCCCGGTAGTCTCCGTGTATTTGTCTAGGTGAGTAGTGACTAATTTAGTTTCTCTATTCGGATTGCTTTACAAGTCTTCTTCGTCTCTTGGTTTGTACAGGGGAGGATTTACAGTTGGGCGGTGTCTCTGAAGTCTTGGCGGTGGGGGGTCTTGTGTTTGTTTCGAGGAGGCTGGCCGTCTAGGTTTGTCGATTCTCCTCTTTTTGAGCGATCGGAGAAAGGTATTTGTGAGTCCTTCTCGCCCGGCTGCTGCTGGGCGGAGTGACATGAGCTTGCCAGAGGCGGTGACTTCTGCTGCGGGCGGAGTGCATGTTTGGTTTTCTTTCTTTGCGGCGGACTTAGTAGCGGCTGCGGGGGACTTTTTTCTTAGTTGGAAGGGCGGCATTTTGTGTCTTGGTGGTGATTCCCCTCAGTGTCGGCTCTCTTGGCGTCAGCTGACCGAGCACGGAGAGTTAGCTACGAACATCCTCTTGTTAACATGGAAGGCTTTCCCATCAGAAATCGGTACTCCTTTCACCTCAATCGGCCAATCACTAGGCCATATCCCGGGATCCTCAAATGACCCATCTTCTTTGAAGGACTTGTTTCCCAGCGTTTTGCGGATCTGCTTTGTAGATAAACTGATTTATCTTCTTTTCTTCGATTGATTGCAGCCATCACAATCAATTTTGCCTTTGTGATTGGTCAAAATTTGCCAAATTTGATGTCGATACATTTGGCAACAATGTCAACAATTTGTGATAATCCTCCTTGTGATCTCTTGTTTCTTTGTGAATATAATTTTATCGGCAACATCGGACTTGGCTATTTCTTTCCATGCATCGGCCAAGTTTACATCGGACTCTTTGATCTCGATGCTCCTCTGCTGGTAGTGAGCAATATTGCCAAATCTTGGCTGTGATAGTCATTGCTTCCCGTGAGCAGATGACTTGATTCCTTCGTCGTGAATCTCGGCATTCACGTAGAATTATGCGACCTCCTCCACATAGGTCATAGGATATTCGGTGTTAGAAGCGGTTTGATCCTGGCGTTTCCAACTTCTCCGCGATTTTCTTCACCAGGGTGTCGTCGGACCCTGCTTCACCATTAAATCGAAATCGCGGTCGAACCGGTGTGGATTTGTTTTCCCAACTTGGTAAAGTCATATGTTGGTGCCATTTCTCAGAATAATTTCAAGAAAAGTTCAGAAATAGATTTGAAGTTTGATAGGGTTTCGAGAGTGTTTGCCTTTGCCTTTTTGAGAGAGATTGAGCAGTTTTAGAAGTGTGAGAAAGAAACGGACGAAAAATGGTTTAAATATGGTTTATGAAAGGGCGTGCAGACGGTTTTGAATCGTGATCGAAATCAGCGGCTTGGATTTGCACGCATATTGAAGCGATTCATGTCTCGTATTTAATGCGGCGCATTTATATCAATCATAAGCTTGATGTGCGGCTTTATATGCATACACATCATCATTATCTTGACGTGTTCCTTAAAACATTCGCTAAGTCAAAAGCATTGCGTTTTTGTCATTTGCTCATAAGTTATTGACTTATCTCTTAGGCGATTTAACTCTGCTTCTCACATTTCTCTTAGTGACTCTATCGATTGACTTGGTATAGTGATTTTTCCGATCTGGTGATTTATTGAGCTAATTTTTGTTTTTGACTCTTTTTCTTCTTTCTGTTCCATTTCGTTTCTTTGACTCTTACGTGTCTAGAAGCTTAGCTCAATTAGCCCCAACTCATGTTTGAGTTCTTCAAATCTTGACTCACATAATGGTTTTGTGAAGATGTCGGCTAGTTGTTTGTCGGTTGAGATATATTCCAAGATAATGTCCTTCTTTTCAACATGATCTCTTATGAAATGATATCGACATCAATATGTTTTGTTCTTGAGTGCAACACAGGATTTTGAGTGATTGCAATGGCACTTGTGTTATCACACATGATTGGAATTTCTTTTTCTTCAACTTCATAATCTCTCATTTCTTTGTCTCATCCATAGGATTTGGCACAACAATTTGCCCTTGACTATGTATTCTGCCTCTTTTGTAGAGGTGGCTATTGAGTTTTGCTTCTTGCTAAACAAGGAAATTAGTCTGTTTCAAGCATTTGACATGTGCACGAAGTACTTTTCTGTCCGGCTCTGCATCGGCATAGTCGAGTCGAATAGCAATTAGCTTAAATCCACCTTCCTTTGGATACCATAGCCCTCTTGGTTTCCTTTTAAGTATCTCAATATTCTCTTTGGTCATATGGCTCTCTTTTGGAGCGATTGAAATCTTGCACATACACCTACGACAAAAGTGATGTCGGCTGCCGCTTTGTGAGATAAAGCAATGATCGATAAGTGCTCGTATCTTGTTTGATCTCTGCTTGCCATCTGCATCCATGTCCATTTTGGTGATGTGTTCATTGGTATTTTTCGAGAAGACTTCTCCTCCATACCAAATTTTTCATTAAATCTACGGTGTATTTTGTTTGACTTATGAAGGTTCCATCCTTGTTGTTTCACTTGAAGTCGAGGAAAAATGTCGGCTCTCCCATCATGCTCATTTCAAATTTACTTTGCATGAGGTTTGAGAATTTTCATGACTCTTTGTTAGTGGATCCAAAAATGATGTCATCCACATATATTTGAACAAGCGTATACTCTTCTTGTCTTGAATTACGAAAAGTGTTCTATCTACTTTTCCTTTTGTGAATCCATTTTGTTCGGGAATTGTGACGAGGTATCATACCGTGCTCGGGTGCTGTTTCAATCCGTACGAGGGCTTTCTTGAGTTTGTATACTTTGTCTCCAAGAGTCTTACGCTCAAATCCTGGAGGTTGTTCAACATACACTTCTTCTTCCAATAAACCATTCGGGAATGCACTTTTTACATCCATTTGATATACAATGAAATTTTTGTGGAGGCTGCATAGGCAAGAAACATCCTTATAGCTTCCAATCTTGCTTTCGAGGGCAAATGTTTCATCAAAATCTATTCCTTCTTCTTGGCAATATCCTTTGGCTACGATCTTGCTTTGTTTCTTACCACAGAACCTTCCTCGTTCATCTTATTTACGAATACCCATTTGGTTCCGATAACATTTTGATGTATGGGTCTTTGTACTAATTCCCATACTTTATTTCTCTCAAGCTGATTGACTCTTCTTGCATAGCTTGAATCCAATGTGTGTCATCAATGCTTGTGACACATCTTTGGGCTCTATCTGCGAGATGAAGCATGTGAACATTGCTTCTTGTTGAGTTACGGATCTTGTCTTGACACCTTCTCTTATATCTCGATGACGAGTTACGGTGGATGGTCTCTCGGCCGTCTTACGTCGAGGTTGAAGTAAGTTATTTGGTGGATTGATCGACTTGCGATTTGTGTTCTTTGTGGTCATCTCTCTCGTGATCACTTTCAGTGCTTGATTTTCGGTTCTTTTGAGATTTCGGCTATCTCATCTTACGAATTGATAATCCTGCTTCGGCTTGACATAGGGACTCTTACGTAAGGTTGGATGATTGACTTATCGGTGACTCTTCAATGTCTTCCCCATTTACATTTGGCTCATCGAATACTACATGAATGGATTCTTCGTAACCATAGTTCTTTTGTTGAGTAATGCAGCAGGCTTTGCTTTGTTGAGTATCTAAGAAGATACCTCATCGACTTTAGCATCAAAAGCCTTTAGGTTATCTTTGCCGTTGTTGTGGATGAAGCATTTACATCGAATATCTGAAATATGCAACATTTGGTTTCTTCGTCCGGATCTCATAGGGAGTCTTTGTCAATTTTGTCTATTTATCATACATCTGTTTTGGGTGTAGCATTTGTGTTGATTGCTTGACCCAAAATCTTTTTGGTAACCTGCTTGACTAACATGGTCTCTTTTTCTTCTTTGAGGTTACATTTTCTTTCTGCAACTCCATTCTGCTTTGTGGAGTCCTTGCGGTGATAGTTCATGACCAATACCATTCTCGTCTGATTGAGTTATTATTCCATTGACAAACTCGGTTCCTCTATCGATCTTATTTTGATAATGGTTTGACTCTTCTCATTTTGTATCCTCTTCGTAATTTGTGGTAGCTTTTGTAGAGTTTCTTTCTTCTTGCACATGAATATTGTCCATGTATATCTTGAGTAGTCATCTACTACCACCAAGGTGTATTTCTTTCCACTTATGCTTCTTTGGTTCCCTTTGGGCCAAATAGATCCGTATAGGCGGTCTGATATTCTTGTTGAGGATGGGCATGTCTTTTCTTTGAGCAATTGACTTGATTTGTTTTCCTTCGACATGCATCACATATACTTTCCTTCTTGTATCGAGTGCGGAAGTCCTTCCACAAGATGACTTCTTGCAAGTTTATTAATCGTTTTGAAATTCGGATGACTCGGCTTTTTTGTGCCCACGGCTTGACTTGATTTTTGTGCTTTCTTTGCTAGTAGGCGAGTCTTTGGGTGTTTGCGATTGACCAATCTACTACATACATATTTTTCTGTCGCATCCTTGCGGCAACCACAACTTCATTTGATTCAATATTTTTGATTTGGCATATTCCGTTGAATCAACATTGTAGCCACTTGTCACGAGTTGACTGATGCTTAGTAAATTGAAGTTTAGTCCTTCAACATATGCAACATCGTGATTTCTAAACCATTCCTTTTGATGGATCAATGCCTCTTATTTCACCAGGAGCTTCATTTCCTCCAAATATGACTTTTGCTCCTTTGACTTCCTTGAATTTTGTGATTTCTCTTATTTCTGTCATATGCGGAACGACCACTATCCGTATACCAGGTTCCTTGGCACTGTTGTTCCTTGAACTGCAATCAAGGAAATTAAGTTTTAGGTACCCATTCTTATGCGGGTCTGAGGGGTTAAATTATAAGATGATCCAACCAACCTATAGCCAAATGATTTGACTCACAGAGGTTGCCATCTATCGGTGCCATAATCATAATTAATCCTGGCAAATTGCTTGGGAGTCAGGTTCATCTTTGTCTCTTTTGTCGTATGCTGCATATGTGTTTTAGCAATTGCCTTTCTTGGGTAATTGTGGTGTCTTTGAGTGTAGTGCCTAGGTGCATATGTGTTGATGAAAGCTCTTATGCTTTTGGAATGGCCTTTGTTGAGTTCTAGGCCTTTGCCATTTGGGCTTGTATTCCATAAGTCAGGTGATAGTTCACATTATTCGGTCGGCTTGGCTTGGATATTTTCTACCATTCCCATCATATGTATTTCTTTTATGAGTTTTAAGGATTTTGGTAGCTCTGCTTCTTCTTTCTGAGTATTTTTGTTTGGAGTCTTTGAGGACTCGGTTGAATCTCTTCTCGGTGTCCTTTCGGCACTCTCTTAATTACATTTTCCTTTTCCTTTGTAACCAAGGCCGTTTGCTTAGTATTGTGCTTTGGATTGAAAGTGTGTGCAACATTTAGAGTTTTGGATTTTCGGACTCTTCATGACTTGAAGATCCTTTTCCCAAAATTACTCTTGAGGTTTGACATGGCACAAAAGGAATTAAATCTAGCTTTGTCTTGTCTCCACATTCTCTTTGACTCATAATAAGATCATCGATGATTTAGATGCCTTAGTGAATGAAAGCGATAACATTTTTGAGGTCATTCTCCCTCTTTTCTATAGTAGCAATTTCTGCTTTATTAATTTAGCATTTTCGGCCTTTAAACTTTTATTCTCATCGACTATTTGACTTAGAGTACTCGGCTCCTTAGTCGACTTTGAGTTTTGACTTTTGAGTAAATTTGTTTTCCTCATTTCAATAGTGTGTGTGAGGTTTTAATGTGCTCAAAATCTTTCATCATTTTGCCTAATGAATCATAAAGATCGAGTGGGTGATGAAGTGTGTGTGTCACGATCACTATCACTAGTGTACGAGCTTGTTGAGTTAGATTGTACCTCATCTTCTTGATCTTGTTCTTTGGCCATTAAGCGGATCAAGGCTTCTTCGAGTCGCTTGGTAGTCGGCTTTTATTGCTCTACGAGTTTTTGTCTCTCTTGACAAAATTTGTCTCGGCCGATCTCTGCGACCATCATTGCCTTTTTCTTTTCTTGTCTTCTTTCTCTCGAAGACCTTTCTTTCTTCTTCATTTCTGTACTTGTTGACTACGAGGATATGAAGCGATCAATGGCATAGTGACCTGGTTGTCTACAATTCCAACATAGATATTCAGCCTTTTGATCGACTCTTTCTATTCTTGAGTTGTCGGCCCTTTGATACTCAACTTGTTGATGATGATGCATTCTCTTGGTTGGCCTATCATCCCTTGATTTGGAGGAGAATTTGAGTGTCTTACGGAGGATTCACCCTTTCCTCTCTTGTAGTTCTTGTTAAAGAACTTGTTAAATCTTTTAACCATATTTATTTCTTACCGGGTCAATTGCCTCTTTGACCTCGACTCTCCTTCCATCTTTGACAATTAAGCATTTGTTTTGGAGTCTGTTTGTCTCTTCTGGTCTTTCTTCTCAGCTCAAACTCGTAGGCTTTGAGGTCGAGAATAACTCATGATTGGATGTCTTTGATAGGTCCATGGGTGTCTCAATGCCATGACCTTCATTTCCCGTTCAATTTGGAAGACTTTTAGGATTTTCATACACATTTCATACTGTGTATATTCCTTTCCAAGTGTAAACTGACTCATTTGTGATTTCATAAACCGAGCATCCAGTTGATCCAGGTTTTCTCGAGATCATTTTAAAGTTCTCAAATTTTTGTCTGACATTTTTGATAGTTTGTTTTCTTTGATTTGCTCGAGCCTTCACAAATCAATGTCGGTTTGTCCCGATTTCCTTAGCGGATTTTGCAAGATTTCACTTTATTGAACATGGCTTTGTCAAGGTTTTGTAAAGAATGTCTTGGCTACATTGTCCGGGTTGTATCTTTTTTGTCATCATTTGTCCACTCGGTTCTTGGTTTTCAACCATAAGCGAGTGCAGGTCTTTGCATCTTCTTCCCGCCCATTTTGCAACTCTTAAATGCAGTTGTGTTCACCTTTAATATTTGCGAGGCCCATCTTTATCACTATCCACATCTCATCATGTAATCTTTGATAGATGAGCTGCATCACGAATTTTCAATCATCAAATTCTTCAATAGTGAACATAGGAATGCGTGTTAGATTTGCTTCCATGATAATAACTTTTAATGATAGAAAAGAGTTTTGAAAGTTTAAGTACTAAAGCAGACTTTTGAAAAGTTTGAAGATCTAGTTCAGTAACCAGTGCGGAGGGTTCAATGAACCAACCGCTCTGATACCACTTGTAGGTCCCAAAGGGGTGTAAGTGTAAGGTTTAGAAAGGGGGTTGAATAAACCTTACAAAATTTTCGATTTAGGCCTTTTAAATCTACAGAGTTCTACACAGCTGTGTCCTTGATGGACAATCGAATTAGTCACTCAGTAGAGTTAATCTCTCAACAGACTCAGCTGAGCTGTTAATAGAGTAACTCAGCTGTTGGCTATAAATTGACTTGTGGTTTTGTTTTTGGAAGACTTAACACCCTTAAGTTTGATTAAGCAAGTTTTTCTGACTTGATTTAGTACTTTATAAATTATCAAGTGGATAGCAAATTTATCGGCCAGATATAAGCAATTAAAAGTCGAGAAATTTAAATCTTTGAAATGTAAATGACATGATAAGGTTTTTATAGAGGTTCGAAGATGGGGTAAGTCTTCTACTCCTCTCTTCTCCAACTCCTGGAGGAATCCACTAAGTAATGATCGGTTTACAAAGTGGTAGTTGATCCAGATCAAGTCTTGATCATGACCCGACTTGATCCTTTGGGACTCGATGCACGGGCGCCTTGATCACTCGGTAAAATGCGACTCGGCTTCTTCCCGGCGGAGGCATTTTGCCTTGCTACTCTGACTCACTTGCTTAAGCACTTTGGATTTGATCACGAAGCCCTCCAAGAGCTTAAGACTTGGTTCGACCTTGAACCTTTCTACAATCCTTCCCTGGAATGTAGACCCCTTGTTTTGAAAGGTTTCTCTTCAAACTGGTTGAAGTTCTCTTTCCTTCACGAGGTAAGTGTTGGATTGATGTACTTGAAGTGTAGGCTTGAGGATTGAGAATGTTTGATTTTAGATAAGCTTGTATATCTTCACGTGTGTGTTATTCATCTCTTCTTCTCAAACAAATTCCTCGGCCTTTTATAGTGAACTTTCAAAAATTTGCAGTTGAAGAGATAGGCTCATTTTTGAAAGTCACTTTGCGTCGTTGGCTTGCAGTTCTTGGAATTGCCATTTCCTCGTATGAATTATTTTATCACAGAAGGAGTTCGACACGGTGTAGTGCTTCCCATTGGTTCATTCCTTTTGCAGCAGGGGTGAGCACTCAAGAAAGGTGGTATGGAGATATTACTTGTTTAAGTAAGTCTCTTGATTTACGTGCAACGGTTCTTTTCTGATTATCTCGACTTATTTGCATTTCCTTGCTTTCCCAGGGTGACTTAGAAAGACTTCCAATCATTGGATGACTCTACATCAGCTTGACTTGAGACTTGGCTTCTCTTGAGTTGACTTGCAGTGATGTTCCACTCATTTGCATCTCATTGCTTCTTGCCCGTCGAGTTCTGTCATGCTCTTCTTTCTTTGTACTGGTGTCTCCACAATGATTTTCCTTCAAGAACTACCGGTTAATTCTTGCATGTTGGGGCGTGGCGACTTAACTTCAGCTTCGGCGGCTCTAATTGTTCAATACATTTTACAAGAATTGGGGAGCCAACTTTCTATTCTAAGTTTTACATGGCATTCATCAAAATCTAAACAATAAAATTCCTAACGATGTAGGCAAGCAGTCACTATGCCATTGATTGCCCATATCCTGTAGTCAACAAATACGGGAATGAGAAGAAAGAAAGGTCTTGAGAAAAAAAGACAAAAGAAAAGAAAAGAAAAAAAGCGATGTTGGCTGGAAAATCCGAGTCAAAGACCTGGTGATTGAGCGGTGATGGCGACTACTCAGTGACTCACGAAGAAGAAGCCCTGATCGCTTGATGGCGAGGAACAAGATCGACCTAAACAAGAAGATGAGGTAAACTCCAACTCATCAAACTCGGTTCTAGTGATAGTATTTGTGACACACACACCCGTCACCTGATCTTTATGACTCATTAGGCAAAATGATGAAAGATTTTGAACACATTAAATCCTCACACACACTACTAAATGAGGAAAACAGCCTACTAAAGAGCTAAAACTCACGGTGACTAAGGAGGTAGTACTCTAAGCCAAATAGGTGATGAGAATGAAAGTTTAAAAGGTGAAAAAGCCAAGCTAATAAGCGAGAAATTCTTTGCCATAGAAAAGAGGGAGAATGACCTCAAAAATGTTATTGCCTCATTCACTAAGGCATCTAAATCATTGGATGATCTTATTATGAGTCAAGAGAATGTGGAGACAAGGCAGGCTTAGGATTTAACTCCTCGTGATATGTCGAGCTCCAAAAGTAATTTTGGAAAAAGGATCTTCAAGCAATGAAGAGTCTAAAAAATCAAAACTCTAAATGTTGCACACACATTCACTCCAAGCACAATTACAAGCAAAGCTGGCCTTGGTTATAAAGAAAAAAGAAAGCTTGCCCAGTTGAGTCTTTGAAAGGGCAGTGAGAAGAGATTGTACCGAGTTCCTCGCAAACTCCAACAGAAAAATACTCGTAAAGAAGAAGCGAGCTACCAAAAACAAGGAAAATCTATAAAAGAAATACATATGATGGGAATGGTAGAAAATATCCAAGCAGTGATTGGAATGATGTGAACTATTAGCATAGACTTATGGAATATAAGCCCAAATGGCAAAGGCCTAGAACTCGGCAAAGGCCATTCCAAAAGTATAAGAGCTTTCATCGACACACATATGCACCTAGGCACTACACTCAAAGACACCACAATTACCCCAAAGAAGAAGCGATTGCCAAAACACGTATGCGGGCATCTGAGACAAAGAGGCAATTTGTATGAACTAGAATCCCCAAGCAATTTGCAAGATTAATTATGATTATGGCGATATATGGCACCCCTTAGGAGTCAAATCATTTGGCTATAAGTTGGTTGGATCATCTTACAATTCTAACCCCTCGGGGACCCGGACAAGTATGGGTACCTAAAACTTAATTTTCTTGATTGTAGGTTCGAGCAGTGAGTGCAAGGAACCTGGTATATGGATAGTGGTACATTCCCGGACATATGACGAGGAAATAAGAAAAATCTGTCAAAATTCAAGGAAGTTAAAGGAGCAAAAGTCATATTTGGAGAAATGAAGCTCGGGTGAAATAAGAGGCATTGGATCCATGAGAGGAATGGATTAGAAATCACGGATGTTGCATATGTTGAAGGACTCAACTTCAACTTGCTAAGCATCGATCAACTACGTGACAAGGGCTATAATGTTGGATTTAACATGGGTATATGCCAAATCAAGGAATTTGAATCGAATGAAGTTGTGTTGCGAGGATGCGGACAAAAGAACATGTATGTAGTAGATTGGTCAAGCGCTACACCTTTGACAACTGTCTACTTAGCAAAAGCACAATTTGAATCAAGTTGGTTGTGGCAGCCTGGCTGAGTCACTGAATTGCAAAGCGATTAACAAGCTTGCGAGTAGCAATCTTGTGGAAGGACTTCGGACTTCGATTATCGAGAAAGGAGAGTATATGTGGCGCATGTCGAAGGAAAACAAATCAAATCATCATTCAAAAGAAAAGACATGCCCATCTTCAACAAGAATATTGCATCTGCTACATATGGATCTATTTGGCCCGATTGGAACCAGGCTAGCATAAGTGGAAAGAAATACACCTTGGTAGTAGTAGATTACTACTCAAGATATACATGGACAATATTCATGTGTAAGAAGAAAGAAACTACGAAACTACCACGGTGATGAAGAGGATTCAAAATGAGAAAGAGCAAACCATTATCAAAATAAGATCGAGACAGAGGAAGGCGAGGTTTGTCAATGGAATAATAACTTCGATATTGTATTGAAAATGGTATTGGTCATGAACTATCTATGACAAGGACTCCACAATGGAGAATGGAGTTGCGAAAGAAGGAATAGAACTCTCAAAAAAGCGGACAAAGGACCATGTTAGGTGACGGGGCTACCAAAAGATTTTGGTGGCAATCAACACGACTCTGCTACACTCAAAACAGATGTATGATAAGCAGGGCGGTGACAAAGACTCTCTATGAGATTTGGGTAGGGAAGAAAACCAAATGTTGCATATTTTAGAATATTCGGATGTAAATGCTTCATCCACAACAATGGCAAAAGACAATCTAAAGGCCTTGATGCTAAAGGCGATGAAGGTATCTTCTTGGGATACTCGGTGAAAGCAAAGCCCTCTGAGTACTCAACAAAAGGTATGGTTGCGAAGAATCCATTCATGTGGTATTCGATGAGCAAATGTAAATGGAGAAGACATTGAAGAGTCGGTGATAAGTTGAATCATCAACCATCTGAGAAGAGTCCATCTATGTTGAAATTTGGAATTATGAACTTCGGAAGAAGATGAGATAAATTTGAATCTCAAAAGCAATTTGGAAAATTTGCGACTAAGTGACTACGAGAGAGTTGATCAAAACAACAGTACATTGCTAGGCGATTGAATCGCCAACTTACTTCAACTTTGATGTAAGATGGTGAGAGACCATCCACGAGAACTTGTCATTGGAGATATAAGAGAAGGTGTCAAAAAGCAAGATCGAACTTCGACAAGAAGCTATGTTCACATGCTTTATCTACTTAAATAGAGCCCAAAGATGTGTTACAAGCATTGGATGACACACATTGGATTCAAGCTATGCAAGAAGAGATGAATCGGTTTGAAAGAAATAAAGTATGGGAATTAGTTCAAAGACCCACCCATCAAAAGCGTTATTGGTACTAAATGGGTGTTGAAACAAGATGAGCGAGGAAGGTTACGTGGTAAGAAACAAAGCAAGACTAGTAGCCAAAGGATATTGCCAAGAAGAAGGAATAGATTTTGATGAAACATTTGCTCTGTATGCAAGATTGGAAGCTATAAGGATGTTTCTTGCCTATCACGACTCACAAAATTTTCATTGTATATCGGATGGATGTAAAAAGCGCATTCTAAATGGTTTATTGGAAGAAGAAGTGTATGTTGAACAACCTCCGAGGATTTGAGCGAGAAGACTCTTGGAGATAAGGTATACAAACTCGAAAGCTCGTATGGATTGAAAGCAGTCACCCGAGCATGGTATGACACGTTGTCACAATTCTAGCGAGAATGGATTCACAAAAGGAAAAGTAGATAGAACACTTTTGAGAATTCAAGACAAAAAGAGTATCTTGCTTGTTCAAATATATGTGGATGACATCATTTTGGATCCACAAACAAGAAGCTATGTGAAAAATTTTCAAACCTCATGCAAAGTAAATTTGAAATGAGCATGATGGGAGATGACATTCTTCCTTGGACTCCAAGTGAAACAATGAAGGATGGAACCTTCATAAGTCAAACAAAATACACGGAGATTTAATGAAGAAATTTGGTATGGAGGAGAAGTCTTACGTAAAAATACCGATGAATACATCGATCAAAATGGACATGGATGCGGATGGCAAGCCTATAGATCAAACAAGATCGAGAGAACTTATTGGATCATTGCTCTATCTCACGGCAAAGCGGGCGGACATCACCGTTTCTTTGTAGGTGTATGTGCAAGATTTCAATCTGCTCCAAAAGAAACCATATAAGCGACGGTAAGAGAATATTGAGATCTTGAAAGGAAGCGAAGTTGGCTTATGGTATCAAAGGAAGGTGGATTCAAGCTAATTGGCTATTGATTGACTATCTTGGATGTAGAGTTGACGGGAAGAGCACCTCGGGCACATGTCAAATCTTGGGAAACAGGCTGATTTCTGGTTTAGCAAGAAGCAAAATTCAATAGCCACCTCTACAGCTGAAGCGGGAATACATAGCTGCGGGGCGGTATTGTGCCCAAATCCTATGGATGAGGCAGTGAGAGACTATGAAGTTGAGAAAAAGAAATTCCAATCATGTGTGATAACACAAGTGCAATTGCAATCACTCAAAATCTGTGTTGCACTCAAGAACAAAGCATTATCGATGTCAGATATCACTTCATAAGAGATCATGTTGAAAAGAAGGACATCATCTTGGAATATATCTCAACTGATAAACAATTGGCTGACATCTTCACAAAACCATTATGTGAGTCAAGATTTGAAGAACTCAAGCATGAGTTAGGGTTAATTGGCTGAGTGACACTCGGAAGAATCAAAGAAAAGAAATGGAACACAAAAAAGGAAAAAGAGTTGAACTCACAAATCGGCTAAGTAAATCGGCCCCGTATCGGAAAGACATCTATACCAAGTCGGTGACAATTGAGTCACAAAGAGAACCGGTGAGAAGAAGAGTTAAACCGTAAAAGCTGAGTCATTTATGATCCAAGTGACAAAAACGCAGTCGTTTTGACTAAGCGGGAATGTTTTTAAGAATTACGTCAGCATAATTATGACGTGTGCGGCAAAGCTGCACACACGAAGCTTATGATTGGATATAAATCTTTGCCGCATTAAATACGAGACATTAAATGCTAAATCGGCGTGCAAAATCTAAGCCGTTGATTTCGATCACATTTCAAAAACCACCATACGTCCTTTCATAAACCATACTTAAGCTTTCCTTCTTCTCTCTCTCTTATATTACCAAAACCGTTCATTTCTTTTAGAAGCAAAAGCAAAACTCTCTCAAAACCCTATCTATCTTCAAATCAACCTCTAAGTTTTCTTGGTGAAATCTAAAAAAATGGCACCAACTATGATTTTGTCAAGTTAGGAAAGCAAATCCACACCGGGTCTCTTGTGGATTTCGGCATGGTGAAAGCAGAGGAAGGGTCAGAAAGCGACACCTTAGTGAAGAAAATTCTTTGAGAAATTGGAAGCGTCACGGGCTGAAATCGTTTGACGATGGAATATCCGATGACCTATGTGGAGGAGGTCGCACGTTCTCGTGAATGCTGAGATTCACGATGAAGGATAAAGTCATCTGTTCACGGAAAGAAGTTCACCATCTCTGCCAAGGATTTGGTGAACCTTTGCTCACTACCAAGCGGAAGGAGCATCGAGAAATCAACGATCTTTGATGTAAACTTTTTCTTGCTTGGAAGAAATAGCCAAGCCCGACTATCTTTGATAAAATAGTTTACCACGGCAAGACAAACAAGAGGCTTGAAGGAGGATTACCACAAGCTGTTGGACATAGTTGCCAAATGCATAGACATCAAATTTGGCGGCTTTGACCCAACTATCAAAGCAAAATTGATCGTAATGGCTGCGATCATTGAAGAAAAGAAAATAAATTAAATTTGAGTTTGTCTACAGCGGACTACGCGAGAATGTAGGAACAAATCCTTCAAGGAAGATGGTGCATTTGGAGGATCCCTAGGATATGACCAGTGATTGGCGGTGATGGAGGTGAAAGGAGTCCCTCTTAGACATGGAAAGGCATTCCATGTAAACAAGAGGATGTTGAGATCAAACCTCTGGCGCACAGAAGAGCCCACGCCAAGAAGAGAGGCGACACGAGTGAGGGGAATGGTGACCCTGAAGATCTGATTGTTTCCTCTCCACGAAGAAGAAAAGTTGCCCCTGCATTTTGCTAACAAGCTTCTTTGCTCATGCGGCAAAGAAAAACAAACACTGCTCCTGCCCCTGCAGCCGAGTCACTGCCCCGTAGCCGTGTCTCTGCCCACAACAGCGGTCGAGAAGGACTCTCAAATACTGTAAGTCGAGAGGCTACGATAATCAGAGGGTGAATAGATTATCTCCATCTTTTCGATTTCGCCCTCTTTTTATAAATGAATGCTCAAATACAATGATAAAGGTGCGGAATGTAAAAACACGCGTCGATTTAAAAGGTTCAACCACCTAAGGCCTAATCCTCTACCACCGCGGTATATCAGGGATGGATTTCAAAAGAAAAAGAATTTTATTAATTACCAAAATTAATACAAATTCAACTTACCACACACTTGAAGAGCACCACACTCTTCTTCAACACCACCTTTGGAGATTACCACAATCTCCTTTGAAGATTACCACAATCTTTTCAATGGCACCTTGTGAAGATTCCCACAATCTTGACCTTGAAGAATACCAAATTCTTCAACACCTCAATAAGAAGATCACCACAATCTTCTTTTGCACCTATCACCTAGATCATCAGTGTGTTCTTACCCACGAGAACACTCACAAGGATATCTTGTGTTTGAATGATAACCAAAAATCAAGATTACAACTCAATAATGAATAATACAATTTGAGTGCGATGTGTAATCAAGAATAGCCTAGACCTCAAGGATGTGAAAGTGATAATTTAGGCAAATTTACAACAAGAATAATAACAATGAAAGACCAAGTATTTGCTTGAAGTGTATCTTGTTGTGTTGTATCTCAATTGTTGTTGGTTGCTCCAAAACTTCCTCAATTTATAGGAGATGATTGATCAAGCATGGGCTCTCTTGGGGATTGAGAATCTCTGAGAAAAATACAATTAAAATCAAGAATATAGGCTACATTAGAAATCAATCCCACAATTTAAGGAAATGTGTCTGTTTGTCAAGCGGTCATATTTTCTTTGTCAATACAGGCGGCGGTGCACGAAATAAGAGAAATAAGAACACTTTGAAAAATTCAGGGGCGGCCCAGGTCGACATAGGCTTGGCCAGGTCGACCCTGTCTCAACCAGGTCCCCACAACATAAAAAGCGAAGAGGTTTTGTTACTGTTTCAAGCGAAACATGCAGTCAGGTCGACCAGCTGGCGGCCGTCGGCCGAGACCAGTCGCGCCTTGAAGCGGCGGTCGACTGCCTATTTTACTTCCGTCTCATTTTCTGTTTCTAAAAACATCTTGGTCTGAGTTGCCCTATAGAGCGGCCAGGTCGACCACGAGGAGAAATGTCAATTTTTGTCGAAAATAAAACTCAAAGAAATACTCAGAAAATTCAATAAAAACATTTTAAACCAATTGGGAGTATTTAGACAACATTGAAAATCTTGTTATAGGAGTAAAAACCCATTGATATAAAATCATTAAAAGTGTTGTCCATTATTATCAAAAATAAACTTGAGGAAATACTCCGGAAAATATTAAAATCATTTTAAATCATTTAGGAGTATTTGGACAACCTTTAAAAACATTGTTTTGGTGATAAAATAAAATCATCAAAATTAAGATAAAAACATGTATCAAACAATCTCCCCCTTTTTGATGATTACAAACCAAAACAATTTTTACACCAACTAAGAGAGTGATTTTAGAAATGATTTTCCGGTAAAAACATTTGATCGTTTGGAAGCAACCAAAATTACCAAAAATATTAAAGCAACCAAGTAGGGAGTAAATAATTTCAATAATAAGCACAAGCTCCCCCTATCAACAAGCATATCAAGAATAATGTAAAAACAATTTTCCATAAGCTAAAAGCTTTAGCTTTTACAAATTGTTCAAGAGCTTATAAGCTCCCCCTGTCACAAAACATCATTAAACACTTATATAAGTCCATCAAGCAATTATATAGGTCCATCACGCAACAATTGGACTAAAAATAAATCACAACTTATGGCTTTTATGAGCCATAGGTTATAGCTTTTGTGACAAGCTTTTATTAGCTTCTTTGAGCTAATGAGCCAATATCCTGTTTCTCCCCCTTTGGAATCATCAAAAAGAATGTTAGGATGATAAAAACATTATACAAATATATCAAAGTTAAAAGCGAGATGGTTTATCAACCATCGAGCAAATTATACATAAATTCCAAGGAGAATGGGAGAATTGTAACATAAGAGATCCATAAGCTCATTAGTTAGCAAAAACATGATTTCAAAAGATTTTAAGACATTTTGAAGCAAAGAGAATCATGTAGAAGTTGAAAGTTTCATTGCGACATTTCAACAAACACCTTGTGTGCGTTAAAAATAAAAGAGGTTGTATATAATCCTTGTAAAAGTTTCAAGCGAAAAAAATTTTCATATCATCAATCAACCTCATTCCAAAGCTCAAAAAGATCATATGCACCATATGCAACATTTTTCATCAAATAAGAAGCTCGAAAGAGATTCTCGAGGGTTCAACCCGATTGAGATAAGCTAAGAATGATCAAGGCGTTACAAATGCCAAAAATTAAACATCCATCAAATAATAAGTCATGCCTTAAATAATATATGTATCAAAGATTGATGGAGGGACCGGGAGAGTCCTCCAAAACACGGTGAAATTGATCGATGGGAGTGGTTGACAAATCGCCACCGTTATTCTTTGCCACCGCTTCCCGGCTCACTCGGAAGAAGGAATTAAAGGCGGCGATGAAGCTGGGTTAGTGGGGACCCTAGTTGAAAAATTTGACCCCTAATGAAGGTGTCTTACCCCCACCTGACGGCTGAACACTCGGTAAACGGCCCGGGGAGTTTGGAGGCAGTGACCCCATTTCAAGTCGCTCGGTGGTGCGCCCGGTGAGAAACTCCTCCATTGCGGCAAGGTCGGAGAATCTTTGCCGAGATGACTCCCGACCAAGCTAGGAGGCGAAGTGGAGAAGGAACAACCACAAAGTACACAACAAGTTGTCATCACGAAGCTCGGGCGATTGAGGCTTGTCTCGGTGAGGTGCCAAGCGCTCTGCGAGGCTAATGACAGCTGCGGATGCGGTCGAGCGCGAGAAGGAACAACCACGGGAGTTAACACTGCAGGCGATGAAAGTGCAATCCATGGGGTTGAGACTCCAATGGATGCCACCACAGAAGACCTAAGGCAGTGACCTTTGTCGAAAGGGAGGTCCGAGCCTCTTTGCGATTGAGGCTGTAGGAGGTAATGAAGGCCACGGGAGGTTGAGACTTCGGGGTAAAGAAAAGGCTGAGTAGAGAACATCCCTCCTGCTATCATTGATCCATCTTAAAAAGGAGATAAGCGCGCTTCATGATTCTAGGATAATCTGATGTCACCTTTTTGGGATCGAGGAAGCGCGAAGAAGAAGTGAGTCATCCCCGTTCATATCGAAAAGACTTTACATTTTGCGGATGTTCCCGGCACGAGCAAGTCGATCTCAAGACTACTCATCAAACTTTCAACTTTGATGATGAGCACTAATAAATCTCATCATCGTCAGGTAATGGCTTACGAAAACGCCGAGGACCAGATCCACTCAATTAGAGAAACCGGTGAGACCAGCGAAGGTGTTGAGGCGATTGAGGCTCGGCAAAGTGGGTCCACTTCACAAAAGACCCCGGTGAAGCGAGTCCCTTTGCACGAGGCTCCTCAAGGCTGCACGAGTTCGACTCAAAAAAGGAACTTCGCAGCGCACCTCTCATCATTGAACAAATCCCGATGGCGTGATGATTCCTTTGTAGAATCATTTCCTTTCTCCTGGAAGTACCCAACCTCACTGAAGAGTCGAAGAACGAGCTGCGCTTCCCGCAGACCAGCTCTGTCATTCCGTCAGTACCATCGTTCGGTGACTATGACTTTGGCGCGCGCATGGCCATGTTCTGCGGAAAAGCAGTGAAGTTCGGGGGAAGGTGTTCAAGGCATTATTTCTTTGAAATTGAGCGGATGGGAGGCACCGAGGCCTCTATGGACATGCTTTGGACCGAAGATGCCAACCTACTGCTGACTTGAGAGGCATACTTGATCGGGATAAAGGGAATGGTAACCTTTAGCAATGACAAACAATGCGTGTGGAACAAGTTAGATACTTGAGGACATTGTTTAACAAAGGCTTTGGTATGGAAGGCGAGAATCGATGTCAAAAGCGAAATTGAGAGAACACATTGAGCACATGCATGAAGCTCTGCTGAGATAAAGGCTGCTGCGTGAGCAAAAGCCAAAGTGATCTCGACAGTATGGAAGAAAACATGAATAGAAAATTCAGCGCTTCTCATGGGTGAGATGAAGTAATTTCAGTGAGTCAACGCTACTCGTCTGAATTTCGTGCCGCATCTTGTGAGACTCGAGGCAGAACTTCGGCTATCAGTGAGCTCGACTTCTGTTTGCAGTATGTTTCAGTGTTCCTCTCTCCTTTGATGATGCCAAAAAGGGGAAGAGGAATACTTTAAAGCGCTAAAGAGATCACGAAGCTGAAAAGGAGGAAGCAGCTGTAAAGGGAAAGAGCAGTGAGGAAGTGTCAAAACAAAAGAAAGGAAAGTCCGTTGAGGGGAAAGATCGAAAGATGTGACCTTGATGATTGCACAAACCCCAACAAAGGTCTTGTCACGGTGACATTATCGACAAACTCCGATGACTCCGCCACTCCAACACTCTGCTATATCTATGGTGAAAAAGAAAAACAATTGAAGCGAGGGATGGAGGAAGTGGAAGGAAGAATGGATGCCGAGTTATGAACATCTTGAAACAACATGGAGACATTCCAGTAGATAGAACACTTATGCCATCTCGGATGTCGGGGCCGAGCCACGATCGTTGATGAATTTAAAACGCTCGCATCTAAAGGATACTTTGCAAAAATATCATGGCTAAGCTCAAGCAGGACTTATCTTGGGAAAAGGGTCTCACGTTATGTGAAGAAGGCGACGACGACGGACTACGTGATCGCTCTGCTGGTCACTCCGTAGTCACTCATTTGGAAAGAAGAAGACCCCACAATACAATACGCCCGAGGTAGAGGAAGAAGCGATGGTGGAGGAAGAGGTTTGGACTGGGCTCTGCCCAAAAAACATTAGTACGTAGATCCGAGGCAAGAAAGGGAGGGATCTTGGTTAGTCTTGACCAAGTTGCCAATTTGCAAGTGGATAAAAGTAATCTTGAGTATGCGAAAAGAATAGAAGAAGAAAATAAGAGACAAACTCAGCTATGGGAGGAAAGACAAGAGATTAAGAAGAGATGAAGCTGCAGGAAGGCATATGAAAAAAAAAGAAGAAGGTGGTGTGATGAGAAAAAAAAAAGAGAAGAAGAAGCGAGAAGATCTTTGAACAAGATGAAAGAAGGAGACAACGAAGGAGATGAAGTGTTCTTTGTCCACCCCTTCATGTATTTTACTATGTAAATACATAGTATGTAAGTCTTCGCAATAAAGCTATAATTTTTTTTTTTTTTTTGTGTAGACAAATGTTTGCTCACGATACACCTTATGTGATTGTGTAAAAGAACAAGAATGTTATGATCAATAAAAGGATTGATTCTACGCATACATTCTATGTGAAGACACTATATGTATGTATCTTTGCTATTTACATTTTTGAATGTTTTAAGTTTTGGCATCATCAAAAAGGGGAAATTGTTGGGAAATTTATTGTTTAGATTTTGATGAATGCCATGTAAAACTTAGACTAGGAAGTTGCTTTTGATGTTTGTTGTAAATTGCATTGTAATAAATAGGGCTAGTCAAGGTTTGAGTTAAATCGACTATGCCCAAACATGCAAGAAGATAATGGAGACTAGAAGGAAGACTCATTGCAAGGCAGTGAGTATGGCAAAAAAAGAGAAGGCGGGAACTCTCTTTGAAGGAGCGGTGAGATGCGGTGAGTGGAGTATCGGTCAAGTCAACTCAAGAAAAGCCAAGTCTCAAGTTGAGGTGCGGAAGAGTCATCGATGATTGGAAGCGACTCTAAGTCACTTGGGAAAGCAAGGAAATGCGATCAAGTCGAGATAAGCTGAAAAAGATCCGTTGCCGAGAAATCAAGAGAATTACTTAAACAAGTAATATCTCCATGCTACCTTTCTCGAAGTGCTCGGTCCCGAAGCGTGCAAAGGAATAAACGATGGGAAGCACTACACGTGTCGAACTACGAAAAGGTGAAGAACAATTCATACGAGGAAATGGCAATTCAAGGATTTGCAACAAGACAAGCGAAGCGACCACAAGTGACTTTCAAAAATAAGCTATCTCTTCAGGGGCAGATTTTTGAATGATCATTATAAAAAAAGTGAGGAATGACTACGAGAAGCGGTGACGGGAACCACAAACATTCAAGCAATTATTAGAAATGTAATATGAAATATTCTCAAGTCATTAAACGCTCAATCCTCAAGCCTACACTACGAAGAACATCAATCCAACACTCTTTGTGAAGGAAAGATAACTTCAATCAGTTGAAGAGAAATTCTTGAAGAATCAATGGGTCTACATTCCACGAAGGATTGTAGGAAGGTTAGTCGAACCAAGTCTTGAGCTTTTGGAGGGCTTCGTGATCAAATCAAAGAGCTTGAGCAAGTGGGCTGTAGTAGCAAAGCATTTGCGCACTGTGAAGAAGGTGAGTCGTCGAGAAGCGGTGAGTGATCAAGGCGTCTCGGCCCGAGTCCCAAAGGATCAAGTCGGTTGTGTGATCAAGACTTGTATATCGGGTATTACCACTTTGTATCTTGATCAATACCTAGTGGATTCCTCCGGGAGTTGGAGAAGAGAGGAGTAGAAGAATTACCCCATCTTGAACCTCTATAAAAATCTTATTGTGTCATTTACATTTTAGCACTTTAATTCTTGCATCATATTAATTTAATTCTGCGACATATTTGCTATCCATTAGATAACCTCTAAGTCTTAAATCAAGATCTAAATCTCTACTTAACCAAACTTAAGGGTGTTAAGTCTTCCCTTTGAAAAACAAACCACGAGTTGAGTTAATTTAGACTTAACAATTTGAGTTATTCCATCAGCTCGGTTAGTGCATTTGAGAGACTAACTCTTGATTAACTAAATTGGTTGTCCACGAGACACGGTGTGTAGTATCGACTCACGAATTTTTAAAAGGACTAAATCAAAAATTTGGTAAGGTTTATTCAACCCCCCCTTCTAAACCTTACACTTACACCCTTAGGACCTACAAGATTGAAGGTGCGGCTAAGATATCTGGTGAGTGAAGTATCGATCAAGTCAACTCAAGCGACCCAGTCTCAAGTTGAAGTGAGAAAAGTAAATCCAATGATTGGGTGACTCGAAAGTCACTGAGGAGTTAAGAAAATGCGGTCAAGTCGAGATAAGCTGAAAGAGATCCGTTGCCCCGAGTCGAAATTACTTAAACAAGTAATACTTCCATCTGCCTTTCTTAAAGTGCTTTCGATCCCGAGAAGCGTGCAAAAGGAATAAACGATGGGAAAGCACTTTGTGTCGAACTACGAAAAATTTGAAGAATCATTCATACGAGGAAATGTCAATTCAAGGGCGCAACAAGACAAGCCAAGCGACCACAAGTGTCTTTTGAAAATAAGCTATCTCTTGCGGACATGATTTTGAAATATCACTATAAAAGGTGAGAATCACTCTGAGAGAAAGGTTACGAACCCACGAACATTCAACCTAACATTATTTGTAACCCCGAAAAAAAAATTACTCTCAAGTTATTCAAGTTCAATCCTCAAGCCTACACTATGAAGGAAATCAATCAACACTCACTGTGAAGGAAAGACAACTTCAATCGGTTGAAGAGGAAACATTTGAAGAATCGGGGTCTACATTCCACGGAGGATTGTAAGAAGGTTCAGGTCGAACCAGTCTCAAGTTTTTGGAGGGCCGTGATCAAATCAAGAAGCTTGAGCAAGTGGGTTGTAGTAGCAAGGCATTTGCCCTGTGAAGAAGGTGAGTCGTGCGAGAAGCCATTTGTGTGACCAAGGCATCTCGGCCCCGGAGTCCCAAAGGATCAAGTCGGTTGTGTGATCAAGACTTGTATACGGGAATTTGTTAACACTTTGTATATTGATCAATACTTAGTGGATTCCTCCGGGGAGTTGGAGAAAGAGGAGTAGAAGAATTACCCCATCTTGAACCTCTATAAAAACTTATTGTGTCATTTACATTTCGGCATTTTAATTCTGCATATTACTTTAATATCATTGATAAATTTGCTATCAATTGATAATCAACAAAGTGCTAAAATCAAGTATTAAAACAAACTTAACCAAATTCAAGGGTGTTAAGTCTTCATTGAAAATATATCACGGTCGAGTTAAGTCTTTAGTCAAAAGCAGGTTGAGTTATTCTATCAACGGCTCGGTCAGTCTGTTGAGTTACTAACTCTCTATTTGATTAACTAACTTAGCTATCCATCGAGGACTCGGTGTGAAATATTAACTCACGAGCATTTTAAAAGGACTAAATCGAAAAGTTGGTAAGGTTTATTCAACCCCCCTTCTAAACCTTACACTCACACCCCCAGGACCTACAAATGGTATCGAGCGGTTGGTTCATTGAGCTTCCGCCTTTAGTCCTTGAACTAGATCTCCAAATTTTTCAAAGGTTGTTTTAGCACTTGATCTTCCAAAACTCTTTTATTGACAAAGTTATTATCATGGAAGCAAATTTGACACGCATCCCTATGTTCACAATTGAAGAATTTGATGATTGGAAAATTCGTATGCGGGCTCATCTATCGGCATTACGATGAAATGTGGATAGTAATAGAAGATGGGCCACTCCAAATCTTAAAAGTGAACAATTTTGCAAGGAGAGGCTGCGGTTGAAGGAGAAGAGGATGTTGCTCCCGGAGGCGATGGTTGAAAAACAAGAAATTTGAATGGACAAATGATGACGAGGAAAAGATATAACTTGGACAATGTGGCCAAGGACATTCTTTACCAAACTTTGACAAAGCCATGTTCAACAAAGTCAAATCATGCAAAGCGACAAAAGAAATGCAGGACAAGCTAACGCTTGATTTGTGAAGGCTCGAGCAAATCAAGGAAAATAAATTATCTGTTGTTGTACAAAAATTTGAAAACTTTAAGATGTTTGCGGGAGAAACCTTGGATCATTTGGATGCTCGGTTTGAAATTACCAATGAGCTATACGCACTTGGAAAATAATATACACAAAAGGAAATGTGTATGAAGATTCTAAGAAGTCTCCCAAGCGAGTGGGATATGAAAGTCATGGCCATGAGGCATTCCATGGACCTATCAAAGACATCCAACCATGAGCTATTCTTAGATCTCAAAGCCTACGAATTTGGTGAGAAGAAAAAGACCAGAGGAAAGCAGTTATTTGTGCCCAAAGCAATTGCTCAATTGTTAAAGATGGCAAAAAGAGTGAGGTTCGAAAAGTCGTTGACCAAGAGGAGATGCTTAGCGATGGTTAAAAGGTTTAACAAGTTCTTGATAAGAATTACAAAAGAAGCAAGGTGAATCCTCGAAAGACACTCGGCTCCCTCCAAGTCGAGGAAGAAAAGACCACCCAAGAGAAGCGAGCATCAAAAAGTTGAATATCAAAAGAAGCGACAATCGAGGAAGGAAAGAAGCTGATCAAAAAGTTGAAAATCTATCTTTGGAAGGCTATGAGCAACCCAGTCACTATGCCATTGAATGCCCATATCTGTAGTCAACAAATACGGGGAATGAAGAGGAAAAGAAAAAGACTTGAGAGAAAGAAGGCGAGGGGAAAAGAGAAAGCGATGTTGGCTGCGAAACTCTTGAGATAGTCAAGTCAAAGACACGATGGAGACTCGGAGAGTAGTGGCGACTACTCAAGTGACTCTACAAGAAGAAGCCTTGATCAATGTCTAATGGCTAAAGAACAAAACCTTTGACGACCAAGAAGATGGTACACTCAACTCATCACACTCGGATACTAGTGATAGTGATTGTGACACACACACTTCATCACACATTGATCTTTATGATTCATTAGGCAAAATGATGAAAGACTTTGAATACATTAAATCCTCACACACACTACTAAATGAGGAAAACAACCTACTAAAGATCAAAACTTACGGTGACTAAGGGGTAGTACTCAAGTCGAATAGGTGATGAGAATAAAAGTCTAAAAATTTGAAAATCTTTAAGTTAATAAGCGAGAGATAAGCTGCTATAGAAAAGAGGAGAATGACCTCAAAAATGTGATTGCCTCATTCACTAAGGCATCTAAATCATTGGATGGTCTAATTATGAGTCAAAGAGAATGCGGAGATAAGGCAGGCTTAGAATTTAATTCCTCATGTACTATGTCGAAGCTCAAAAGTGATTTTGGAAAAAGGATCTTCAAGTAATGAAGCATCTCTAAAATCGAAAACTCAAATGGTGCACACACATTGATTCAAAAGCACAATCACAAGCAAAGCGGCCTTGGTTATAAAGGAAAAGGAAAACTTGAGTTGAGTATCTTTGAGGACAAGCGAGAAGAAATCTAGTCGAGTTCCTCGGCAAACTCCAAGCAGAAGATACTCTGTAAAGAAGAAGCGAGAGTACCAAAAGCCCAGGAAGGTCATAAAAGAAACACATATGATGGGAATGGTAGAAAGTACCCAAGCCGGCGATTGGAATAATGTGAACTATCGCAAAGATCTATGGAATATAAGCACAAGTGGCAAAAGGCACAGAACTTCGGCAAAGGCCATTCCAAAGGTATAAGAGCTGTATCATCGGCACACATATGCACCTAGGCACTACACTCAAAGATATCACGACTACCCAAAAAGACAATTGCTAAAACACATGTACGGGAATACGGACAAAAAGAGCAATTTATATGAAACTAGAACCCCGAGCAATTTGCCAAAATTAATTATGATTATGGAAGCGATAGATGACAACCTCTTAGAAGTCAAATCATGTGGCTATAGGTTGGTTGGATCATCTTACAATACTAACCCCTCGGGACCCAGGCAAGTATGGGTACCTAAAACTAATTTCCGTGATTGCGGGTTCAAGGAGCGGTGAGTGCGGAACTGGTACATGGATAGTGGTACATTCGGACATATGACGGGGAAACAAGAAAAATCTATCAAAATTCAAGGAGGTTAGAGGTGAAAAAGTCATATTTGGAGGAAATGTAGCTCGGGGGAGAAATAAGAGGCATTGGATCCATCAAGAAAAATGGATTAGAAATTACGGATGTTGCATATGTTGAAGGCCTCAATTTCAATTTGCTAAGCATAAGTCAACTACTGTGACAAAAGGCTATAATGTTGGATTCAATATGGGTGTATGCCAAATCAAGGACATTGAAACTAATGAAATAGTGTTGCAAGGATGCGGAAAAAGAACATGTATGTGGTAGATTGGTCAACTTGCAACACCAAGCAATGACTTGTCTGTAGCAAAACCTGGTGAATCAAGTTGGATGTGGCACAAAAGCTAAGTCACACGAACTTCAAAACTATTAACAAACTTGCGAAAGTAATCTTGTGGAAGGACTTCAGGACTCGGTATACAAGAAGGAAGTATATGTGATGCATGCGGATGGGAAAAGCAGATCAAATCATCATTCAAAAGAAATGACATGTCCATCTTCAACAAGAATATTGCACCTGCTACATATGGATCTATTTGGTCAGTTGAACGGCCGGCATAAGTGGGAAGAAATACACCTTGGTGGTAGTAGATGACTACTCAAGATATACATGGACAATATTCATGTGTAAGAAGAAAGAAACTCTGCAAAAACTACCACGAGTTGATGAAGAGAATCAAAATGAGAAGAAAAGTCAAACCATTATCAAAATAAGATCGACGGAGGAAGTGAGTTTGTCAATGGTATAATAACTTCGATCTTGTATTGAAAATGGTATTGGTCATGAATTATCTGCGACAAGGACTCCACGTGAGAATGGAGTTGCGAGAAAGAAGGAATAGAACTCTCAAATAAGCGGCAAGGACCATGTTATTTGAGCGGGGATGTCTAAATGATTTTGGTTGAAGCGATAAACACGGCATCTATACTCAAAAATAGATGCATGATAAGCAGGCGGTGACAAAGACTCCTATGAGATTTGGACGGGGAGAAAGCGAATGTTGCATATTTTAGAATATTTGTATGCAAATGTTTCATCCACAACAATGGCAAAGATAATTTAAAGGCTTTTGATCTAAAGGTGATGAAGGTATCTTCTTAGGATACCCGGTGAAAGCAAAGCCTCTGAGTGCTCAACAAGAGGACAATGGTTCTGAGAAGAATCCATCCATGTGGTGTTTGATGAACCCGATGTAAATGGAGAAGACATTGAAGAGTCGGTGATAAAATTTGAATCAACCAACGATCGAAGAGTCCACTATGTTTGAAGTTGAAGTTGGAATTATAAGTCGATGAAGATGAGATAGGTTTGAGTCTCAAAAGGCGGTGGAAAATCTGCTGACTAAGTGATGATGAGAGAGCTTATCAAAATAAACAATTGCAAGGCAGTAGAATCCGACTAACTTAATCGACTTTGATGTAAGATGGTGAGAGACCATCCACGAGAACTAATCATTGGAGATGTAAGAGAAGGTGTAAACCGGATCGAAGAACTTGACAAGAAGCTATGTTCACTTGCTTTATCTCACAAATAGAGCCAAAAGATGTGTCAAGCTTTGGATGACACACATTGGATTCAAGCCATGCGAAGAGTTGAATAAGTTTGAAAGGAATAAAGTGTGGGAATTGGTTCAAAGACCTACCCATCAAAATGTTATTGGCACTAAATGGGTGTTCGAAACAAGATGAATGAGGAAGGTTACGTGGTGAGAAACAAAGCAAGATTGGTAGCCAAAGGTATTGCCGGGGAAGAAGGAATAGATTTTGATGAAACTTTTGCTCTGTGGCAAGATTGGAATCCATAAGGATGTTTCTTGCCTATCGACTCATAAGAACTTTATTGTATATCAAATGGATGTAAAGAGTGCATTCCTTAATGGGTTATTGGAAGAAGAAGTATATGTTGAACAACCTCCAGGATTTGAGCAGAAGACTCTTGGAGATAAGGTATACAAACTCAAGAAAGCTTTATATGGATTGAAATAGGCACCTAGAGCATGGTATGATACATTATCACAAATCTGGCGAAGCGGATTCACAAAAGCAAAGTGGATAGAACACTCTTCAGAATTCAAGATGGGAAGAGTATACTACTTGTTCAAATATATGTGGATGACATCATCTTTGGATCCACAAACAAAGAGTTGTGTGATAAATTCTCAAATCTTATGCAAAGCAAATTTGAAATGAGCATGATGGGAGAGGCGACATTCTTCCTTGGACTCCAAGTGAAAGCAGTGAAGGATGGAACCTTCATAAGTCGGACAAAATACACGGAGATTTAATGAAGAAATTTGGTATGGAAGAGAAGTCTTACGTGAAAATACCAATGAATACATCGATCAAAATGGACATGGATGCGGATGGCAAGCTGTAGATCAAACCGGATCTGAGCACTTATTGGATCATTGCTCTATCTCACGGCCAAGAGGCGGACATCACCTTTGTTGTAGGTGTATGTGCAAGATTTCAATCTGCACCAAAATAAAGCCACATGGCTATGCGAGAGAATCTTGAGATATTTGAAAGGAAGCGAAAAGTTGGCTTATGGTATCAAGGAAGGTAGATTCAAGCTAATTGGTTATTGGACTCGATTATCTTTGGATGTAGAGTTGACGAGGAAAAGTACCTCGAGGCACATGTCAAATGCTTGGAAATAGGTTAATTTCTTGGTTTAGCAAGAAGCAAAATTCAATAGCTACCTCCATGGTGAAGCAGAATACATAGGCTGCGGGCTTTGTTGTGCCCAAGTCTTATGGATGAGGCAGCGAGAGACTATGAGGTTGAAGAAAAGGAAATTCAATTATGTGTGATAACACAAGTGCAATTACAATCACTCAAAATCATGTGTTGCATTCAAGAACAAAGCACATTGATGTCGGATATCACTTCATAAGAGATCATGTTGAAAAGAAGGACATCACCTTGGAATATATCTCAAGCGATAAGCAATTAGGTGACATATTCACAAAACCGTTATGTGAATCAAGATTTGAAGAACTCAAACATGAATTGGGGTTAATTGGTGAGTTGACACTCGGTGGACTCAAAAGAAAAGAGATGAAGCACGGAAAGATGAAAAAGAGTTGAACTCTTAAATCATTTTAAGTAAATCAGGCCATATCGGAGAATCAATTTTACCTTTGAGTTGGTGACGGTGAGTATCTATATGCAAAGAGAGAAGAGTTAAATCAGCTAAGGAATAAGTTGAGTCATTTATGAGCAAAGTGACAAAAACGCAGTCGTTTTTACTAAGCGGTAATGTTTTTAAGAATGAGCGTCGGCATAATTATGGCGTGTATAGTCAAAATTTGCACACAAAGCTTATGATTGGATATAAATCTTTGTCGCATTAAATACTAGAGATTAAGTGTAAATTGGCATGCAAAATCTGAACCGTTGATCTTGATCAAATTTCAAAAACCACCTGCACGTCCTTTCATAACCCATACTTATACCATTTCGTCCGATTTTCTCTCACTTTACCAAAAGCTGTTCATCTCTCTCGAAGGCAAAGAAAATAAATTTTCTCTCAAAACCCTACAAATCCTCAAGTTCATTTTCAAAGTTTTGTTCGGTAAAACATCGAGAAATGGCATCTACTCGTGATTTCGTCAAGTTGGGAAAGCAAATCCCTTTGGGTCTCTTGTGGACTACGACGGAATGATCAAGCGAAGTGCAGCGACACCGCTTGTGAAGAAGATAGCACAAAAGTTGGAAAAGTCAAATTTGAAACCGTTTTTGATGATGGAGTTTCCGATGACCTCGTGGAAGAGGTCGCACGATTCTCGTGAGCGGAAGTTCACGATGAGG
The DNA here is from genome assembly GCA_016081115.2 of Rehmannia glutinosa. Classification (NCBI taxonomy): domain Eukaryota; kingdom Viridiplantae; phylum Streptophyta; class Magnoliopsida; order Lamiales; family Orobanchaceae; genus Rehmannia; species Rehmannia glutinosa. The sequence continues at coordinate 29,315,985 of CM071926.1, forward strand.
GCATCAAGTCCTCTGTTCACGGAAAAGTTTTCACCATTCTTGCGAGGATCTGGCGAGAACAACATTTATTGTTGCCGGCGGAAGGAGTCGGAGGAGATTTATGAAGCGATGTTAACTTTGCTTTGCTTGGAAGGAAGTAGCCAAGTCCATTGTCTTCGAAGGTGGTCTCACGACTAACAAGAAGGCTGTTGAAGAGGACTACCACAAATTCTTTGGACATTGTTGCAAATGCATAGACATCAAATTTGGAAGCTTTGACCGGTATCTAAAGCTAAGCTGATCGTAATGGTTGCGATCATTGAAGAAAAAAAGAAGGTAAAAGAAATTTGAGTTTGTATACAACGGACTCTGCGAGAATATTGGGAATAAATCCTTCAAGGAGGATGAATGCGTTTGGAGGTTCCCCAAAGTGCGACACTGGTAATTGGCGGATGATGGAAGTAAAAGGAGTTCCTCTTCGACATGGAAAAGCGTTCCATGTAAACAAGAAGATGTTCGATCTAACCTTTAGGAACACGAGAAGAGAGCATATGCAAAGAGAGGCGTCACAGTGAGGGGAATCGGTAGTCTGAAAAAGCATTTGTCTCTCCTCTCCCCAGGAAGAAGGATGCCCTGCGACTTCTAAGAAGGCTTTTTGCCCCTCTGACAAAGAAGAAGAAAACAAAAGATGCCCCTTCCCCTGCGGTAGGAGTCACCTGCCCTTGGCCGTTTCTCTGCCCCTGCGCCCCATGATGGAGAAGGAACCTCAAATACCTTATCCGGTTGTCGAGAAAAGGAGAACCGATAAGCGAGATGGCCTTGACTCCTCGAGAAGACAACGGCACAGGCCTCCATTGCCCAGGACTCGGAGAAACCATATCAGGCAGAAATCCCTCTGGTAAGGACTAAAAAGAAGAAGAATCTTCAAGCGTTCGAGCTTGAGAAAGCCGGTTAGTCGCCACTCATTTGAAACAAATCTGGGAAGGCTTTGAAGAAGTAGAGTCCCGAGAAATCATTGATGAAAAAGCTTGCCGAATCTCTTGAAGCCGATCAATGAGGCACATTGAAGACCAATTGTCGTGAGAACAACGAGGCAGAAAAAAGCGGTGAGAAAGCAAACTCTCTGTTGACAAGGTTGTATCCCCTCTGCAGCGACGCTACGAGGGTGTGGAGCATCAAAGTTTGCTACCCTCAATCCACGAGGCACGATGGACGGGGAAGAAGATGACAAGGATGATGATGTGATGATCATATCCCCACCATATCTAGACATCCAAAATTCTGCGAGAATGGAGAAATGGAAGGTGAGTCGATCCGAGGAAACGATTCCAAGACCAGGAATTCATTGAAGAAGAAGGCGAACTATTGAACTTTCTTGGATTGACCAATGTGGTTCAAGCTTTGGATGAAAAGCGCATAGATATCTTGCGGATCTTGAGGACAAGGAGAAAGGGAAGGAAGGCGCGGCGAGGTCTCGTGAAAAGGCCGATACTTGTCCCTTTCTTTGGAACCGCTTGATCATACACATCCTCATCTCGGCGTTCTCTCTGGGAGTGATGAGGATCACGGACCCTAACTTCTTCTGAGAAGAATTGGAGATGCGGCAAGCCATGCGGGAATCAGGGTCCCACATGAGCGCGATTGTTGGAAGGACGGGGAATCTTCCACATCACGATTGGAAATTGATCCGATGGGAGTGGTGCAACATATTGCCCTTTGTTGTTGCAGCTGCCACCACTTCCCGGCTCACTCGAGAAAAAGAAGGTGATAAGGAGGCTGGCGATGGCGGGATTGTGGGGACCCCGGTCGAGCGACCCCTAATGAAGGTGTCTTACCACCTGCCCCCAATGATTGAATACTCAAAGGGCAATGGGAAGTGCGGAGGCAGTGACCCCATTCAAGTCGCTCGGTGGTGTGCCGGTGAAGGGTAAACTCCTCCCAGCTGCGGCAAGGTCGGAGGATGATGCGGTGACTCCTAGCGAATCTCGGAGGTGAAGTGGAGAAGGAACAACAAGCTGAATATCTGACAAGTTGTCCTTGCGAGGCTCGGACAATTAAAACATCTCGGTGAAGTGCCTTACTCTGCGAGGCGATAGCGTTGGCGATGCGGTCGAGCCCATGAAGGAAGCTGCGCACGGGAGTTAACACAGGCAGGCTGAAAGTGCAATCCATGGAGTTGAGACTCCGGTGGATGCCACCTCGAAGACCCCAAGGCAGTGACACTATCGAAGGGGCATCGGCCTCATTGCGATTGAGCTGCGGGGAGGTAATGAAGGCCAGCGGGAGGTTGAGACTTCCGGGGTAAAGGCGGACGCCTGAGAACATCCCTCCTACTATCATTGATCCATCCCGAAAAGGAGATAAGTGCTCTTCACGATTCCCAAGACAACCACGATGTAACCTTTACAGGATCGAAGGTGAAAGGAAGGTGAGTCATCCTCATTATTGCCGATCAAAAGCTCGATTGAGGATGTTCTTCCAAGCGAGTAAGTCGACCTTAAGGTTACTCTTCGCCAAACATTTAATTTTGATGATGAGCCACCCATGGAAATCTCATCATCGTCCGATCTCCCGATATGGCGAGGGACGATCAACTCATGTGGAAAAACCGAGTTGAGGCCGATGAAGTTGTTAAGGCAGTGAGGCTCGGCAAGGCTGAGGTCAACTTCACATGAGACCCACGGCTAAAGCAGTCAGCTGCGCGAGGCTCCTCAAGGCTGCGGCGAGGATCGACTCCAAGGAACTTCACGAGCACAAGTTGTCATTGAGCGATTCTGTTTCCGTGATGATCCTTTTGTAGAATCATTTCCTTCTCTCTGGAAGTACGACCTTCTGAAGAATCGGCTAGAGATCAAACAGCTTCCATAAACGATCATGTTATTCCACGGATACCATCGTCAATGAGACTTTGACTTTGATCTTTCTTAGCCTTGGTGAGGCAGTAGCGGTGAGGTTCGGGAAGTTTTCAAGGCCATATTTGCGAGAGATAGAAAAAGATGGAGGCACCAGGCCTCCTTGGACATCTTGTTTGGATAATGACGCAAACCTACGGCCCGTCTGCGAGGCATAATTGTCGGGATCGGGAATGGTGGCAACAACAATGAGACCATGCGCGTAGAACAAGCTCGATATTTTAGGACATTGTTGATAAATTGCTAGTCGGCGGTGAGAATGCTTGATGCAAAGACAAGAATGCAAGAGCACATCGAGCGAATGCATGAATCTCACACCACGAGAGATCACATTTTGCTACGTGAATATAGTAAGAAAAAGAGCTCTGCGGCGTGAGGAGAACATGGATCGGAAGTTCGGCCTCCTCATGGTGAGATGAAGGTAGTAACACTGGTGAATCAGCGCCACCGCTCAATTCCATGCGGCATACTCGTAGCTTGATTCAAAGCATAACTTCGATTATCGGCCGCTTAGACTTCATGATTGCTAGCTTGTTTCGGGGTTCCTCTCTCGGCTTTGATGATGCGAAAAGGGGAAGAGGAATACTAAAAAGCGTGAAAAGGATCGAAAGGCTGAAAAGGAGGGCCTTGTTGTGAAGGAAAGGCAGTGAGGAAGAGAGAAAGAGAGAGAAGAAAGGAAAATCTGTTGAGGGGAAGGTTGAAAGATATGACCTTGATGATTGCTAGAACCCTGACAAAGGTCTTATCACGGTGATATCATCGGACAAACTCGATGACTCTGCCACTCCAACACTCTGTAGTACCCATGGCTAAAAAAGAAAGATAGTTGAAGCGAGGGATGAAGGAAGTGGAAGGAAAGATGGATGCGAGTTATGGATATTTTGAAACAACATGGAGGCATTCCACGAGACGAGACACCTATGCCATTTGGATGTCGGCAGGAGCCAAGATCTATTGATGAATTCAAAAGGCTCGCATCCCGAAGGTTCTTCGCATAAATATGTCCATAGCTCAAGCACAGGATTTATCTTGGGAAAAAGGTCTCAAACTATGTGAAGAAGTTTGTGGCGTGCTGGCGATCGCTCTGTTGGTCACTCTGCTAGTCACTCATTTGCAGGAAAAAAAGGCCCCGATACAATACACACCCGGAGGAAAAGGAAGAAGCGGTGGTGGAGGAAGAGGTTTGGACCAGACCTCTACCCAAAAACATTAAGTACATAGATCCAGGCAAGAAAGGAGGGATCTATTAGGTGGATTCGATGAAGTAGCTAACCTATAAGTGGCTAAAAACAATGTTGAGTATGTGAAGAGGATTGAAGAAGAAAATAGAAGACAAACTCGGCTATGAGAGGAAAGACAAAGAAAGAAAAAGAAGAGATGAAGGCCGAGAAAGGCTTATGAGAAAAAGAAAGTAATTTGAAGATGAGAAGGAAGAGAAAAGGAGGTCGAGAAGATGTGGTGAAGAAAAGGAAAGAAGGAGCGGCGAAGGAGATGAAGTGTTGTTGTCCACCCCTTCATGTATTTTACTATGTAAATACATCTTTATGTAAGTCTTACGTACATCGAATAAAAATTGTATAATTTCCATACTTGCGTAGATATAGAACAACATGATTACCTTAAGTTACATGTTTAAGCTTTGATACACTCTGTAAGCAGATGTGTAAAGAACAAGAATGTTATGATCAATAAAAGTTTGATTCTCATACATTACGTGATTCTACATTTGCATGCGTATCTTTCTTTGTTTAATTATTGTATGAATGTTTTAAGTTTTGGCATCATCAAAAGGGGAAATTGTTGGGAAAATTTTAGATTTTTGAATGGAAAGAATATTTTGGATTTTGATGAATGTCCCATGTAAACTTTGTCCTCACTAGAATAGAAAGTTCCCAAGGGCACCCCATCTTTTGTTGTAAGTTTCTATGTAATGCATTGTAATAGATCATATCCTTTAAAGCTATCATAACTATGCAATCTAGCGCTCACGAGTTCGAATCGCGGGCGCGCTCTCGTCTCTTTTAAAGCCCATTGCGGGCGGAGGATCTTGGACCAAATCCCAACAATCCCCTCCCGGCTTTTTGCCCGGCATCACCCCATTTGATCTTGCAACCTCCATCGCCAAAGAAGATTCAAGCGTCGCGTCACGCCGGCCTCTACCGATTCTTGTAACCTACACCTTGATTCGATCATTTACCTCGATCCCGGCCATGGCAACTTACCGCCGAAGGTCCATCGCAACCTACACCTTGAGTTGGCAAAGAAAAGAGAAGATTCTGGTCAGGGAACTTGATTCGAATCCGGTGCCACACGGCAACCTACCCTTGGTCCCGTTTAGATCAGTGAGTCTTGAAGTACTCGTGACTGCTCGATACGGTTGTTGGACCTCAGCGCTACTCGGATTGACATTTGGCAACCAACACGAGTCTCAATTTGTCCTCAGTCATGCTGGAAGAGTCACGGTCCAGATGATTGGAAGCACGTTTAACCTCGAAGTTTCATGTAATGGGAAGTTAAGAAAATCTGTTGGTATAGGTAGTCGAGATAAGCTATCCATAAAAGAGAGCGCTCACAGTTCGAATGCGGGCGCGCCCTGAAGTCTTTTAAAGCCCATTGCGGGCGGGATCTTGGACCAAATCCCAGCGAGAAAGTAATGGCTTCCATTTTGCCTTTCTTAAAGATAGGGTTGGTGAGTCAAGTCGGCTATCAAGAAGAAGCGAGACTTGAAAAGAATAAAAACCGATGGGAAGATGAGGAACTTGCACTGTCGAGAACTACAGTCTCAAAAGCTCAAGAATCATTCATCACGAAGTTAAGAAAATGTCAATTCCAAGAGATCCGTTGCGCGAAGTCGAATTACTTAAACAAGTAATACAAGACAAAGCCGAAAAGGTGAAGAACCATTCATACGAGGAAATGTCAATTCCAAGAATTTGCATGACCAATGAAAGTGTCTTTTGAAAATAAGCCTATCTCTTCAACGGATGATTTTTGAAAGATCACTATAAAAGGTGAGAATCACTCGAGAGAAGGTTACTGAACCACGAACATTCAAGCTAACATTGATTTGTAACCAAAAAAAAATTACTCTCAAGTTATTCAAGTTCAATCCTCAAGCCTACATTACGAAAGAAATCAATCCAACACTCACCTATGAAGGAAAGACAACTTCAATCGGTTGAAGAGGAAACATTTGAAGAATCAAGGGGTCTACATTCCACGGAGGATTATAAGAAGGTTCAAGGTCGAACCAGTCTCAAGTTTTGGAGGGCTTCGTGATCAAATCCAAGAAGCTTGAGCAAGTGGGTTGTAGTAAAGGTTGCCACTGTGAAGAAAGCTGAGTCGTGCGAGAAGCCTTATTTGTGTGACCAAGGCATCTCAGATCGAGTCCCAAAGGATCAAGTCATTTGTGTGATCAAGACTTGTATCGGGTGTTAACCACTTTGTATATTGATCAATACTTAGTGGATTCCTCCGGGAGTTGGAGAAGAGAGGAGTAGAAGAATTACCCCATCTTGAACCTCTATAAAAACTTATTGTGTCATTTACATTTCAGCATTTTAATTCCTGCATATTACTTTAATATCTATTGATAAATTTGCTATCCAATTGATAATCAACAAAGTGCTAAAACCAAGTATTAAAACAAACTTAACCAAATTCAAAGGGTATTAAGTCTTCCGCTGAAAATATATCACGGTGGAGTTAAGTCTTTAGTCAAAGCAGTGAGTTATTCTATCAACGGCTCGATCAGTGTGTTGATTGACTAAACTCTGGTGATTAACTAACTTAGCTGTCCATCAAGGACTCATTTGTGAAATATTAACTCGAGCGTTTTAAAAGGACTAAATCGAAAAGTTGGTAAGGTTTATTCAACCTCCCCTTCTAAACCTTACACTCACACCCCTTAGGACCTACAAGAATTAATAACTTTTTTATTTTTGATCCGTTTTTTACGTATAATATATCAAATTAATCAATTTTTTATGAATTTTGTCACACCCCAAGCGGGGACGCGACGATGATCCACAACTTAAATACAAGTAAACCAAATAGTTACAAAATCAACGAGAACCTTGATGGAGCAGTCTAAATAGCGGAAATAAATAACAAGTACAAGTTACAACTTAAGTTCCAACAAAATCCAAATACATCCAACATAATAACTGAATAAGTTTACGAGGCCAAAACTAAAACAAAATATAAAGTACAATATCCAAATCTTAATCGTCAAAGGGTCCTACGCCCTTAAATTACGATCAAAGAGAGAAAAGAGTAGCAGGATAAAGCGGAGTCAATATCAATAGAAGTACATGAAATAAGAACGATCATCGGTAAAAAGGTGCAAGATCGACAGCGGGCGAGTGGTCAATCAATCTGTGGCGGTTCGAAATCTTCAATATAGTCCCCATCTAAAGGTTAGAAAACGGTGGGGATGAGAGAGAAATCTCGGTGGATGGGGTGATCGTGTGCAAGTGTGGCGCAATATACGATTAATGCGAAAAAGCGATTTATATGAAAACGCGTGAGTATGATGCATGAATTCACACACGATTTGCAAGCGTCGTGATAAAAATATTTAAATAATATACTTATACGATTCGGAAAATAGTTCATGGTCACAGCACTAAGTGATTCATTCAAAGCGGTAGGATTGCATACGGAAGTGTAACGCCAATCCCAATGCAAGGCAAATAATGGTTGCGTCACGGTTTGTAGCGCCAACCAATGCAAAACAAGTAGCGGTTGCGTGCGGAAATGTAACGCCAACCAAAGCGGGTCCGATAACTCCGAAATCGTGTGGATCGGACAACGATTCCTTCGTTCTTCCTTGTAACTCCCGAGGCGAGGATGGTCAAGACCGGCACCTTATCGCTCCGCAAAGACAAAATCCGAGTGGAGCTTGCAAGGCTCGGATCTGTCATAATCATGATTATACCTCAAATACTACGACCGCTTCCCTTGGACAAGCTGCGTCCCTCGATTGCGGGATTAGGGCGATGGGGTCGGAAGAGTGGAATAGCGGCCGATTTGCCGGTTCCATCAGCGTATCCATTCCGATCGTGAGCTCGACACACCAAGTTGACTCGAGCGGAAAGTAAATACAAGTATAAAGCGATCAACAGGCGATCGAGTATTATTGATTGGAAGCGATTCGGGAAAATTTTTGAAAATTCGCGAGTAGTAATTTTGGCGTTGGTGGAGTTTTTTGGATGAAGATGATTATCGGAAGGATAAGCAACCTTCGATATCTTGAAAGATTAGGTGGGACATAGGTCCCATTATATATTCAAAATCGCATGGCGGGAAGTCGCTCGCGATCGGGTTAATCGGTCAAATTGATCAGATAAGTCAAGGGTTTTTGGGAAAGTAAAATACTTTAATTAAATCTCCAAGTCAGAGGGTCCAGGCCTATTTTAGTAAAAGCGAAAATAATTTGAGTTAGGTCCTTTATAAAAGAAAAATTGTAATTTAGCCCGTTTTGTAAAAACCAACATTTTGGGGTTAAAAATTGAATAAATAAATATCCCGACCTTGAAAAGTTAAGAGGTCAGTTCCTAAATTCTCCAAATTGTCCAGAGATTCAGGTTTTTAAAATTTTGAGGTCGAGATTTTGTAAAATTCTCACATGGGCCCCAAATTTGTAAAAATTGCCAATTCGGACCTTAAGTTTTAAAAATTCGGAACTCACAAACCGGAAGGGCTTTTAATGTGATTCCAGTTGGAAAATGTCATTAAAATTAGTGGGATATTGGGACAAAAGCAGTTTTTAAAATAAATATGTGTAGGTCCTTTAACTTTTGAAAATATCATTTTTGTCCCATTTTGAAATAATTGCCTTTAAGGCTTTTAGGGGTCCAATTGTCATGAAATTTGAACCTTGGGTCCAAAATATAATTACGTTATAGTTAAGTTAATATTTCCAGGTGCATGGGCTGCATAAGTCCTGAAAATTTCATTTGGGTCCTCAAGTTTAGTATTTTACACATTAGTCCCTCAATTTTAGTAAAATTGTTTTCCAAGCCCTAACCACTTGGATTTTTGGAACACTTTTAAAATATGTCATTCCCAGTACCTTAAGAGTAAAAATTTCAAATTTTAAAGCTTAGGTCTGGTGCAGTTTTAAAAATTGCAAAGTAGCCCTTAAACTTTCAAAATTTTACAATCTAGTCCTTGGGCTTTTAAAGGTTGATTTTATTTATCTTAAAACTCTTAAAACTTTATTAAAATGTCCAAAAGTCATTTTTGAACCTGAGTACAGTCCCAAATTTCGAAATTTGCAGAGGGGTCCTTTAACTTTCATTTTCTTGCAATTTAGTCCACCAACTTTCCATTTTACATTTTTAAGTCCAAAATTGAAATTTAATCAATTATGCTCGACTTTTCCAGGTTATAAGGCATCCAAAACATAGATTTTAAAGATCATACACATGCATGTCCAATACATACAAGAATTCATCAATTAAAACATTAAATTGCACATGCATGCACCTAAAATTTAATAAATAGCAAATTTGAGCAACTCTTGAGAATTTTCATGAATTGATACATAAAATTGACATGCAATACATAGGTTATATATATCTCAAGGCTCATGATCAAATTTTCTACATGCATTTTAATAAAACACCTAAAAGTTGGAAAAATATTTTTCCACCCACCTTAAAATTGGAAATTGTGAAATAAAAGGGATAATTTCACAATTTTTGGATGAGGCTTCTTAGGTCAGCCCCTAATTCAAAAAAATATCAAAAATTGAAGTTTTCTAAATGAGAGAAAAATTAAGGAGAAAAAGAAGGAAATAAGGAAATGAGAAGGACTACACTTTACCTTGTGTAGTAGGTGTTTGGAGACTAGTTGAAGCTTAAATTTTGGAAATTTTGGCTCAACTCCAAAATCACCTAAGGTCAGCCCCTATTTCTCAAAAATGAAAAAGGGGTGTTAAAATTTGAAAAAATAGAAAGAATAGGGAAGAAGGGGTCTAGTACTCAATTCTTACCTTGTAGTCTAAATTCCTCTACTATTTCTTCTTCAAGCTTGAGGTCCTTCTTCAAAAATGTTGTCAAGTTCTAATCTTCAAAGTCTTCTAAATGTACCTCCAAACCAAATTCAAACTTAAGTTAAGAAGGTGGAAGAGATGAACTATGTGATACCAAAAATGGATTGAAGATAAAATTTCTTACCTTGTAGTATGGTTGGTTCGATTTTTGTGGAGTATAAGGAGGAAAATGTTGAAAATTTTTCTAAGTATAGAAGAAGAAAGTAAGAAGAAGAGTAGAGAGAAGTTGAGAGTTTTTAGAGAGAAGGAGGAGGATTTTGCTTGAGAGTGAATGTGTTAGATGAAAAATGAGATGAATTTTTGACACAAAAATGGCCATATGGCCGTCCACTTCAAGGAGAGAGGAATTTTTGTTCAAATTTGTGTCTTGCATTTTTTGCCTCATGCATGGGAGACAATTTGAAGGTCAAAGGTATGGGCAAGACTTGGTTTGAATGGAATGTTGGAAGACTTCCAACATGTTGGCAAAAATAATATTAAAAAGTAATGTGAGAGATGATGTGTATAATGTTTGAATTAATGGTATAATTACACACAAGATGACTAATATATGGTGTAGGTGTACAAGAGTTGGATGATATTTTTACTCCAAAAATATCCACCATGGCAAATCACTATAATGGCAATTTGGTAATTCCATATATTTTTTTGTCCCAAATTTGATGATAATAGATGAAATATATCAATCTCCAAAATAATTAGTGATTTCCTTGATCACTTGTAAGTCTCATGATCACTTAATCTAAATCAAAATCTTAATTCTATAAGGTAAAAGTCTCTAAAATAAATAGTCTCTTAAAATTCTAAGGTGACTATTAAATACAAAAATAGTAATAATGATCAATCAAGTGTTCATAAATGCAAAATAGAATTAATAGTGATCATAATCACAAGTAATAAATAAAATGAAATAAAATACAAAATATATATATTATTAAAAATTACCCGTCAAAATGACGCGGTAAAATAGTCGATCAAAAGTATAAACGACAATAAGGATCAATTATAAGCTCGGAAAAATCGGGGCTTCACAATTTGATTTGGCATCCATATTACATATAACAAATATAAATAACAAAAAACATAATAAAAAATATATAAAAGATATATACTCATCATTTTGTAATTCTTAATGGGCTTTAAAAGTTATGCATTTTGAGCTATTGGACATCAATTTATATTTTCATGTATTTTTTGCTATTTGTGATCTCTATATATAGTTGTTATTTGGGCTTAGCCAATTTCTTAATAATTATTTGGAATTATATTTAAATTGATTAAATTCAATCAAAAAAATTAACTAAAAAAATATCTCAAAATATCCAAGTTTTATATATCACATGTATCTATGCATAACACTATATATATTTATGTAAGAAGAAAATTAAGATGTATCTAATATTAAATTATACTCATAATAGTATTTTATATATAGAAAATTATTTTTATATAATAACATACTTTTCATGTTGGTTGAATTTTTTTTATATTTATCAACGTATTTTGATACTCAAGTTTTAAAGTTGTACATTTGGAATTATATACGAGTTTGTATGTTTGATAATTTTTTAATATATGTGTATATATAAAAAAAAATATTTTTTTGAAATATTTTGTTTTCCCTTAAAATTGTGTTGCTAAATATAAATCATGGTTTTTATTTAATTCCTTTAACAATTTTGATAATTGATCAGTTTTCTAAACCTCAAAGAATATTATAATTTGAAATAATTTTATTGTTAATTTATTAAAAATATAATTTATTAAATATTCAGGATTACGGTTGTAAATAAGATTCAACATTAGGCAGAAAACGTTTTTCAAAATTTTACTTTCTCATAGATAAACATGTTCCATAAATAGATATAATTTATGTTTACACAACAAAATATTTCGTATTTAAAGATATTTTCTTATAGTCTATAATAATTTATTTTTATTGTTTAATCGTATGATTTATAATCAAATTTAGTTATCTTTATAATTTAATTATTTTTTAAAATTTTAAACTTTTTACAATCACTATTCTTTTAAAACATAAATAATATAAATCCATAATTTGTGAAATAAAGAATAAGAATAAGAAAAAATGAAAATATTCTTAGGTTTAATTTTTAGAATTAATAAAATAATAAATTATAAATATATTTAATATTATTAATATATACTATACATATTCGGGGAATAAGAATGAGAACAGAGAATTCCCGTTTTATCTAATCGGGATAGGAATGGGGACGGACATATAAATAATGTCCATGTTCCATTCCCGATTCTAAAGAAGCAGAGATTTCTTATCCCAGGTCACATCCCCGAACTAACCAAGGATCCGACCCATTCTATTCGATTACCAACGAGGATCGTTCCTCGTGGGGATGATGCAAGAGATATAATTCACCTCACTACAACTTCACTAAAACTCAAAATATAACTTAGAAAATTTGCTTCTCACTCACTTGTTTTTCTTTCTCAACTTGATAGAAAATGAATTACAAGACCATTTATTTATACTAAAATATCATCTAAATCAATGGCTATGATTAATCCGTACCAACTTTGATCTAATTGCCATATTTTATTTTTACCTATACCACACTCAAAAACAAGTTTATAATTTCAACACTCCCCTTTAAACATGTTTTATAATCTCAAGTGAACTTCTCAATCTTGCAAAGTCTTCATACTTCAATGGCTTGGTAAAAATGTCAGCAACTTGATCATGCGACTTCACATACTTCATTTGAACTTCTTCTCTCGTAATACATTCTCTAATGTAGTGGTATCGAATATCAATATGTTTGCTTCGATTATGAAAAATTGGATTCTTAGCCATAGGTATTGCTGACTTGTTATCGACATAGATCTTGGTTGGTTCCTTTTGTGACATGCTTAGTTCTTTTAACAAGTTTCTTAACCATATTGCATGACTAACACATGATGATGTTGTCAAGTACTCAGCTTCACATGTTGAAAATGTGACTATTTGTTGTTTCTTTGATGCCTAAGTGAAAGTAGTATATCCCATGAAAATGTAAAGTCAATTATACTTTTTCGATCAGTAGTATCTTCAGCCCAATCACTATCAATGTATCCAACAAGATTATATCATTAGAAACTGAATGGAGTGGCCCAAAGTTAATTGTTCTCACGCCCCAAAACTGGAGTCATGACTCAAGCAGTCAAACTTACGCGGGTTTACCACGACGGCTAAATTATCCAACACAAGTACAACAAAATCCTCAATTAACAAACATCGTCTCATACCAACTGATCAGGGTACAAGTTATGGCTGGAACTAATCAAAGTATAAATTAAGACTTAGGGTCTACATCACCCAATTACAAGCCGAAATCCAAATATCGTTAACATAGTTTGATACATCAAATCTAATAGCAAAGCCTAATCTGCGGGTCAAATACACGGGTTACTTCGTCGTTTGAAATCCTCAGTATTGTCCACAAGTTGTGGAGGCATTGTCCAAAAGTTATGGAGGCTCATCTTCTGGTCGTTGTGAAAAGGCGGGGTGAGACAAAAATTCTCAGTAGATGGGTGTAAGTGTGCAAGTGTGGCTTACGTTTGTGCAGGAAATCATTTTCTATGAAAGTGATGTATGAATCATGATGCGTGCATCACATACAAACCAAAAGTAGTACAATGTTCTAATGATAATACAAGAGAAATTTAACCGTTAGAAAACAGTTCGTGTCTATTCAAGCACGATGAATGATATTCAAGCAGTCCAAGTAGTAATTGCGTACGGAATGTAACGTCAACCAAGCGAGTAAACAAGTTCGAGTAACATCAGAATCGTGTGGATTAGACAGTGATTCTTTCGTTCTACCTTATGACTCCTCAAACAAGTTTGGCATGCAGCCATGTCTACCTTATTACTACCTGGGGGCATGACAACTCCAACAAGCATGGTTGGCGAGGCTTAAAGTATGCCATAATCATGATTATACCCATTTCCTATGACCCACGTTCCATTGGACACTCTGTCCTCAAGTTGTGGAGTCAGGGGCCGATGGAAGTCGATGAGAATTACGATTCATTTTGCTTGATTCCAATATTCGACTAGTCCATCTCGCAAGAGAGCTTAATGCACCAAGTTGACTCAATACAAATATGCTCACGGAGCTTAATCAAATGTTAACAAGACAATCGAATAATAGCAAGACAAGAACATATCATGCAAGTACAAGATACTAATGGTCATAAATGCGAAGGTAATATTCAATGTCAAAATGTGAAATAATTCACTCAAGTGTGAGGTGTCGTTATTAGCGTAGCCAAGATACAAGGAAACTGATTATTGGAAGGATAATCGTTACCTCGATCGATATATTTGACTTGGTATATCATGAACAAGTTTTCAAGTTAATCAAGTGTATGCGATTGTTCAAGGGGCGAGGAAGTCGCCATATTTGGTTGTGTGTGTTATTCGAAAACGGGTTAAGGTTCTTATTAAAACTCTAGTAAGTTAGTAATTTCTCGGATAATAGTCCTCTAAAATATACCTTTGATAAACTGAAAGGGGATTTTCATTTTTTCTTAAAACAAATTTTGATAGACATTTAAAATTGAGGAAATTACACTAAATTCCCTGTACTATTCACATATTCACACTTTACCATATGAACTATTTCTCGTTACTCTAGAATGTAGAGCTGTCAAAATGTTAAACCAATTCGTTGGACCAATAGTAAAAATCAGGTTGGGCTGGGTATTTTGACAGCTCCACATTCTAGTCAAACAATGTACGAATTTAAGAGATTATTGATTTTTTATACGGAAGCATGATGAGTTGGATATGATCGTAATGAACTATTTTTATTATTTTAAGAAAAATAAAATTTTAGGGGTAAAAATACCCGTATAGGGCAAGAAGCAAAAATTTACATAGTTCATATGATAAAGTATAACGAAAAATAGTTCATATGGTAAAGTGTAAAAACATGAATAGTACATGTGGTTTAGTGTAATTAATTTCCTCTTTAAAATTTAAGGGTTCTTTTATGAAATACATCAATTTTGGTTTTATAATTTCAATAAGTCTCAATTCCGGACTCCAAAAAATAAAAGATCAGTTTCTAAATTTCTAAAAATTCAGAGAGTCCAAATTAGGATTTTCTAAAATTTTAGTTTGGTCCTTTGATTTCTAAAAATTGTTACTTTTAACTAGAAATTTTAAAAATTCGCATCTCTCAAATTGGGAGGGATTTTATTGTGATTCCAATTCTAAAATGTCACTTAGGATAGTAAGTTATTGGGACAAACGCAGCTTTAAAAAATGTTCAGTTTAAGTCCCTCAAAATTTAAAAATTATATTTTTAGTCCAAAAATCGGTTTTGTCCATAAGGGCTCATTTGAAGTCCGATTGTTATGAAACTTGAACCATAGGTCCATAACAAAATAAAATTTTAGTTAATAAATTTTCAGGTATATGGGTTGTAGTATTTTTGGATATTTCATTTTAGTTCTCAAGCTTTTAGATTTTCAACTTTAAGTCCTTAAAGTTTCAATAATTGGATTTATTAACCCAATACAATTAAATATTTCTTAATTACTTAAAATATAAATATTACAGTTTAAAATTGTCCAAATTTTCGAATTTTTCAGTAGGGTCTCTGAACAGTTTCTGAAATTCTTAAATTTGGTCCTTAAACTTTTAAAATTTCACATTTGAGTCCATAAGAATTTCAAGAGTTGGTTTTCTTATCTCAAAACACTCAAACTTTTATTATAAACTCAAAACATTAACATTACAGTTGAGATCAGTCCCAGATTTCGAATTTTCTAGAAAGTCCCTATCACAATTTCCAAAATTGCAAAATGGTCCTCCAGCTTTGCAAAAATTGCATAAATGGTCCAATAGCTCAATTTTGAACATGCATTCAAATTTCCAGAATATAAACCAAGTTTTATAAGGAGACTTTAAACATATAAGACATGCATTATCATATATTTCAAGGATTCTCTCAGAAAATAAAAAAGAAAAATATGGGGACCATTTTGCAAATAGAGAAAGAGGACATAAATGCTTCAGAAAAATAAGAGTAATTGTACCAAAGCAAGCATAATATCTAACTGTAGAATATTTTTTTCCCAACCTTATGCATAAGAGTTGGCTCTTCTTTTCTCTTTCTTAGGTAGGATTGATTCTTTTTAGCTTGTATATAAATAGGTGGCTTGATGAGCTAATCATAGTAACATATATTAATCCATTTTTGTACTACATTGAATGAAATCATTCTCATTCTTTCTGTAATTTTCCCTGCGTATGTTTCTGCACTTTTCAATATTCAATATGGTATAAGTAGCGTTGATCCAAGTCTGTTTATCCATCTTTGGTTGATCCAAAGTTTATTTTGCCACTCTTGGTTTTTTCTGTTTGTTAGGAAATTTGTTATATAGATTTTGATGATGCTTATAAACTTTATATTAGTAATTTGGCACACCATTTTTTATGTAATTTCTACCTTGTAATAGATAGGATAAAAGTTGAATCAAAAGCAGCTAAGTAGAATTGCAGAAGACTTGCTGAATAAATCATCAGAAGACTCGCAGCTGAGTGGTGAGAAGAAGCAGCTGACTCATAGCTGAGTTTACATCAGAAAACTTTTAGCCAAGTGCGATAGCCAAGTCTTTCAGAAGACTAAACGGTAGAGTCCATCAGAAGAATATGTTAGAAGACTCAAGAAGTCAATAGGGGTAAAACAAAGAAGGACTTAGTTAACTAAAAAGTCATTTGCATTGAAATCGTGGAAGTTACTTATTTTAGTAACAAGGATATACTGAAACCTTAAAGTGCTCAAGGTTTGAAAGGATACAAAAGAATGAGCAAATGGGAAGCTTGCAGGTGCCGACAACCAAGGCCGTTCCTACTTTTTTAAGGGTCCAGTGCGGAAAAAAAGATGGGCCCTCCATGTGGTTATACAAAAAATTAAAACTAACTAATTAATCAACATTACGAAAAACAATTCATTGATCAAAACATAACATAATGAAACATTATATTTCAATTTTAATGTTTCTAATTTCATTAAAATAATGCTACAAAAGAGATATTTAATTAATCATATATTTAATGGAAAAACTATCAATACATTAGCCAAAGAAAATTGATCTTCTTCTATTTTTATCTGCAAAGTTATCAATCAATTTTTCATAATCAAGTTTTCTAAAAAATCACTATCAATTGAAATCAAAGATAAGAAATTGAGGAAGAACCTTAAGCAAAATAAAATATACATTGAGATAACAATGAAACTCTAAGCAAATACAAATAAACATTGATACAAATCATATTAATGGTGAAAACATAACAACTAAAAATAATTAATTTTTATTTGCTAGTTTTCTTGGAGATGGAAGCCTCTGTTTGTTTTTTCATTTGACAACACAACTCTACGTTTTATTTTATTTAACAACACAATAATTTTGTCATTAAAAAAAATAAAAACACAACTTTTTTTTTCGGGGGTGGGTTGGGTGGGTTGTTGGTTTAACACAAAATCCAGTTTTTAACCAAAAAAAAGAAAAGGGAAAAAAACCAAGTTGTGTGTAGCCAGTCCAAACAAATATTTTCTATGGAGGAGGATAGAAACCACAACCTCACTTAGGAAAAGCAACAACCAAACCGCTGATCCACTAAACTTCTTCAGCAAGAATACTATGTTTATTAAATATACATGCATTTATAAACATTGAAAATAATTAAAAAAAATATCCGGGGGGTGGGGGCCCTCGCCGGAGGGGGGCCCCTATGCAGCGGCACCGCCTTGACCTCCCCAGGGACGACCCTGCTGACAACTTTTCAGAAAACCTGTAGAAAGTTGAGGACAAGGTTGGGTCAACATCTAAAGCTGCAAGACAAGACAAGCCAACGAACGCAAAGAAGAGTTTGAATTTTTGTCTATCTTTTCAATGGACAAAATTCAAACTCCTGCTATAAAAGGTGAGAAATATTTTAGAGAGACTTATGACGAAACGATACAAACACTGAGACAACAAGAATACAAGAGCATTTTCGAGCAAGAATTTAAAATACTCTCTCTCAAGCTTAATTGCTAAAATCCTCAAGTTATTCGTAGACATTTCATCCAACACATTCAGTAAAAGATTGAAGTTGTACAACAATTGAAGAGGAAACTTTCGTGAAAAACAAAAAGGGGTCTGCACTACTAGGAATTACATAAAGATTCAAGGTCGAACCAGATTTGAATCCAAGGAGGGCTGTGTGATCAAATCCTAAAGATTCAAAGAGCTGAAGTACCTAGGCAGCTACTTAGAGAAGAGTTGAGTTTAAGAAATAGCTAGTTGTGTGATCAATAGAGCTGGCAAAAGCTTAGATTGGGCCAATACACAAAATTTGGTCGGGTCGGGCTGGCCCAAAAATTGCTCGGGCATCTATTTTTCTTGGCTTAATCCAATCTAAAGCACATTTTTACACATAAAATGCAACGGGCCGATGGCCTTCGGGCCATTCGGGCTAGGCCAAAGTAAGCCCAATATAATTCGGGCCTATAAAAACATAGCTCAGTCCAACCATTATCGGGTCAGGCCAAAAATTGCCAGCTCTAGTGATCAAGGTTGTTTAGATTGTATTTTGTTAACTAAAGTCACCTGTTACATTAGTGAATTCCTCCTGGAGTAGGAGAAGAGTGGAGTAGGGGAATTACCCCATTCTCGAACCACTATAAATTCTATGTTCTTTACTTTTTTGTCTTTATATTTCTACATTTGATTACATTCCTTTATTTTTTCTATCCAAACAAAGCATAACTCTCTAAAAGTACAAGTGTGAATAAACCAACTCAAAAAGGGTGTAAGACTTCCGCTATTTAAATAAGAAAACTGATTTCATAAATAGTTGACTTTCTTCAGTTTAGTTACTCTATCAACAGCTCTTTCAGAGAACAATTATCGAGAACTAACAATGGCCTTGAGTTCCATATGCCCTCCTTTTATGAGACTCAAGGCATAATCCATCAAAAACTCGTTCCTACACCTCAACAAAATGGTGTGGTGGAAAAAAAATATCAACATCTACTCAATGTTGGAAGAGCTTTACTATTTCAGGCTTCTTTACCTATTTCTTTTTGGGGAGATGCCATTTTAATAGCAACGTTTTTAATAAATAGAACACCTACACCTATCTTACATAATAAAACACCTTTTGAATTTCTTTTCAAAACACCTCTCTCATATGATCATTTAAGAACCTTTGTAATTCAGTAAAGACTCTCACTGCTCATTCTTTGCAGTCATATTTTACTTCCAACGCCTTATCTCCTTCTTATAGAGCTTATTCAGTCTCTTTAAGCTTTATTTCTGAACCTTCATCTTATAATGAGGCCATCCAGTTTCTACATTGGCAATAAGCATTTAATGACGAAATCTAAGCCGTTGAATCTAATTGTACTTGGAGCATTGTGCAATTACCTGAAGGAAAGACACCTATTTGTTTTAAATGTATGTTCAAAACTAAGCTCAAAGTCGATGGTTCAATTGACAAACACAAAGCATGCCTTGCTGCGAAAGGATGTACTCAGAAAGAAGGTTTTGATTATTAAGAAACTTTCAACCCTATTGTCAAAATCAATACGATCAGAATTCTTTTGCTTCAGCCTGTATCCTTTGGCATCTAGATCAACTTGATGTTCATAATGCCTTTCTTAATAGAGAACTTGATGAGGACATTTATATGTCATTACCTCCTGGTTTTTCTATTAAGAGGGAGACTCAGAATTCTCTTGTTTTTAAGCTTCATAAATTTCTTTATGGTTTGAAACAAGCATCAAGACAACGGAATTCAAAGTTTTTACAAACACTACTCAAAAAAGGCTTTAAACAATCCATGTCAGATTATTCTCTTTAAAAAAGTGATGAAAATTGATTCATTGCTCTTCTTGTTTATGTTGATGATATCTTGATTGGAAGTAGCAACCTCCATTCCATTAAATCTACTAAAATGTTTCTTTACTCTCGATTCAAAGTAAGGGACTTAGGGAAAGTCATTTTTTTGGAATTGAGGTTGTCGATCACAAAAAGGCATTCATCTAAATCAATGAAATTATACTATTGACATTCTTAACGATACATGAATGATGGGGTGTAAGGTTTCTAACACTCCTATTGAACAAAATCACCACCTATGTCATTCAAAAGAAGAACAAATCAAAGACATCACTAGTTATAGAAGATTGGTTGGAAAACTAATATGATCTATCAATCATTGGGCTATATATCACCTATGTTGTGAATATTTTGAGCCAATGGATAAACCAAATCAAATACATTTCAATTATGCCTATAGAGTTCTAAGATATTCAAGAGGATCTATAGTGCAAGGTTTTTTTTATTCATCTCATTTTGTCACTCATTCTGAAAGGATATAGTGATTCCGATTGGGCTTCTTGTCGAAAAACAAAGAAATCAACTACTGGATATTGTATATTTTTAGGAGGTTCCATGATCAGCTGGAGGATAAAGAAACAAACCACAATCTCATGATCATCCACAAAAGCTGAATATAGAGCTTTAGCTCAAACATGTTGTGAGATGATGTGGATAACATACTTATGGATTTTCAAGTGACCATACAAGGACCTGCAACACTTTACTGTGACAATCAATCAACAATTTATCTCACCAATAATCCTGTGTTTCATGAACGAACAAAACATGTTGAGATAGATTGCCATTTTGTGAGAGAAAAGTGTTCGTACCAGAGTTCCCAAGAGACATCGCAAGTGCTCGAGCAAGTTCATCGTCTTCTTGGGTTTCCTCATAATGTGAGAACAACCATTCCATTGCAAGCTCCACGCTATTTGAATCAACTTGCCTCAAGGATTCTTTTGCTCTGAGACACAGGAAAACCCCATCTCTACTATTGTTGAAATAGTTGATTCATTTGGCGGAGGACCAGCCACACGACCCACATTACTATCGACATTTTTCACTTCCACCTAGAGAAAATGTGCCTAAAAATGTCAACAACCCTGTTAATGAATTCATAACTCCATTCAGGGGACCGTGGGTGGGTCCAAACAGGAAGCACAACCTCTAGTACCTAGGGATGTTCCATTTCCACGAGATGCATAAACATTTGTTAAAATTCTTCAGTCCATTGGTACTGATGTGTTAGCATGAAAGCTCAAGGTAGTGCACATGCCATCAAAGTTCCAGCTTGCAGATTTATTTACTAAGGGATTATGTGCTGAAACATTTTACTTTTTATTGTCTAAGATGGGCATATTAAATGTTCATGACCATCTTGATGGGGAGTCTCAGAAAAAAAAAATATGGGGACCATTTTGCAAATAGAAAAAGAGGACATAGATCCTTCAGCAAAATAAGAGTAATTGTACCAAACCATAATATATAACTGTAGAAT
This sequence comes from Rehmannia glutinosa, assembly GCA_016081115.2. Lineage (NCBI taxonomy): Eukaryota > Viridiplantae > Streptophyta > Magnoliopsida > Lamiales > Orobanchaceae > Rehmannia > Rehmannia glutinosa. The sequence continues at coordinate 29,337,334 of CM071926.1, forward strand.
TTTTTGTTTAAACCATATGGATAAGAGATGGCTCTTTTTTTCTCTTTCTTAGGTAGGGTAGATTCTTTTTAGCTTGTATATAGTATAGGTGGCTTGATAAGCCAATCATAGTAACATATATTAATCCACTTTATACTACATTGAATGAAATCATTCTCATTCTTTCCGCAATTTTCCCTACGTATGTTTTTGTGTTTTTCAATATTCAATGGATTCGCCAAGAAGTTCAAGGATTCATGCATGCATGTGCCTATTTTTGCAAGAATTAAACATCATGCATACTTTTATGAAATTTTCAAACATAGGTGCTCAAAATATACATGTAATATATATTTGTACAAGCTCAAGCATGTTCAAAATACTACATGCTATTTTTACAAGAAAACATTTGAATTTTCTAAAATTTTAACCACCCACCTTAATAGCTTACAAGTAGTCCTTCTAAAATGGAGAAATTTCCTTCTTCTTGGCTTGAATTCCAAATCCCTCTAAGGTCAGCCTCTAAGTCCAAAATTTCCCGATTTTAAGTCAAAACTTTTGGGGTTAAGTTAAGGAGGTGTAACCAAAAACTTTAAAGATCCATACTTACCTTAATATCTGTAAATTCTTAGACACCTCTAAAATTCAAGTATTCTTCTTATTCATTTTTCCTCCAAACTTTCGGCACTAAGGAATAACAAGGGAAAAGTGATGGTCATGTTAGAAAGGTGAAGGATGAGCTTGAACTTTGATCAGAAAGAAAAATGGAGTCAAGATTGGAAGTTAAGATTTTCTTATCTTTGTTGATGAATTTGAGGTTTGTAGTCTTAAAAAATGAAGAGTTCTTAAGGGGGATTTTGAAGAGAATTTATATGTCAAGACTTGAGAGTATTCTTGAGAGTGTGTAAGTGATGAAATGAGAAGAAAATAGCACCCCTTACCCTTAGCAAGATTCGGCAGCTTGTATACAAGCATACAACCTATTTTTTTATTTTTTTGTAATGTTGTCTTGTATTGTGTCCTTGCATGAGGGACATGAGTGTGGCCAAAGGCTTGAGTTTGCCTTGTAAGAAACTTTGAATAGAATTAAAAAGTGTGGGGGGTTTTGTGGAAAATGGAAGAATATTTGAATGGAATAAAAATGTGTGGGAAAGAGGTGTAGGATGTTTGCATGGGGTTAAAATAAGTTGGCTTGAAATTTTTTGTCCCCTCCTTCACCATATGGACGTCCAGTTCAACCTCATGTGCTCCCATTTTTCTTTTTTCTTTTTTGTCCAAAAGTTGGTGATAATTGGTGTAGATTATGAGTCCAAAAATCCACTTATTAATACCACAATCACTTCTAATCCCTTAATCACTTATCACAAATCAAGCTCCTTATTCTATTGTTCACCAAAAATATTTATTTGGATCTCTATACTGCAAGTGTATAGTGTAGTTTATATGATAATGTCAAGCAAGGTCGTATTCCTCAGCGATTGAATATGAAACACTTAGGCTAATAATATCGTATTCCAATTTTATTAAAGCGATCGACAATCAAGAGTTTTTATGAATAATCAAAAAATAAAACTAAAACAAATAAATTCGAACTCCACAAGTATTTTCAACAAATACGAAAGCAACCCTAGGCACATAATCTCAATATACTTCTTCAATATTAAATCTAATTAATATTTAACAAAACCAATTCATGTATTTCTATGGGTTCAATTCCTATACTAGTTTATTCCCCTCTCGGGTGGCGCATAAACAATAGACTAATCATAATTGAGGTCTATCGATACATCACAACTATTATTAACTCCCAACAGATCTTTGAATTGAAATACTCCCCACAAACAGATGTAGTCTCCCGATACATTACCCTGTTTATGTCTGAATTCGATTTTCGTCTTGTTAGAACTCACCTCCCAGATTATGAACTAACAAGTATGACATGCAAATTATTGATCAGATAATCAGCAATTAAAAATAAGCACTCGAATTCATAAAATAGAACACATAAATCAATTAAGAAAATAATCAATCGAGATTGAACATGAATCCACAATTTTGATTATGCCCTACGATCCGAAAGATTAGCCAAACATTGATAACTAATTCATAGAAAAACTTGAAATCAACATTGTGACATTGTTTAAGTACATACAAGAGATCTAAACTAAGAAAGAAAACCCCTTCTTGTCAGGATTGATCCTCCTTCCAAGACTTCGAAACTCTTGTGCTTCCGTAGATGTGAAAGGCCTTGTGGTGTTTTACGTAACTTAGCCCTTCTCTCTCAGAAGACCTTTGATCTGTGTAATTCAGTGTATTGTAGTGTATTTTCAGATTTAATGACTTGTATTTTCATGCAGAGCCTTGGTCCCTTTATATAGGTGCTTGGAGAGATCACTGGTAGAGTTCTGACGGGATTAGGCGACCAATTCAGCCGCAGACACATTGCACGACCGTGTGAATACACACGAGCGTGGTCGTGCGATTGGATTTTGCTCCTTGGGTCTTCATGAAGTTGTCGTCCTTTCTCTTAGATTTCCATAGCCACTTAAATCAGCTCAATATCAATTTTGTAGAGAAAGTTATGGCCAAAATACTAAACCCTGCCAGTGTTGGAAACTGTTAGCGCGTTTGGACGTTTTTGAAGGATATTCCCTTTTGTTCGACCGTCCATGCTTCTCTCCTTCACATCTTTGCTCGTGCCTTGGCTTTTGACATATCCTTTGAAATATGCTATCACCTTTTGTCCAATTTAGCTCCATTTTCTGCAAAATTCACAAGAGTACGTAGTATCACGCCTAACAAAGGAAACCAAGTAAAATACACTAAATATACATGCAAATGCATCAATTATATATCAAAACAAGCCATTAAATGCACGTATATTTTACACGTATCATCTATAAGCTATATCTATCGCTTAGGTAATAAGTATAAGTTAGAAGGTGTCTAGTAATTCCCAAATACTGTATCATCACTTATCATCTAAGGTACTAAATAAAATTAGAACCAATAATACAAGTTAATAGTATCAAATGCAAGCAATTCAAATATTTCAATATATATATATATAGGGAGGAGATCCTATGAGACCATAGCTGGAAAAATAAGATTATAAGTCCTTTAACTTGGACACATTTGCGAATTAGTTCTCTAAGTTGTCACGTTAGAGTTTTAGCCCTTTAACTTTTGAATTTCTAGATATTCAGTCATTTAACTTATCAAATTTATTTTTGGTCCTATAACTCAATAATTTTTAGCAATTTAGTCCTATATAAATAATCTCCAAATTTTTATCATGGACTTTTAAATGGAAATAGTCCATTACGACCATATCTGGCCCAACATGCTTATGTACCAAACTTAAACAATCTCTTAATGAATTTTACACCTCTTTTGACTGAAATCGTACACTATGTGATGGTTCGCAACGCTACCAGTCGAAGTTGTTGCATGATCTTTTTGAGACATACATTTTTTTTCTTAGATCATGAAATTGTATGTCCAAATCTTCTCATCTCTCATGTATGTTTTTGAGCAGTCTTTTCCGTCTGGTGAATGGATTGATCCATCCTCGCAAGAATTTTCTTGAAATTTTCTCGTCTCGATCTTTCACCGGAATTAGACATGTTAACACGATTCATCAATGGTTTTGATGTGTTATTTTATGTTGATTTATCATACCCATATGCAATTGCGAAAACAAAACACGATAGGGAGTGGGTCGATACACGGAAGTGGGGTGGACCGAATATAAAATCATTAAAAAGTCAAATAAATTCTTACTATATATTTTTTTTTAAAATTCTGACTATTTTTTTAATTAAAAAGATAGGGGGTCAGGTTGCTCTCCCTGTTTACGCCATTGCCCGTATGTATCATCTGATTTACCTAAAGTTAGTTTTATTGATATATCGAACAAGCAATCATCGGAGTAAGAAGGGAAACTTTACAATAACATGAAAGACACAAGGCGTATAATCAAAACTTGATGATACCTCCTATAGTGAATTCATTTTGGACACTAATCCTGATCCATTTCTTGGAGATAATTCTCCTCGCTAAAGGTTAATTATAGGAATATAATAACTCATTCTTACAAGTTCTTAATAAATCTAGACTCTGATTCTTTTTTTAAGTACTGTGATAAATAGATTTGAAAAATTGAGATAAGAAGTCTTGTTTAAACTTAAAGGACCAAAACACACAATTTTTCAACATATATGACTAAAAGTAAACTAAAGATGTAACTTAAAAGACCATAAATTTAAAGATTCGAACATATGGGACTAAATATCCAATTCCATACAATTTTCTAGGACTAAACTTCAAACCTGCCAAGATAAAGGACCGAATCTCAAAATAGGCCAACTTACAGGATCAAAATTCTAATTTTCCCGACCATAGCTATAGGTAAGAACTTAAGACCACATCTACACCATCCAACAGAACAAATGGAAGGCTGAGATTTAGTAAGATTTTGTAGCATTAAAAAAATAGGGAGGGGCACGTCAGAGGTAAAAATGGAATCGCATGAATGGGCCAAAAATATATAACTGCCACCTACAATTAAAGGAAGGAATTTTTCTTGATACACTAGCTAAACACACGTTGATCAACATCCATCTTCTTCCTCCCTTCACGCCATAACCACACCAAATTGAAAACTACAAAAATAAAGAAGAAATTGTACATTCATACTAGCAGAAACATCATAGTTGGAACCGAGCAATCGAATCGCAAATCATCAAACAGCGGAAAAAGTAGAAATCGCCATATACATCAACAAAATAAAGATTGCAATGCCACAAAATCAGATTCCCACTCCACAATCCATTCGAACGAATGTAATCATTTAACACCAATTCCTGCGAAAATGTGTGGATCGAACGCATATAATGTTGAACAATCAAAAACTTTACGTGCGCAGAAATGCGGAAAATGATGTGTATTTACAACAACGAGTTTGTGTGTTTACTATTCGTATTTTGTACATACAGAGTACTTATTCTGTATAACATATTCTCATATAACAATAATCAAAAAAATTACTAATATGCTAATTTAGAATAAGGATATTGCATGTATAGTGTTGTTGATGTGTATAGTTAGAACAAAATATTGGAAAATATGAGGAATTGTATAAGAAATTGTATATGTAATACGTATTAATGTTCTGTGTGTATAGTGTTCCATATTTATGTGTTTAGTAAGTAAAATATGTATCACATTTAATGTATACTACGTGTTAATGTTCGACATGTTTACAATATGATTTTGTGTAATTACAATGCATGTATTGTATGCTTAGAGTAGTCATTATATACACAAATGTGCATTTAAAATGTGTACTTATAACAGAAATAGTGGAAAATACGATTTTGCACCATACATTGATGTTCTGTATATATAGTATTCCATATTTGTATATTTAGTATTTAAATTTTGTGTTTTTACCAGAGCAAGCTCCAAATTATACGGTTTATGTTGGGCAGAGGCTCGAAATCTCACCAGGATCAACTAAATATTGGATCACAGAAGTGGACAAAGAAAAAATTCCTCGTGCCGACATGCATTACCATACATTGGAGGCTGGAATACAATTTTACAAGGATTATGGTACGTGCAGTGGCTTCGACGTTAGAAGGAGCACTACAAAGAAATTCAAGAACGATGAAATTCGTGTGCCATACGTGGTTTGTAATAGAGAGTGCTTCAAAAACTCTAAGTGTTATTTGCAATAGAGAGAGCAATGTGTATTTGTTATTGATTTCAATTCCACATCTCGAAGCACAATTGGCTTTTTATTCATAAATCTTCAAAATATTTATATTAACTGTGCATAATATGATACTATATGTTTGTATAATATATACATCATTAGCAAACTAAATATATATTATGTGATGCTAAATATACATCAGCAAACCACTAGGGCAATTTATGTATGGTATACATAATCTTATGTATAAATATACAATATCTGCAAACTAATTATACATTATATGGATTTAACTATACATTGTTTTTGCTTCGTATGCAATATCTGTACTAATACATGGCATAATGTTTGAATATACATAATCTTCTGGGTAATTATACAAAATTCTATAACTACATATACAATATTATTGGCAAACGAAAAAGGCAAATTATATTTAATATACATAATCTTATGCATAAATATGCAACATCTGAAAACTAAATATACAATTATATGGATTTAACTACACAGCGTTTTTGCTTCGTATGCAACATCTGGACCGATACATGGCATAATGTTTAAATATACATAATCTTCTGTGTAATTATACAAAATTCAATAACTACATATACAATAGATGGCATAATACTTAAACATACATAATTTTATGTGTAAGTATGCAAAATTCTACAACTACATATACAATAGAGAGTGATAGCAAACTTCCAAATCCCATATCCACAACCGCGCCCTTTTGTGCAGGGGAAAGTCCGTTCAGTGCGTTTACTAACACCCTGGTTTTCGACCTAGTGGATAACATCGGATACGAATCCTTCGCCCTCTTCCCCCGCCCATCTTCAGCCCCACTCTCCGCAACCCTTTTTCCCTTAGTTTTGGCCGTTTAGTTGATAAAACTTGGATATACAAACCTACAAAAAATATAGAACCAATTATTATACAAGAATACAATATGCATAATATTTGTACTAAGTATACAATAAATCACAACTAAGTAAACAGTGCTACTTAACTAATTATGCATACATATGTACACTAAGTATACACATATATAGCTAAATATACATTATCACACAACTAAATATACATTATTATATAGCTAAATATACATTATTGCATAGCAGATATACATTATCACACGACTAAAATATACATTATTATACAACTAAATATGCATTATCACACAACTAAATATACATTATTATACAACTAAATATACATTACCATACAACTAAGCATGCATTATTATACAACTAAATATACATTATCACACAACTATATATACAATATTACATAACTAAATATACATTATTACATAATTAAATATACATTATACAAACATGTAGCCACCCAAAAATATACATAGGATAAACACCATTGCACATTGTGCACATAATGTCAAACCTAAATATACACAATTCGTACTCTAAAACTACATAATCCTATGTACAATGAACAACTTAATTTACGAACTCTAATACATCATAAACCTATTCCGGGAATCTCATAATACACATGTGCATATAAACACACATGTCAAAAGATGTATACGTTGGGGATAAATTGATGAGAATCCAGTCACGAAGGATCCGGGCAACACCAAATGCAAGCTATCTCGAGTTCTTGAAGACTATGTAATTGAGTTCTTGAGTTCTTGTATTTGTTTATCATAGATTAGGTGTTAATTTCCATTGTTTTGAGTCATTTGAGTGGCCAAGTTGATGTTAGAGGCCAAATATATTGAGTCTAGAATCATGTTAGTTAATCATGGGTCGAAAGGAAGCATTAACGATCGAAGAACAAGAGGTTGCGTTCAAAAACGTCCAAGCGCGCATCAAAGACAAAGCCCGTCGAGTTTAGTATTTTTGCCATAACTTTCTCTACAAAATTGATATTGAGCTGATTCAAGATGTTATGGAAAGATAAGAGAAAGGGCTACAACTTTCGTGAATACACTGGGCCTAATTACGTGAAGAACACGGCCTGGCCGTGCTTATTTGCACGGCCGAGTTCGTCAAGGACGTGCCGAACATGGCCTGCCCGTGTTCATAAGCACGACCGTGCTTTTTGCCGCATTTTTTGGGTCTGTTCCAATTTTAATTTCCTTTTTGGTTTTTATTTGATTCCTAGTTGATTTAGGGTTTGTTTTGAGTCGCCTATATAAGGCAAACACTTGTTTATTTTTCATAACAACTTTGATATTGAATATCGATTTGAGATTTTCTCTCCAACCCTTTGGGTTTTTTCGAAGAGCTTCAAGATAGTTCATCTTGTTGCGAATTCTGACTTATCAAACAAACTTCCGCATTTGTTTGTGGCGTCTACGCATACCGAGGTTCTTGTTTTTCTAAGCAACGAGTCGAGGTTTCCACCAAATTAACCAAACTAGTGAAGATCTTGGGTTAACAACATATTGTTATTGGGTCGTATGCACCGTTGTTGCTGCGGTTCACATCAGTTGGTAATCAGAGCCATCTAGCAAGGTTAAATATATCCTTGTTTACTTTTATCTTTGTTATTTTTCAGATTTTTTTTTTATAAACCCTAGTTCTTCAAGGGTACCAAAAAAAAAGAGAGAAAGAGAAAAAAAATTCGAAATTTAAAAAAAAAAGAAGAAGGAGTTGATTTCGTGATTTGTTGGGAGATTGTGAGTTGAGTGATACACGAGCGTATACACGTGAGGGAGTGATTTCAACATGTCCGAGAAAAAACGACAACCAGCATATTTGGGTAACAAGTTGGATATGGAGGCGATTGCAAACATGGTAAAGAAAATAATGTTTGAGACATACGGGGATCCTAGAGAGGCGCCGCGAATCGAGGAGACTGCTACTAGGGTGCGGAGGCCTAGGAGGTTCGAGCTAGAGGAGTGGGCAGACGAGATTGATGATTTTGATTCAGAAAGGGAGCAAAGTTACAATCTGGGTAGAGGTCGGCACGGAAATAGGGGACGTGAGGATGGCAATTTGAGTAACATCAAAATTCAAATCCCCTCGTTCCAGGGAAAGAGTGATCCGGACGCCTACTCAGATTGGGAGAGGAAAATCGAGAATGTGTTGGATTGCCAAAACTATTCAGAGTTGAAAAAGATGAAACTGGCGTCAACTGAATTCGAGAATCTAGTCACGAAGGATCCGGGCAACACCAAATGCAAGCTATCTCGAGTTCTTGAAGACTATGTAATTGAGTTCTTGAGTTCTTGTATTTGTTTATCATAGATTAGGTGTTAATTTCCATTGTTTTGAGTCATTTGAGTGGCCAAGTTGATGTTAGAGGCCAAGTATATTGAGTCTAGAGTCATGTTAGTTAATCATGAGTCGAAAGGAAGCATTGACGATAGAAGAACAAGAGGTTGCATTCAAAAACGTCCAAGCACGTCAACAGTTTTCAGCACTGGCAGAGTTTAGTATTTTGGCCATAACGTTCTCTACAAAATTGATATTGAGCTGATTCAAGATGTTATGGAAAGCTAAGAGAAAAGGCTACAACTTTTGTGAAGACACCGGGTGCTAATTACGTGAAGAACACGGCCTGGACGTGCTTATTTGCACGACCGTGTTCGTCAAGGACGTGCCGAACACGGCCTGCCCGTGTTCATAAGCACGGCCGTGCTTTTTGCCGCATTTTTTGAGTCTGTTCCGATTTTCGTTTCCTTTTTGGTTTTTAGTTGATTCCTAGTAGATTTAGGATTTGTTTTGAGTCGCCTATATAAGGCAAAAACTTGTTTATTTTTCATAACAACTTTGATATTGAATATTGATTTGAGATTTTCTCTCCAACCCTTTGAGTTTTTTCGAAGATCTTCAAGATTGTTCATCTTGTTGCGAATTCGGACTTATCAAACAAACTTCCGCATTTGTTTGTGGCATCTACGCATACCGAGGTTCTTGTTTTTCTAAGCAACTGGTCGAGGTTTCCACCAAATTAACCAAACTAGTGAAGATCTTGGGTTAACAACATATTGTTGTTGGGTCGTATGCACAGTTGTTGTTGCGGTTTACATCATAAATTCGAGAAAAAAGGAGAAATCGAACGAAGATAAACTATGAACACACAACATATGAACAAAAATTCAACAAGAAAAAACAACAATCAACAAACCCTAGAACCATAGCAGCGAAGAAGTACTAAAATCGCACCACACAAAAATTAAATCAAACACACTCACCGAAAACTTACACCCAAATTCTGAGAAGTTCGAACCCTAGTAAAGACACACCCGAATCGCACATCTTGAAGAGAATTAAATTGGTTGGGTAAGTTGAATTTTACAGTTTTTGAACATGGGGGAGGGGCGTGGTTCATGAGAGAAGAGATGAGTGACGGTTTTGATTTTTGAAAAAAAACTGAAGCACTAATTGCGGGATTGAGATAAGGAAGGATTTGGGTTACCAAATTCAAAACATCTGCAATTACAAATATATCCATTATATTTAAAAATAAAATTACTCAATTGTCCCTGATTGAGGAGTCAATGCTTTAAATGAGGAGTAAAATCTGGACCACCATTGATTATTAAATCAAATGGTCTAGATGTAGTCTTATGTTCTTACCTAAAGGGCTTGGTCTCATTTGATCAAATCCCTATATATATATATATATTGAATTTCAAATTTTATAAAATAATAATAAATACATTATACTACAAGAAGATTACTAATTAGTCGTTAAGAAAAGAAATCCAACCATTTAATGTATCGCGTTAAAAGTTGAAAGAAACCAGCAATCATTAAAGAAGTGCAAATAGGCATTATTAACATACATCATAGGATAAAATGACTCTAATTATAAATGATGTATCTACTAGTTAAATCAAGAAGTAGATACTTTAACAAAATCAAGAACGAGACATTTTACTATTTCAATATAAAAGTTGGATTTTTAATAAAATAAATCTCAAGTACTATCCTGTCGAAAATTTAAATTTTACTACATGAGCTTTCAAGATATAAGACATTGTCTTTGTTAAAATATTAAATTGGTAGTAGATGGTTTTAATAGATCATAAAATGAAATGGTTTCCTTGTAAGACATAAAATCATCTTTTAATGAAATAGATTCAACTACTACTTTATGTAATGCCAAGAATTTTCAAAATCATAATACAAGTTTGATAAACCAAAGATAATAGATTTTGAGTAATGATTTTGAGTTTATCGTAACGAATACTTCCAAATTATTTTTATTTTAAAATCTCAAAGATTGAAAGGTAGTTAGTTTAAATCAAAAATAGTAGTTTTGCAAAATAATATTAAGTTTATAAATAGAAAGTGATCGTTATATAATAGTTGGTGTACTTAATATAAATATCGTCATCATTCTTAAAAATGATGACAAGAGTTTTATTTATAAAATACTAAAGAATGGATTTTAAATAGTACTTTTTTTTACTGAATCAAGATGCAAAAACACAATAGTCATCGAATTTGAAGTATTAAATAATAAACATAAATCAAATAGTATTATCATAAAATAAGTGACGCTTAATTCAATAACATAATAGGTTATGCAAAATAGATAGTGAATATAAGAATAAATTGTCAGTGTAAGCACATTAATCTAGAATACTAAAATATTGTATCGAGAAAATATATGTGAAACGTGTCGGCTATGGTCTAAAAATTTGGGGCCTCACAATTGTACCTTTTAGGTAATGAAATTCTCTTTGATGCATTGAAATCTGTGGTTGTTGGAATATATATATACAATACAGGAAACAACAAATTTTATGACGAAATGTTTCTCGGCACATAACTATTTGTCATCATTTGTTAATTAAAAGTGGCAATTTTTATTTTTGTCATTGTAAAGTACACTATTACGACGCCATTTAATTTCGTCTCTATTGCTATTAGATGTCGTCACTAAATTTCCTATTTCATGACAATTAACTGATTTTATATTTCATAGAAGGTGGAATTTGACACTAAATTTTTGGCAGAAAATCCTTCGATGACGAATTGGTGATAATTGATGGTGAAATTTAGTGTCACAAATTATTTCTTTTAATGATAACATCATAATTTGTCATTTTTCACTCCAACAAAATAGTGACACTCTTATTTCATCAACAAAGACATATTTTATGACGATATTTTTTGGCATGCATAAAGATTTGTCATTATTTATTAATTAACAATGACTAAAGTTATTTGTGTCATTTCAGAATACTCTTTAATGACACCATTTAATTTTGTCACTATCAATATTACATTTCGTCACTAATTTGAATATTTCATGAAGATTAATTGAATTGTGTCATAGTTATTTGTATCGGAATTCACACCAAAAATTTGGAGGGAAATGGCTTAATGACAAAATGATAATAATCGGTGATGGCATTTGACGTCACAAAATATTTTATTTCATGACCACAACATATTTTGTCATTGATTACACCAAAATATTAGTGACAAATTTATTTCGTCAACAAAATTCGTAATAATGACGATAAATATGAATTCGTGGAAAATTAAAAAACTCCTAAAAATTTTAAAAATTATAAAAAAGCCCTTGAGGTTTGATTTCGTTTTACATGTTACCCTTCATAAGCAAATAATATTTCAAAATCCCCTAATATTTAAAATTTTATTACAATTACCCAATAAATTTAAGGCAGAATCAAAACGAAAAGCTTTTTAAAAAGTTTTGAAATATCATTGGGATATTTTGTAATTAGCCAAACATTAGGTTTTTATATGTAACTATCCATATTTATTATTTTTTTAGAAAAAAAGTGACTTTTAAAATACATTAAAAACAACTACAAACATACAAATATTTTACAAATGGACTTTTCTATTTAGTATGGATTTCCGATTTTACAGCTTTTGGCATAAACAATGTCAATTTTCATGTTTTCTCTTTGTACGTAAACGTTTAAAATTAAAGGTAAGTAACTGCTCATTAGTTCCATTGACTTTAAAATTAAGGGTAAGTAATTGCTCATTAGTTCCAGTTTTTGTCAACATTTTGAATTACTGAAATTGGTTTATCAAAAAAGAAAATGCTCATTGGTTCCACTGACGTCGATCATAATAATCTGTTTAATACACCATACATATTGACAAAATTTTAAGGGCATGTTTACATCAATGCTTATGCAATACCAATTGCTACTGTTTGGCAATACTTAATTCTATAGTCAAAATATTGCCTAAAGTTGATAGAGAGTTTCATCCATCGAAATTCATTCATTTAATAGGCTCCAAGCAAATAAACAAATAACTGTCATAATGGCATCAGACTACAAGTCCTTATTTGAAAATGAGGGATCGATGAAATCTACAATGCCAAAATGAGAGTAATTAAGCACTATCATAGCTGAATATCCTGATGCATCAAATGAAGATACATTATGACATTAATCCAGCTCCTGCACAACAAACATATCCACCAATGAAGGTACATTAATTCAGCTCCTGCACAAACCAAAGGCATCAAAAACATATCATTTTCTCTTAAAGATCAACCAAGATTTTCTTGCTAAGATGTAAAAACACACTCTACAAAAAGAAAACTCATGTAATGGAGTATATATGCAAACAATTTCATACATATAAAACTCATGAACAAGTTACAGACACACAGAAAAATTTGCAGAATAAGGATAGCAATAAATGAGAGACCTACATTTGAAAGATTAATAAAGTATCAAATATTGTGATTATAGAAGCTCAGAGACGATTACAAGCATTCATGCAGCCATGAGTAATTATAGTATATATATATATATTTATATATATAGTACTTGATCTTTAATGATAGATTTGAATCTTATATGACAACTTTAAAAACTAATATTCAGCTAGAAGACTCAGGTAATAAATTAATGTGAATAAAAGAGGATAGTCCCAACCAATTTCAACTATGGAGATCGAAACCCAAAAGTTATATAATTTCAAGCAAAGAAGCATTAATCAAACTTCAGAAATTTGTTACCCAAATAAAAAAACCACAAATCTCGATAAGTTTCACTAGCAAAAATATAACCAAAATTATAGGCTACAAAACACAAACAAAAGCTTCAAACCCCAAATTAACTAGCAAAAATATAACCAAATATTGACGGATCTTGAGCCTTTCATCCTAGATAAGCTTATCAGCCACAAATTAAGGAGTCATGAATCACCAAGACTCAAAATCAGAGTTGGAATCACCACAGTATCTACATTATTTGCTTCTTTTTGCATTTCGAACAAATAAATGGAATGCAGTTTTTTAAGTACACTATGTTCTCTGTTTATGTACATGCAAGTTCAAATTTAATAAGAAAGCTCAATTCACTTACCTAAAGAAATAAAAAAGATTCCAACAAAGTGGTTCTTGCATAGGGGACAAAGGTGCAAATCATAACATCTTCCATATTATTTTTCAGAGAATAGCAAATATCCTAATAAGTTGCGCACAATAGCAAATCTATTCACATTTAACAAATCTGGTATGAAAATAGCAAACACTCGAGCAATTAAAAGATACAGAAGCAACATCACAGAGAAATACCAATAAAAATGGTGTAGTAAGAAATGTTAATATCAGTATGTATAGAACTTCCGAGTGATAAATTCTAGATTCACGTACCAAAGTACACCAAATTTCCAGTATTTTGAATAAGTTGCTATCAAGTTTCTCATTTATCATCATCACTCTTGTTATCAGAATTGTTGTTCTTCTGAGAATCTTCATCACCACTAAAATAGTCAATCATAGTGTCATCTAACTCATCTTCCTCATCGATATCATCAATGTTTTCTACCTCGGAAACTTCAGGTAATCTTACAATTATCGACTCGTCAGTTTCTTCAGGATCCATGTCGTCCCGACTTAGTAATTCTATTTCCCCAAGGCTAACTTCAAATGCATCATTTACTTCATTCGTTTGATATACTCAATTTTCCACAGAGAAAAATTCGTCAACATCTATTTCTTCATTATGTATCTCAACAACATCATAAACATGCATATGTTGGAATGGTTGCACTACTCGCCAATCACGTCCTAGTTTAGGATCATGAATGTAGAAAACTTGTCTTGCTTGATCAGCTAGTATATAAGAATCATCCTCATACAATTTTCCATTAACTTTAACACTTATTATATTTCCTTCTTTTTGTATCCCTATTCTTTTTTTTCTCCCAAGATCAAACCATTCACATTAATATCGTACCATGTTTATCTTTCACATAGTCAAGCTGAATTATATCAATAAGAACCCCATAAAAATTAATGGTATGTTCACCATGATTACCTTCCACCATGATCCCATTGTTTTGAGTCTTACGACGATTATCACGTTCTTTAGTTAGAAATCTTACTCCATTCACAATGCAACCAGTATATTTTCTTACACACCTGTGTGGTGCACATGCAAGTGAATACAAAGATTCATTTGCTTCAGATGGTTCTTCATGATATAATTGAGTCATCTGAAAAAATAAAAATGAGAAACGCCAATAATAAGATGATAAGATATTTTGTATTTGCTTGTATAACATTACATGTTTCTTGAACCATGCTGGAAACTGCTCTTTGTGTTCTTGGTCTATATTTTCACACCCACCCAACATAAGCTCCTCCTTGTGCTTCCTAGAATATGTTTGAAATTTATTAAATACTTATATGTTCTTTTATGTAAGTTTAAAATGCAACTATACACTACTCAAAATATGGTTCAAGCTCTTCACATTTTTGAAATATGAACCATTGCATCGCATTGAACTCCTCCTCTGATAATTCCACAAACTTTGTGGCTCCAAAATGACGATATTTTTGTGAGAAGATTATTAGACTATCATCAACTACTATGTCATTATTTCGCTCTTCTCCGTTAAATCTAGTCTCAATTCCCCGCAAGTGCATCGAACAAAACGTTAAACACTCTTTTGCGATGTATGCATCGAACAAAAAGTTAAACACTCTGCTTTAAGTCACATAATGATCTGAAAAATACAAGTACAAAATGACACAGTAAACATGATTACCAATTTAAACATGATTGCAAGTATTTAGATATAAGAATTTTAGAGTTTAATATTAATTACCTTTCAATGGTATACATCCATCTAAATTGAACTGGTCCACCAAGCAATGCCTCATTCGGTAAATGAACAAACAAATGAACCATGATGTCAAAGAAAGCATGGGGTATATCTTTTCAAGTTTACACAAAATCAAGAAAATGTCTTCTCTCATTTTCTCCAATTCATATCTTTTCAACTTCTTACAACACAAACATTGGAAAAAATGCCCTAGCTCAGCTAACACGTAGCACACTTCCTTATTTAAATATCCACGAATTCCATCAGGAAGTATTCATTGTAAGAGTACATGACAATCGTGACTTTCATTCTTGATATCTTTTGATCAATCGAACTAACACAACGAGAGATATTTGAAGCATACCCATCAAGAAATTTAATAGACTTTAGAAACTCACAAAAGTCTTGTCTTTATTTTTTTTTAATAACATAACATGCAGTAGGCATCACATATTTTGTTCGACCGCTAAACACCTATAAAAGTCTAACAATCCTCGCAAGAGAACGAGATCAATCGTAGGGTAGCAAGTTGACCACAAGTCGTCTCTCAAGGAAGACTTAGCCGGCAAATAATTATTATGTATCACAATAGACAGAAAATAAATCCTAAACACTCTAACCAGATTTGTTGGTTTTATTTAAACTAAAAGAAATAATCAAAAAGACGAATTAAAACTAAGCAGGATTAAACTTGGAGAAAAAGATTTGGAAGAAAGTCTAGGATTATGGATTCATCTCATCAAACTTGCAAGCAGAATACCAATTAATTGATCATGCGGTTAACAAATATAGCAAACATGTAATGACTAGGTCTAGATCTGATAACTTTCGTATTCACAGATTAGGGCTATCCCAATAATTTGCTATTTTCATTAAACCTAGGATTAGATAATACATCTCTGATTCATATCTAACCCCCTGAATAAATTTAGTCCGGGAATAATATCTTCTCTCGATCTCAATTATTCCCCCAAAATAATCAAAAGTTGATCAGACAATCAATCATCAAATAAAGCAATTTATCCAGGAAATCAGATCAATTAATCAATACTCATGCTTGTTTGTTTGAATCAAATCATCCTAATCCTAGAACAAGGAAATTAGTTCATGCTTGGGGATGGGATCATAATCTCAATTGAAGGAAAGAAAACAATCATAAACATGATCATGCAATAATAATAATCTCCCAACAATTAAAATCAGACAAAAGAGATGAAGAAATCTTACTCTTTGATTAAGAAGCAAAAATAACTTCAAGGGGAAGAACCCAAGCAATCCCAATATTGAAAGCAAGAGAAAAATACCAAAAAACTAAAGTATAAAAGTGCTATGAATGAGAGTGTTGTATGGAATGATGTATGGAATGATGTGTTGATGGATTTTCGTGCATAGCCTTGGGTCCCTTTTATAGATGCTTGGAGAGGTCACTTGCAGAGTTTGAGTAGGAAAAGAAGACCAATTCAGCTCCAGTTACGTTGCACGCCCGTGTAATCCTACACGTCCGGGTCGTGCGATTGGAATTTGATCTCGGGGTCTTCATGAAAGTTGTAGAGTTTTCTTTTAGCTTTCCATAGACACTTTAATCACCTCAATATCAATTTTGTAGAGGAAGTATGGCCAAAATACTAAACTCTGCCAGTGTTGGAAACTGTTAGCGCGTTTTGATGTTTTTTGAAGGAAAATTCCTTTTGTTTGACTTTCCATGCTTCTCTCCTTCATATTTTTGCTCGTACATTAGCTATTGACCTATACTTTGGAACACGATATCTCTTTTTATCCAATTTAGCTCCATTTTCTGCAAAATTCACAAGAGTACGCAGTATCACGCCCAACAAAGGAAACCAAGCAAAACACATTGAATATGCGTGCAAATGCATTAAATATATATCATTTTAAACCCTCAAATTCACGTATATTTTACACTCATCACTTGTGTCATACCAACAGTAAAACTCGGTGCATCATCAACCCATTTCTTGAACTCTTCTTTCTGTAGCAACGCATTCTCCACCTTCTCCAACACAACAATATTTTCAGCATTGTTCCAAAACACTTCATTCTGATGTGTTTAACTACCTTTTACATGATCATATATTTGTTTCCCACCATTAAAACAAATAAGATTCCTCGCCACATTTTCAATTTTACCAAAATCTGGATGAGCTGCAAATTTCTTGGGAGCATTCTTTACCATAGATATGATGTCAACAACATCAAAACTACTCGTGCCAAATTGACCAACACCTTCCCCACATATACCTACGTAGAATAGCAAACACATTAAGAAACACAATGTGCACATTTACAAGAACAAAAAAATTATAATTTAAATTTATACTAATTATGCATTGAATGCATGCTAACTATACAATCCCTTCAAACTAAATATGTATCGATCACGTTAAACCTATACACTGAATAATAACATCATATCTAACCATCAAAATAAAACCAAATTTGCAACAAAAATAAACCAAGCATTCATCAGTTTAAGACTAACTATGCATCAAACTTAAAAACAAAAAACAAAGAATGAAAACTAAACTATCCATTTCATTCCCACTAAGTATGCATCACATTAATGCCACTAGTTATCTAATAACTTCCAACTAAATATGCATTATTAAACGCTAACTATATAAACATACAATAATGGCAAAATACTGACTCAGACAAGTTAAAAATAAGCAAATCAAGTTTATTGCAACAATCAATTGCTTAAAAATATGCATGCACATTATCACCCAGCGAAAAAAAAACAGGTAAATTCAACTCCTTATCACTACCAACCACCACACGATCAGGCAAAACCTCCGACGGGCCCTCACCGGCCGACTGGTTATCAATAAAACCCTTCCCAAGACCACCAAATTTGATCTCTCTTATTTCTCTCTTTAAAAAACTCGGATGTCAATGCCAAAATGCTTGGGACTGTTCTAAGAATGTCCCGAATAAAAATAACTTCCATATATAGACCCTGGAAAAAAATAATTAAACAATATGAGATAATTGGCCATCAAAAATAAAACTAAAGAAAAAAACAACCAAAAACTTACAATTAAAAAAACAAGGGGCCATTGAACTGTGACTTATCTGTGGAACCCCATCGATCCATATTCGAAATCAATATTTTCAACGTATACTCGGACCAATTTAACTTTCTAATATTACTAACATCATCCAGACTCTTCATAGTCAATGGATTTACGTAACCACACTGTATGTTACCCGCTACAAGACTGTTAACAAACGCCATAAAATGTCTTTTAAACCACACTCCACCTTTTGTGTCCTCGAGGATTCTCTGCCCGGCATCATCAGACGTAATTTTGTAAACACTATTCTCACCCCTCTCAAAACAAATTATGCCATTCGTCGTACAAATCACATTGCTCATACTTCTTCTTCTTCTCAATACCAATAGGCCCATTCAAAAATCCTAATACCCTTTCAACATCTTTATAATCACAATGGATTGACCTTCCATTATTAAGCGCCAATTCACAACTCAAAGGGTTGAAAGCACAACTAACCAGGAAGATGAGCCGCAATGGAAACTTGGTCAACTTTAATTCCAACAAACCGCCAAACCCCATCTCAACCATATGGCTCTCTTTCGTGGTTTGTTTAGTGCCTCAATTTCTTCAAATATAGTCTTGAGTCGACCTAGTCACTAACTTAGGGAACGATCTTTCGCCTTTGCTACACCACCTTTTGCTCTCTTCATTACGTCACCTTGCTTGCCCTCACCAATATTCTCCTTCGACAATTTGTCTTTTTCTATTCGTTTTAGACATCTTATAAGCACTCGTACCTACACACATATTGCATAATTCACATAAGGCTTAAACATATGACTAATAATACAACCCAAATAACTATCTATGCATCATTGTGAATGGAAATTTACATTGTTCATACATTAAATATGCAACAAATGACACTACATTACGAGTTAGAAATTAATTTACAATAAATATGCAACGACAATATACTAAATATGCAACGCGTACACAATAAAAATGCATCAAAATTAAACGAGCAAAACCATCAAAGAATTGAACATGTTATACACAAACATTATACAAAAACTTCAAAAACATATAATAATACATTGTTTTAATTCTACCATAACAACAAAATAACATTATGTATATGTAGGTCCCAAGGGGTGCAAAGTAAAGTCTAGAAGGGGGTTGAATAGACTTTACCAAATTTTCGATCTTTAAAATCATAGTTAAAAGAAATAGCTATGTCCTTTAGACGAGTTGTGTTAAACTTCGGAGGAGAGTTAACCACTCAACAGTTCCCTAAGAGAGTTGCTGATAGAGTAACTCGACTAGTGAAGTTAACCTTTTAGAAAATCAGTTTTCTTGTTAAACAGCGGAAGTCTTACACCCTTTTAAAATTGGTTTATCAACACTTATACTTTTTGAACAGTTATTATCTAGATGGATGGCAAATATGAAACAATCAAATAAAGTGCAGAAATGTAAAGAACACATAAATTTTATAATGGTTTGAGGATAGGGTAATTTTCATGATTGCACTCTTCTCCTACTAATAGGAGGAATCGATGAATGCACGAAGATCTTAGTTACAAAAGTACGATCGCATATTCGTTTTGATCACACAACTAGCTAATCTTCTGGGACTTAGCCCTTCGCAAGACAGTTGCCAAGCTACTTTAGCTCCTCAAATCTTCAGGGATTGATCACTCAACCCTCATTCAGATTCAAACTGGGTTCGACCTTGAACCTCACTATAGTTCCTTAGACTCCTTTTGTTTTCACAACATATTTTCCTCCTCATCTTGATGAACATCTTCGATCTTTTCACTCGACAGTGTTCGATAAAGTGTCTTTGGTTTAGCTTGAGGATTTTTAGATTAAGCTCGAGAGAGAGTTCTTGCAGTTCTTGTTTGCACTTGAATATTGCTTCTCATTTCTATGTCTGGCACTTGTGTTCTTGTATGAATGCTCTCTTCTTCTCTCTGAAAAATCCTTCAGCTTTTATAGTAGGAGTTTAAATTTTTGTTCGTTGAAGAGATAGACAAAAATTCAAACTCTTATTATTCGTTGGCTTATCTTGTTTTGCAGCTTTTAATGTTGACCCAACTTTGTTTGCCAGCCTTCTACAGAATTCTGAAAAAGTGTCAACATTCTGCAAGCTTCCCATTTGCTCATTCCTCTTGCACTCTTTCAGCATGAGCACTTTAAGGTTGCTGGTCTGTCTTCATTACCAAAATATGCAATTTCTTCGATTTCAATGCAACAGACTCTTTTCAGTTGTCTCTGAGTCATTCAGCTGCTTCGCCCCCTTTGACTTGAGTCATCTCAATCATTTCTTGGGTTGACTCTGCTGTAAGTCTTTTGAAAGACTTAGCTGATGTACTTGATTGAAAGCATTCTGATCAACTAAGCTGCGACTCAGCTGATTCTTCTCTGCATCCTTCAGCAAGTCTTCTGCAAATCTACTTAGCTGCTATTTGACTCAACTAATATTCTATCTATTACAAAGTAGAATTTACATATAAATTGGGGTATGTCAACTTCCTAATACAAAATTTTCTAAGCATCATCAAAATCTATACAATAAATTTCCTAACAATTTTCCTTTTTTAATGATGCCAAAACATTCTACAACATCTGTGCCAAAAAGTAAATAATTAAAAATAAATATGAAAATTGTATTCATGTATATTCAGACACTTACATTTTTGAGTATATTACAAATGAATTGCAAAAATACGAAATTTTGATAGTCTCCCCCCTATCTCCTTTGATGTCTTCTATTTTGCTCTTCTTCTTTTCTTCTCCTTTCCATTTCTTCTTTTCTTCTCATTTCCATTTCTTCCCTTTCAAGCCGTCTTATGCATTCGTTTGTTCTTCGTTCATATTCTCTCCTTTCAGCTTCTCGAAGACCAAGCCAATATGGGGCATCTCTTTTTAAGAGATTAATGGACATCACTCCACTCACTCTTCTTGGTGGAGAGCTTCTACCTCATGATGAGTCTCTTCCTCTTCCTCTACTTCCAACATGGGCCGCCATCCCGGGATACTTGTCGCTAGAAGTCCATGGCTTTTAGTGTTGGAAGTCCGATGACTCTTAGTCTTCTCACTTTGAGTTGGCTGACCCCTGGTCTTCTTAATATCTTCAAGACCCTTAGCCCAGTACAAATCCCATGCATCACCAATGGTCATCCATTTGTAATTTCCCTCGGATAATAGAGTTTCAAACTCTTCATTTGTACGTTCATGGGAGAGTGACCCTGCTGGTGGTCCGCCATGTTGTTTTCTCAAATGTTCAATTATGTCTTCTTGCTTTTTGTCAAGCTTTGTAATTTCTTCTTTTGATTTACGTAAAAGCAAGAGTCGGTTTTCTCATCGGTGATGAGGAAGGTGGATCGAGCCAAAATTGAAGAGGATGTGCCTTTGCCTTTTATAGATGTTGTAGGGGCTACTCCTCCTTCCTCTTGTTTGGCATCATCACTAGAGGATGGCTGGATGTTTTCCAAGATGAAGTCCAACACTCCAACTTCATCTGAGTCATAGAATCGACAGTTGAGTGACGCGAGCTGAGCTAAATTAGTGAATATTCTACCCTTCTTGACTAAAAATAAATGAAAAACGCCTAAAAGTTTGGAAAAATCACAATCACAGAAAAATCAAATAAATGGCAAGATTTTTACACTGCCTCACCCGAAAAATGAAAAATGTGGTTATTTGAACTAATTCCTATATAGATATAGATATAAGGACAAAGCCCAGTAGCGTATTGGGCTGTTTAAAAAATGTGAATCACTATTATTTGAATTATTCTTTTTTTTTGAGTCATATTATTTGAATTATTCTCGGAACAAAGTGGATAAGCCTGCAAATATTACACACTCCAGACACAGTGAAGGTGAAAGGAAGGTGGAGAAGGCGCAGAAATGTTGGCAGCAAACCCTAATTCCAGCTTCATCCCTCTGTCGCAACTCAAAGCGTCAAATTCCAAGAAACTCAAAATATTTTCTCATTTCCCACCGGTTTATTGCCCTCCCCAGTTGAGAAATGTTCATTTTTCGTTCATTCTGTCACCAAATGCTGTTCTTCGGACTCCCAGAACGAGAAAAAGGAGAAATAGAAGCAGCAGAGGGAGCAGAAACTCGTGTAATCAGTTTTCTATTGAAGCATCTCTAGCAGCAGAGCCTGGCATTCAAAATGAGGAGGCTCCGCAGCAGTCCTTCGCTCCTTACTCCATTAAAATTCCTGTCGGTGATCGCCATGTAAGTCTTTTTTATTCATTATATTTGTTCTTTATTTTTGGAAGTTAGATATTTGTAAGTGGTAGTTTGCTGTGATGCTGTAATGGTGGCCCTTTATTCGTTGTTGTGTATAGACATGTCCAACGGTTCGAACCGAACCGGCGAACCGGCGGTTTCGAACCGTGGTCAACGGTTTTCGAACCGTTGACCCCGGTTTCGGTTCGTTTCGGTTCGAACCGGAACCGTAAACCTTAATTTTAAGGTTAGGTTACGGTTCGAATTCTCAAACCGAAAACCGCGGTTAAACCGGCGGTTCAACCGCCGGTTCAAACCGCCGGTTTAACCGTTTTTTTTTTTTTTTTTTTTTTTTTTTTTTTTACAATTTGAAATTGAAATTTGAATTTCAAATTTCAAATTGAAATTGAAATTTCAAACGGTCACTTTTGTGACCGTTAAACCGTCAAACGATCAATTTTAGTTGTAGATCGTTGTGTTAAAATGCACTACTTTTTAGATCTCTCATGCTTGTCTCTTATAGGACCAACTATTGCCCAAATGGGATTAAAATGGTTAAAATATTTCACTTATATTCCTAATGTATTTTTAGTTGCAAAAATATTAGATCTAGAGTAGTAAGATTAGATGGTTTAGAAGAATTGTTAGGAATATATTATGATGCTTTGTTTCCTATTAAAGAACATGACACTCCCATTCAAGTGTTGTAGTAGAGAATGCTAAATCATGTTTATATGATATTTTTAAAGAATATTCAATAAAATTTGGTGATAGTTTTAGAGGCTCATCTAGTTACGCTATTTCTACACCCGATGTTGAACATACTTAGTGATATTGGTACGTTTAGTGAGGCGTCGGTATTTGCACCATTAGATAATTTTTATGACGCGAGGATACCAAAACGTTCGAGAGGAGGCGCATCCCCTTATCTTGAACTTGATACATATTTAACATCTCCTTTTGATTATCTTGAATTTGTAGTAGGGAATTCAAAGTTCGATTTGTTAAAGTGGTGGTCAAAGAGGTCTTCCTCTTTTCCTATAGTAACTTTAATTGCGAGGGAAATATTAGCCGTTCTGCCTCAACCGTCTCCGTAGAGCAAGCATTGAGTGAGGAGGTTATATTCGGATCTAGGCGATCTAGATTAACAAGTAGAAAGTCTAGAGGCTCAAGTATTGCTCCACGATTGGACAAACGCGAAACACGTGAGCAACAAGTCGATTTTGATGATTAGAAGAAAGCGATAATCTTGATACCGATTCAAGCAACGGGTCACAAAATAATTGAAGAATCACGTTGCCAATTGCCACCTTTCCTAAGGTAAGTAAAAGGTAAGAGAACTACGTAGGGTTTTGATTCCTCTATGAGGATACGTAGGCAATTTTATTTCAATATTCAAAGTTAAATTTCAAATTTTTAACTTAGAATATTAAAATAAAACTCAAACCCATTTCTTTTTTTTTTTTTCCTTTCTTTGTGGTTTGTACTTTGTACTTTGTAATTTAAACTTTATACGAAATTGTATTAACTTGTAATTTTATTTTTAAATTGTACTTTGGAATTGTAATATATTAGAATTTTTCATTTTGTAAATTGTAAGTTGTAATTTTACTTTTAAATCAATAAAATTATTTTTGTGTTACTCAATTTTATTTCCTTCATCAATTGTGTTAATTTATCAATGGTGTTAATTTATTAATATTAAAAACTTAAAAATTCAAAAATTCAAAAAAAAAAAAAAAAAAAAAAAAAAAAAAAACCGGCCAAACCGGAAGCGGAACCGCCGGAACCGGCGGTTTCGAACCGGCGGTTCGGAACCGGAACCGAACCGAAACCTTCTATAGGCCGGTTAGGTTACGGTTCCACCCTTTGGGCGAACCGTAACCGGCGGTTCCGAACCGTAACCGGCGGTTCGGAACCGTTGGACATGTCTAGTTGTGTAGAAAGATAAGTAGAAGATGACTTGTTCTTGCTGGAGAGGTTTGTCCTTTTAAATGTAATGTATTGCATGACAAAGTCGTATAATGAAACTTAAAAGATCTTAGTTAGGGGTTTGAGGGATTTCAAATGTGATTGCATACTCTGAGTAAAGTATGTTGTGTTATCAACCAGCATTCTCGAATTGTCTCTCAAAATATTAAAATTAAAGTGGCTCTGGGAATGGAAATCGGTGAATGTGGGAGTTCAGTCAGCACCGTCCATCTTATCTTACCAAGTACTTAGAATTTTCTTGTTTTAATTAAACTTAAATATAAAAGTCCGCTTCTGTGGGAATTCTCGAAACTTGGTCCCAGAACTATCAGCGGATCAATTACAATTCTTTAGTACTCTGACTGGTTTTGCTTCATTTATTCCGGGTTTTATATTTCTGTCACATTCTTTTGCATTGTGTTCCCTTGTGTATCACCAAATATTCATCTCAGCATGTGATTTTCTGAAATTTCACAGATATTCGTTGAGACAGGTCACATGGGGAGACAAGCTAGTGGTGCTGTTACTGTTACAGATGGAGAAACTGTACGTTATGGGCTTAAAGAATTTATGTTTTTTTTTGGCTGAATTCGTCCTATTAATTCCCCCAGGAGAACTGAAATAAGATTGTTTTATACCAAAATCATACCTTGCGAGCGTTGATCTGTGTGCCTAGTTTGGTCAAAATGTTCCCACTAAGACATAATCTTAGTGATGTTAAGTTGAATTAGGTCTACATGTTTATGCTTAAGTAAAACTGTTTGACATTTCCTTGTAGATTATCTACACAACCGTTTGTCTGTCTGATGTTCCCAGCGAGCCTTCAGATTTCTTTCCTCTTTCTGTAAACTATCAAGAGCGATTCTCAGCAGCTGGTCGAACAAGGTAATTTGCTGCCATTTAGCTATTCCCTTTTCAGTGGCTCGTAGCTTGATAAGGAAACTTATTTTCTGTTATCCTGCCATTGTCTAGTGGTGGGTTTTCAAGCGAGAGGGAAGAACCAAGGATCATGAGGTATTTCCACTGCTGTTTGATGTTTAATTTTTGCTGTTATGAAGATGGAGAATTTCATAGGCAACTATGAATAACTTTTATCAATTTCTATATTGTGGTTGATCAACTAATCTTTAAGCAGTTTTGGTTTGCAGGTTCTCATTTGTAGACTAATAGATAGACCTCTACGCCCAACTATGCTTAAGGGATTTTATCACGAAACACAGATACTATCTTGGGTATGTTTTTTTACAGAAATCTTGTGAAAGTATAGAGTTTTCTTTACTGTTACCTCCATGCATTTGTATCCTTCAAATGCTTTTCTCTATATGTTCTTGAATTTTATCATAGCTACCCTGAACCAAGTTACCGTACACGAGTTCTTGAAAAGAAAGAGAACTTGAAAATTTGGTAAAGTGTGTTTTAATTTTTTAAATTGTTGGCGATATTTCCTTGATCCATCATATTCCAGAGATGGAAAATATGAGTTTGGAATAGTTGTTTGTTCAAGTCACGCTTGAGGCCTGAACAGTCATATAAAATGGATGAGATGTAAAATACTTTGGATGGATTCGAAATTTGGAAAATCTTGAAATTTTATTGATTGAGGTGCAGATGTTGCAAGTGTATTAGCTTTGAAAGATAATTTGAGATGATTTTTTCTTCAACTGGTTTTTGGTCTAATCAAATCAATTGAACTTTAGCCAAAAAATATGAGTGAAGAACTTGTTTAAGACCCAACTTTTAAGCAAGTTCTGCCTTTTCTGTCCACCTCAGTTTGCTTGCCTTACTCAAGACAAGTCAACTTGAGTTTTGCAACACTGGATGTGTCGCTCAAATCTTTTGAACTTCCATCATCTCCATGAGGCAGGTACTGAGTTATGATGGTTTACATCCCCCAGATTCTTTAGCGGTGACAGCAGCTGGGATTGCAGTGTATGTATATTGCTTTTGTTCCACTTGTATTGGTTAACTCTTACATTATGTAATTAGGTCTAATTTAAGGCACTTATATATTATTGTAAATCGTAAATGACAACAGAGCTCTTTCAGAAGTGCCAAATTCTAAAGCTATAGCGGGTGTTAGAATTGGGCTCATAGGTGATAAGTTTGTTGTGAATCCAACTACCAAGGAGATGGAAGACTCTAAGCTAGACTTGTTGCTGGCAGGGACAGAGAGTGCAATATTAATGATTGAGGTAAATTAGTAAATTCTTACTCTCTATCTCTGTTTGTTCGTGTGTGTAATGGAATATCCAAATATTGAATTGTTGCAAAACTGATCTTGTTTTCCTTTGGACTGTCCACGGCTATTGGCCTAACAGTTAAATAATCTTCGTAAATTCTCTTTTCCTTCTAACCAATTGTAATTTCTGCATTGGAGTTCTGAAATTTAGTTTTATTTAAATTATTGTTAATATTTCTTTCCTAATCAACTCAACAACCAGTATTCTGGCAACGCTCATAAGAAAGTTTTTGGTGGCTAGCAAATTTCCTAACAAAACCCTGCTAGGCAAGCAGGCTGTACACCTGTTGATCGCTGGGGCTGGACCCACAAACCTCCATGTACTTCCTACAGACCCTCTCTAGACCTTTCTGTTTCCAAGTTCAGACCCCGACCACTAAAAGTTTACAAAGTGGGTTGCCCAATGCCCAGAGACTCCTTGTTTAAATGTCAGCAAATAGAAACCAAAAAAATAACATATTAGTGGTCCACAAAATCTCCAAATTCTAAGAGCCTGTCCTTAATCTTCTCCACTCCCTCCCATTTTCGTCCGAGACCCGCACATAGATGCCCATCCTTTTGTACCCAACTGAGTTCCCTGTTTGCCGACCTGTCTGCTCTTCTTTCTCCTCTCTCTGTGTGTGTATATGTATCAGCACCTGGGGGCTGGGGTCAGGTTTTAGGAAGAATGGGTGGCAACTAGGTTTGGGATGGGATTCAAGATGGAGGGTGGTGTACAGAGGGGCAACGGTCTGGGGGGTCTTAGATACATGTACCCTTACCCAAAAAAGTCGCACGGCGGTCTCATAGAGCAGGGTTGAAATGATGAGGAGGTTGAGTTTTGGGGCTGGTATGTGACAGTCTAGGTCCTACACTTAGAGCTCATGGGTCCTTGTAGATTCTGAGTCTGGGTCGTGTTTACATTATTCTTGGTCTTAATGTGTGGGCCTGGCTAGTTGGAGACTCTACCCATTTACAGTCATAAGAAAAACTGCTAAGGCCTAAAGTTCGAAATAGAAAGAGTTCAACAGAAAATCATAAAAACTGATTGATGATGTAAGATGGCCCATGAATCTGCTTCTTTTCGATTGAGAGATGCTGTTGCTAATAGAATTATGTTAGTATATGATATTTCTGTTTGATGATTGAAGAATTATTTCAAAGATCAACTGCTCTTGCCGAATTTTTTAACTGATAATATGCTCTTTCGTGTTTGAAATGAATCATTGTAGGGATACTGCAATTTCCTCCCCGAAGAGAAGTTATTGCAAGCAGTGGAAGTTGGGCAGGTACCTACTTATCTTTCATGTCATATCTTCCAGCTGCTTTCCTACTTATAAAGCTGTAATTCCTTTTTGATGCTATTGGAATTACGAAGAAACTTTATCTATCTGTATTAAAAATGAATTCAGTATACTTTATCATTTCCTATCACTTGGCATCAAGGATTTTTTCTCCCCAGGTCGAGTTGTCCGTGGTTGACTGTTTTTTGACATGAGTGGGTATATAGAATGACAGCTTGCAATTAGATAAGTTTTAGAATGCTTGCTAAATATAACTATTTTGTAAATTTGGCCACACTTGGGGATGCTGGGACATATGCTAACATGTTTGGGTTATAATTGGACTAAAATAGAAGTTCATGAAAACTTGAGAAATGCTGGTTACCATGCCAAATAGTATGTTGAAACAATAATCCTTTTGGTTCCTCATAGATTTTTGGGCTAATGATATATTGTTACATTGCTATTGGGGTTATTGTTGCCATGCCTGATTTAGCATCAAGCTTCACAATTTAACTGCAACTTAAACTCAACATTATGGTATACTTATTAGGGCTAGTCAGGTTTGTGAACGTGATCTGAGTTTTTGGTTGTTTGCAATGTCAGGATGCTGTGCGAGTTATATGCAAAGAGGTGGAATCCTTGGTGAAGAAGTGTGGAAAACCAAAAATGCTTGATGCAATTAAATTGCCCCCTCTTGAGCTGTATAAGCACGTCGAAGTATGTTGTACTTTTCTTGTGAAATCGTCATCTATTTATGTTTATCAATCTCCTTTTCTTTCATTGCTCCTCTAAATGCTTTTCTTTTGAATCTTCTTGTTTGTATCTTTTTCGTTGTGGTAACTAGGAACTTGTGCCTTGGGTGGAAAGTATTATGACCTTCTGTTTTTCCTGGGATGAGGTTTTTAATGCATAAAATAACATCTTTGTTTTATATACTCCTGTTTTCTGCTTGTGTGTTGTTTAGGAGGCATGTGCATGTCCATAATCAGGACTTTGGGCGATAATAATTCAATGCGACCAATTAGAGATCTGCATGCTTGCTAGCATTTTTATCTCTTATATCTCTTCTCTAAATGGTGACGAGGCTTTCATTCTGAGACTATCAATACCCAAAAATAGTTTTAGTAGAACAAAAGTTTGTTGGCAATGTAGAAATTTAGAGCAATGGAGATTGTAGAAAGGATGTTGAAATCATTGCTTAAGGGCTGTCAAATGTCTGCTAGTTGGAGAATGCGATTGATAAATTCGTTAGTTTGTCTGAGATTTCATCATATATACGTTCTTGTTAAATCATAACTATTATATTATAGAGCTAGCCTGTCGATGGACATAGATGAAGAGAAATGGTAGCGATAGACATATTCATCATGCTTATTCTCCGAATGGTGTTTCTGCTCTCTTTGGATGGTCGGATGTAGTTGTTCAAATTACTGACAAGATCGATCACTGTACTGCTTTCATTATTTAGGGTAAACAGCCATCTTGTTTCTTATATGCAATTATTGCCTTTACCCGTGAACAAGTTTTAAGACAATCAGCCCTTCCCATTGAAAGATGTCAGAGATGACACATGTGAATTGAAAGCTGCCGAGGGTGTAGAGTAGAAAGGTTGAAAGAAAAGGCCAAAAAGAGGCTTATGGATTTTGTCCATTTATTTGAGGCTCTGGGCCGAGATGAGTTTAGGGTCACTAATAGACTATTCATGTCAAACTTCTTCTGTTGGCTTCACATCTTATTTCAATTTGGTAATGAAGTTTTGCCCAAAAACAGAATCTAGAAATAGCCTATTGAAAGTGAAAAGAAGAATGACTGTTTACATTATTTGAGTTTTGTTTTGGCTTCATTTGGGCAAAACCCGAATCGGGTGTAATCTATGGATATACGTAGACAAATTGTTCAGAAAGAAGATATACAAGGATATAAGATGTTTTAATTATGATGGAGTAAATTTAGTTCAATAGAAATTGATTCTTGATGTTTTAATTTTCTATCTGAAAGACAATTGGAAGGCTAGCTATATTTGTTACCAAACTTTCTGTTGTCATATATACAGGTCATTATGGATAATCGTGCTTGCATTTATCCTTCTATGTATGCAAAATTGTTGTGTATGCTTTCATGTTATGTGAGAATGGTCCAGTTGTTGGTGGTGAGTTTAGATCCATGTTGAAACATTTGTTCTTTGTTTATTTTGAAGAGTGATAGTTCACATAAAACTTGAGATATGCTTGATATCGTGAAGAAATGGCCCCAATGTGATTGTTGATGATGCAAATAAAGGTTCTGGAGGGTCGGAGAACTTTAGGCACTCAGTAAACTTTAACAGTTCAAGTCATTTTCTTTTAGTAAAACTTGTTAAGATCACACTGGGTTGTCCCTATGGGAGAACATAATCTGGATATTAACTAAAAGGGATTTCTGAAATAGAGGTTAATTCATTGTGAGATAAAAGGCAGGTAACCGAGATGCAGTGGAAATAATGCTCCTAGAAAGAGAGATACAGTGGTGGAATAATGCATATCATGGATAATAACATTGTTGTGGTTAGTAAGTGGTAAACATAACAATGCAAAAGAGTGTATGCGAAAAATCTGATATTAGTAAACTATTAACAACAGAGGTTGTCTTAGACTTCACTTGGTTTGACATTATTAAGTTGATATCTCTATCTTAACCCATGATCAATTTAGATTAGCAACAATAATCAGAAGGTCCCATCATGTCTAAATTAAATGTCAGAGATGTCATTTACACCAACATTAGTTTTCTTAGTTAAGCATACCTGTGCCATAAAAATTGCTCAAGCGTGATGTCACATCCAACTTTTTGACACACTTGTCATCTCATTCACAGAAGAGATGGGGGAATAATTAATTTGTTTTTGAAAACATACTGCTTGTCACCTGCTCATCCACCAAGCAAAGAGTAAAAATGTTCATTGCTTTTTCCATTCAAGAATACTGAACTCGTAGTCAAATAAAAATTTCACTTACAGGCATAGCAGAACAGGAACTGCACTTTTATATCTCTAGATTAAATAGCTGAAGTTTAATTTTGGTTGGAAGACCATCTCGATTAAAATTCTCTACATGCATCTGTTTTAATATGTCTCGTCAAGTGTTTAAAACATGTTTTAACTATGTTTGTTTCCTTTGAAGTAATTATTTTGTGTGGGTGTGTAATGGGCAGACAGTGTTTATGGTGAAGTAGTATTCACTTTTTATCACAATTAAATGTGCAAAATGTTGATGAGTTTAGTATCAAATTTTACAACTACATTGCGGACATAAAACCAGGCACCTTCCGTTACATTCACGTATTTATTGTCACATATAAAAGGAAGTTCTTGTTTAATATTCTAAATCACTGAGAGTTATCCCTTTTATAATTTCCTTCATTTATTGTCGTATAAGCATACTCTTAAGTCATGACGGTGATTTTTGATAATATTCAGGAAATTGCAGGTGATGAATTAGTTGAAGCGCTACAAATTAAGAACAAAATTCCAAGAAGAAAGGCATTATCATCTTTGGAAGCAAAAGTTTTGAACATACTTACAGAGGAGGGCTTTGTTAGTAAGAGGGAAGCTGCTGTTACTACTGAAATTTTACCCGACGTACTTGAGGATGAAGAGGAGGACGAGGAGGTTGTAGTTGATGGTGAAGTTGATGAAGGTGATGTTCATATCAAGCCAGTCCCAAAGAAGCCCACCCCTTTGGTAATTCTTGGCCTTTAAGAGAACCTTCATGCTTTACTGTCTGCTATATTGTGCTTTCCTGAATTTAAGTTACATATACATATATATATATATATATATTTATATATGTACTAGTAAAGTGTACGTGCGTTGCACGTGAAGCATATGTTTTTTTTAATTTAATCAAAATAGGTTATTAATATAATTAACTTTGATTTAATTATATTATAAATATTGTTCATAATGTAAGATATAGTTTGACTTGAAGGAAAATATGCAACAACAAAAAAATTATAAAGTAAAATATATAATAAGTGAAACATAATGAATATATAGTGAACACATAAACCTATGCGGATAAATAATTGAAATTGTCATAAAACTGTATGCAACAACTAATTTTTGTTTAGGATGCATGTAAAGAACACCACATTATGTAGCATATAAATCCATTTTGATATTGTCAAATGTATCTCTTGAAGAAAGAAAAACAAAACTTGGTGTCAGTCCAAAGCTAAGTTAGAAGTCCTTGCGCTAATTCTATAAATGTTTGACTAAATGGTCAAGAAGCTTCAAAACTTACAAATAGTTTCTTGTTACGCAACCACTATCTCTATATTATTTCCTATAGAAAGTGCGTGTACACTTAACAAAACGACCTCTTTTAACCTAAAGCTCTCTTATGTACATGTCCAAACCAGTTAAGCGTGTTTTTCTAATTTTCTCATCATGTTGCCCCCATTTTTTTCCTAATATATTCATTTATTATTTTATCTCATCTTGTGTATCCAAATATCTATTCTAATAACATTCCCATTTCTCCTACCCTCATCTTTATATTTAGTCTCTCAACATTCTGCTTCACAAAACATTGCAAATCTTATGTTGTTTCATAAAATTTTCCTCTCAATTATAATAGTATTTTATGGTCACAAAGAAGAAAAATAACTTTTTTTTTTTTTTTTAATTTCAAATATCTCCAGGATATAGGTGACATTAACTATAGAACTTTTTATAAAGCATTATACATATACATATATCTTAAATCGTCACAGATTCAAATGAGTTTCTAGAATTTTAAACACTTTGGAAAAGTGTGACACACAAGACCAATATGCACCAAAAGGAGTTGTGCCTAACTTGAACCCATTGTGACAAGTAGGATTAAGGAGTTTGGTTGATCTTAATTTTTAACATATCTTAGTATTTTTCGAGAGTTTAAAAGAATTGATGTGAGGTCAAGTAAAATTTTGGAAGATGAGCATAAAGCTCCTAAAAATAATTAGAAGCTACAAATCGATAAGCTACAAAACACAGTGCATCTATATTGTACTAAATAAACTTCGTGCCATCCATCGATTGCATGCAGAGATTAACATCTAAAGCGAGGTTGATGTCATTTGTAATCCATTACATTGTTCAAAAACAAGATCGAGGCAATCTTTTTGTAAAGGCATGCTCGATTGTATCGACAATTGATTCCCTATAATAAGTAATCACCCATATGTACCCAAAATGAAGCTACAAATCGCACACAAAGAAGAAAATAGGATTGATTCAATTTGAAGCATCCACAAAAACGAATTTAGAATGCGCCAAAACAAGAATAGTAAGTTAAAAACCATCACTTATAATAAGTAGCAAATGTTAAAAAATATTAGAAAATGCACGATGTTTCAATCCAATAACCGAAAAAGAAGGAAAAAGCCACATACATGATCAACATCGCTTATTTTTTTCACCTACAAATATTACGTGAAATAATTAAGAAACCCGTATTGTAATACAATTGCCCAGCGGAGACCAAAACCAACGATTACACGGCCCCACCGCCGTTCTCTTTCTATCTTGTTGGGTTCGACATATTTCCTTCTTGATTTGGTACTCTGACGGATCGGATCGAAGAAGCATGTCAACATATTATAAATACCAAAAAATATTTAAATGCAAATAACCAAGTAAAGGGTGGAAAAAGAAAACTAATATAATGAGATGATTGGTTTCAGTTGGATATCGTCATATATTTGCATTTGATTAGAGACCAGAGCTTATACTACTCTGAAAAATCAAATCATAGAAACATAAATTTTCGGAATTAGCTACTATCTATAGAGATGGTTGAAAAATCATTTGTTGATACATTCATGACATAGTCCCACAAAGTGTCATGGGTGTTTATTTTCCTAAGCAAGATAACTAAATTACATTTCAATAAAAAGATAAGTTTTGAAGGACTATGAAATTTGGTCACTTTAATATCCAGGATAAATATATTTTTTTCAAAATTTTCTTCATCCATCAATTTCTTCCATGTCTACACCCACGTATATGAGAAGGTCAACAAAATCACGCTACTTGTTTGTTGTGTAAGCTTTGTCTTGCATTTCCTTGAACCTCGACTATTAATGTCCGGTTGGGTTCGGAATGTATCATTATATCGAAAAATTTGGTTTAGAGATCTTACTCATAGAGAAATAAAAATCACAACAAGGTATATACAAATATATGTTGATTAAAAGAAAACAAACTCACGGACATGCAAAAAGACCACTTTCATAGCAAAGTTGATAATCAACTTTCTAAAGTACTATGCAATATTATAAGAATAAACTAAGCGATTCCTATTTCTTGAGCTAGGTTCTTTGGCCAAAGAAAACAAATCAAGAGCCTATATTTCAAGAAAGAGATAAAAGACTAAATCCAAAATTTCAAGCGCCACTAAACGTACCTTGTCAAAGTAAATATTCTTTAAGCTAAATTGAGATGATTATGCTTATAATATCAAAAGCTATAAACAGATCAAGAATCAACCGTCAGTATATCATATTGAATAAAACAGGAAAAATTTGGTAAAGATCATTTATTATACCTCGCCCAAAACAAAAACAAAAAAACTTAAATAAATCAATAAATGGCATAATTAGTGTGAAGGAAATTTGAGATTGGGAGAACGAAAAGTTACATCGGTTGAGAAACCCACGAAAAGTCGTTTAAAGGCAATTACATTTTTACCATTTAAAATAAGAAAATAATCAATCGAATACTATAATTTGAGGGTATTTTTAGTCCAAAGCGATAAACACATAACAAGCGGAGTTCATTAAAATAGAGGAAAAGGAAAACCAAACAAAAAGTGAAAATATTAGACCTAACAACACAACTTAAATGAGAGATACCATTGGCTCTTCGAGAAAAATAAAAATCCACACTTTTACATAGTTGGGATACTTGAAAGAAAGGTAAACATCATTAAGACATGATTAAATATTCACACGCCCGGAACACTTGAAAAAGATTGATAAACCAAAGTTACGCAAAACATTTTTCCTAGGTATTTATGCAGGATACCCCAAAAAAAAGGTAGAGGCGAGTATGAATAACTTTGAGCAGATAAACACTTAAATAACAATAATCTGAAGTTATCACAAGTTGGATTCTATTTGAAAAAACTAGCGCTTCTACATCTTCATTTCTTTGTTTTCTTTTGTTTTTCCTTTTCTCGCATAAATATGGGAAGTTAATTAAGGTAATACGATTTTTAGGTGGTTCCTCATCCTTTGTCACTACTCATGGAAGATGTGTGGACAAAACCATATTCACGGAATATACGCAAGCAAAATCAAAAGAAAATTCCATACATGTTCAAAATCACTAAATGAGGGAAAAATGAGCATACTTTGTGAATAATAAACCATGAAATCCCAAGATTTTGATTTAAACCAATGCAACTGAAAATTCATTGAGAAAATATATGATTTCAATTTCACCAAATTAAATTGAAATAGGTCTGACTCATGTTAAATTCAAATTTCTTTTCCACTTATAACTTTTAGGTAACTATATAAGGCTTAACAGAGAGGAAAGCTCATATAGAAGCAAATAACATGTTTTGTTCTCTTGATTATACGACCTTATAAATTATACTTACAAGAGTTTCATGAATGAGACATTCTCTGCCATATAATTAACTTTTTCTCCCGGTTTACATATTTCTTTTTAATTGCGTAATCTTCTTTGAATTTTTATTAAAAAAGGCGTTCATAGAGAATTAATTTTGTGAGCATCGTAATATGTTTGCTTTCGATCTCAACACACCGAGCAGCAAGCATTTCCAAAACAAAAACACTTCTAAAAAACAGAAATAATATAATGAACAATACCTCAGTTGAAATGACAAAGCGCAAAAATCTTCAAGGATTATGAATCATATGATCGCTTTAAAACGTCCATCGTAATTTAAGTTGTCAAGCACATAGGTATAGACTTGGTTTGCTTCCTGGTCCAAAACACCAAGCATTAAGCATTTCCAAAAACAAAATTACACTACTAAAAGCAGAATAATCGACATGAAGTAGAGTTAAATCCATGAAGATACAAATAGGAGTATTTATGTGACAAAATCTACTCCATTTTCTCCTTTTACTTTTCATAGTCTCACAAAATCTCGTCCCAGAGGAGTATTTATGTGACACAAAAATTTTCAAGTATGAGGCAGATCCCAAAAAAGTTGAAATTGGGTCCAATTCTAATTTCAAATCATAAAACCCCAATTTGCAATAATTTCGAACAAATTTTTTTCGTTTGAGAAACTTACCCATGTGTAAATCGAAATGAGCATCACCAAGAATTGATCGGTAGATGGAACCCGATCAATAAGCCCACACCTATAATCCCATGAGATTTTCCTTATACATTACTCCCGATTGATGCTTGTGCAAGACTCGCAACTAAATCCTTATACGGCTTTACCACTAAAAGTACCTAAAAATTGAAAAGCATCTTCAATTTTTCATCAATCACTTTTGCAGAAACATTGTACAATAAATTCTCATAAGAATTAACAAACATAGACAATTTTCCAGACTTACCTTGAAGAGGAATGGGGAATTTAGGGATGCCCTTGTCTTTTCGTATTAGAGCAGGACATCTCTTGAATCCAAGATTAGGCTTGATCTATTTTCCCGTTCGTTCAGAGCATATTTCAGAAAATCGCTACTTTATTTCTGCCTCTCGACGTCTGAATCCCCTAGGGTGGAATTTTTTTTTTTTTTTAAGTTTTGGATTTCAAGGGTTGCATTTGTTTCCCCTTCCGATCAGCTGAAACAATTTTTCTATCTGTCTTTTGGATGTCGAGGAAGCCTTTTCAGAAGCAGGAGGTTACTTTTTGGTGGAAGAGTAACTTATTTATTTCACTATTTTCCAAATTACCAAACTCGCATTAAAAATTAAAAAATTTTAGGGTTATTTTAGTCAAACCAAAAATTCACAGAAATATTCATACTTTTAAGGTAGAGAGATTTATTTTTTACTTTTTTCTTGTGGTAGCTACTTATGCATTGGTCTTATTGATGTCCGAATGTGTGGGGTAGTCGATGTGCCCTAGTTTGTTGCTTTTTAGTTCTCTGTGTCTATGCGCTTGGTTAAATTTGTGATGCTATTTATTTTTATATTTTGTGACTAGCTACTTATGCATTGGCCTTATTGATGCCAGAACATCTGGAGTGGTGTATGTGCTTTGCTCCTTAATTCTCTCTGGCTGACTCGAACATAGGAGTTCAACATTGTTCTTATATCTTGATTCATAATTTTAGCTTTTACTTTGGTTAAGTGGAATTGGTGAAACTCGTTCAATAGGTTTGTCTGATATCTTCAGGTTTTTAATGCTCCGATGACTCCCTTTCCATGTTTATGGTTATTTTTCTCTTTTGGAGGGCCAAATCCCGAGTCTGGTTTGTAAATCAACAATTATTTTCTGACAATGTGGTCCTTTCCTTAACTAAAACAAATAATGCACAAATGCTAAAAGAAAAGAACGAAAAGCATGAAGGGAGATTTGGATGTTAAAGCTTAAAGTTTAATAAAACAGTATGTTCTCCTCAATTAGAAAGTAGAACTTGCAGACAAAGTGGTATCTGGGACATAAATGTTCAATTCTTTTCTCAACCTCTCTTTGAGCAAACTTGTACTATGTATATAATGTCTTCCAGAATACCAGATCAGCACTCTCAATTATCCATGCTCTTTCTGTCATCATCATGACAAAGTTAAGTGGGAAATGGAGTGAATGCCCAATACTGCTCCTTTTGAAGAATCCTTCTCTCGCTGATGAGCACTTAATTGGTTTTTGCTTCAAATATTATTGTTTAGCTGTGGTGAAAGCTTGCACATACTGCTCACTTCAGATTTAATAATTTATGATTAGTGAAGTCCGAAGTTTCTTGGCATATTTTTGTGTGATTCTTTCTGTTGTTATGGTGGTGTTAATTAAACGAAACACTATTCTCCCCCTTGGATGATATTGGCATGCAAGAAGTTTATGTTAATGCCACCTGCTTAAAAATGTGAGTTTTGTTCGTATGATAAGTGGATTGAATTTGCTGTGTTTTCAATAATAAGGAAGTGCTTCCCGCCTCAAGACTCTGTCAACTATTTGTAGCAGACAGGTGCATCCTGATTTACATATACAAAGAGCTATTTGTAGCAAACAGTTGCATCCTGATTTACAAATCCAAAGACACCTCACAGATGCATTGGGTATACAAAATATGAAAATAGATGTATATTACTTCAAACTCCTAAATCAATCAATAGCTGTTAAGTTAAAAAAATATTTTTATTATGTGCCATCCCTTCAACACTAAATAAATATTCAAAAGTCATCATTTGGTGGGATTCTTTTTGTAGTTCTTAGCTCTTCATCTGTGTATGCATCCGTATAAATTTCAGTAAGTTCCACTTGGCCTTTGAAACTTGCAGTTGGTGCTCACATCAATATTGTAGGTCTAAGAACTTGTAGACCGTTTATTCTGATTGAGATTCAATCTTCTTGACATTTAACTGTTATGGGTTGTGTGATAAAATTAAATTAATCTTTTGATGTATGATTTTCTTATAGCTTTTCTCGGAGGTTGATGTGAAGCTTGTTTTCAAAGAAGTTTCATCCAGGTTCTTGCGGAGACGTATTGTGGAGGTAATATTTGAAATAGAACACCTGAAACAGTAATTTGCGTGCTCTATTAAATTGTAGTTATACATTAGTGGATTCGATATCTTTAATAATAAGCTAATTTTAGCTTTTTTCATTAACGTGAACAACCTTTGTTTTGTAGATAACCAAGTCCTTATTAATAATCAACGATGGGGTTGAATACAATCAGTACTTATATCTTGTAGTTTCTCGTGTTTGTAGAATTTGCATTTGCCTATCATATTATGAACACTTTTCAGTAGTATTTGAGTAATTACAGTGTGAGGTAATGGATTCATTTTTACTGCAAAAGGTGAATGGGTGAGTAAGGTTTTTTAATTTTTTGATAAGGTAAAATTCATTCAATGTAAGAGAAATTTGGGTGACAATCAAAAGTAGGAGCACCCCCAGTACAAAGAGCTTTCTGGGGGAAGTGCTGTTTTGGAACAAAATCAAACCAAAATGTTGTTTCTGTCCATTTTGCGAGAGAACAAGGGGTTTACAGTCTTATAAGAGACTTCTTTTCCAATACTTAAGCGATGCATGGATATTTGTCTCAATTGTCAGTACTATGAATGGTGAATATATGATTTTCTATTCAATTAATTTATGATCCGTCTTGCCAATTTCTTTTATCTGGTAATGTTCTATCTTGCGATATTGAGTATGACTATTCCGTTATCTGTTCATGCTATTATATACCTTTGTTAGTTAAAGAGGTAAAAGTAAAGAGACACACGTAAACCAAAATTACCATGTTCTATTATCTGTAAGGTCTTATCCGCCCATTCCATGATTAAGACATGGTTATAGAGTGGATCTTTGTGATATTTAAATAGTTCTAATAATTTCATGATGTTGACTCCTAATATGAACTGTTGCGCTGTTGTCATATTCTCGTTTACTCAGGGGGGAAAAAGAAGTGATGGCAGAACTCCTGAGGAATTACGATCGATTAATTCACGCTGTGGATTACTTCCTCGAGCGCATGGAAGTGCTCTTTTTACACGTGGTGAAACCCAGGTTTGGTTATTTATGTTTGTTGTAGAAACTTATAATGAATCTTTACTCCTTCATTGGCATTTTTCACATTTTTTCAAACCAGCTGTTTCTACGTATGGTGTCGCACCCTAAATGTATTCACTTCTCAAGAATCTATTTTTGTGATGAGATCTTGATAGCTTCTTTCAGGGATTTCCATGGTCATGTTTGGTTCCTATGACCAATCTGTTCTCTTCCCACTGAAATCACAACATTGATGTCTTTCTAAACCTTCCCTATATGATGTGTTTAACTTTTGATTGGTATCATGTGAGAAAAATTGTCTAACAATGCTGTAATGATAAATTGCCTACCATATAAAACTGGGAATTGTCAGTATTGCTAAGAGCTGATTCCTGTAATATCTCAAAGAAGTTTAGTTTCACGGTAGATATTTGGATTACACGCTACAACTGTTTAACCTTTTGCCACAAGCAATTTGGTGCAGGGGACTGCTATGAAAGATGAAATTACAAATGAACAGCAGTAATTAAATAAAGAAGCACAACAGATTCGATTTAACAGAAATTCTTGAGTGTTTTTGGCTAAGATCTCCAGTGTTTTTAATCCCAAGAAGAAATCTATTAAGGGGGAAATTGAAATGTTATTGGTGTCGGGCTCTAAAAATACTACCACTGCAGTATTTATAAGTCAAGAAAAAACTCAGATAAAACTAGGCGAACACTTCAAAGGACCTTTGAACAGAAGGAAACTATGACCAAAATAAAACAAACAAAACTGGAAACAACTCTTACACTTGTATCACAATTTCTGTTCCCTTCTCACCTCCAGGGAATTCACTTGTGAAAGTTTTCTCTTTATGTGATCTTTATCCTCGACAAAAATATCCTAAATATCTCTTACGCTCTTGCATGACATTTTCTTTTCCATTATCAGCTTGTGATTTCTGAGTTAATCACTTGTAAAATTTTTCTCTTCATGTGAACGTCTTGTGTCCTCGATGAAATAACCTTGCACCTTTTGATTTACTAGTACCTGCTTAGATATTTATGTAACTTCTAAGAAACTGCTATGTGGTCACCTTGTCCTTGTTTTCAGATAATGCAATATTTATCATTGG
The DNA here is from genome assembly GCA_016081115.2 of Rehmannia glutinosa. NCBI lineage: Eukaryota > Viridiplantae > Streptophyta > Magnoliopsida > Lamiales > Orobanchaceae > Rehmannia > Rehmannia glutinosa. The sequence goes on from CM071926.1 coordinate 29,378,594, forward strand.
CCTGCTTCACACAAGTCTTTCAAATTCCAAAAAATGTCAATTTTAGAGCTTGGAAATGAAGTGTGTTTTCAACTGTAATTATATTTATGCATAATATAGTAGGAGCAGCTATGATTGTTTTGCTGCCTTTAGAAGTGCGTCAGTTGCTTGTTGGAACTAAAGTTAACTTTGCTTTTCACTACTTGTGAGAAAAGATTTCTTGCATTGCCAAATTTGTTAAGATATCCCTAGAGTGCTCTTGATGACAAATGATGGAAAGACTTTTAATTTGGATTGATATCAAATAATGTGAATTTGTTCCGTATCCACTCAATAAGTTGATTCTACAAACATGATTTTTAAATCCTCTTATTTTTTGTGATTTTTGTTGGGTTCCATTTTCTGGTTTTGTAGTCATTAGCTGTGGTCACACTCGGTGATAAACAAATGGCACAGAGATTAGACAACCTTGTGGATGAAGATGAGTTCAAAAGATTCTATCTTCAGGTGACATCGCTGAAAAGCTCTTATAGTTCTAGTTGAAATTGTTAATTTTCTCTTACTGTAGATAAATCATATGTACTTGCTTCGAAAATGCTAACAACCTGAAATGACTTAAATCTCATCATGCTTTCTTGGATAAATCTAGTTCTCTCTCTTGCGTCTGCTTCCATCAAGGCTAGAGTCATCTCGACGAACATGTTATTTCCTTTCTTCTGAAGATATGCTGTTACTTGGTCATTGTCATTAGTTCTAATTTGCAGATCTAAACACCAATGGAATTTAGCAGAAGAAGAATCAGACTTAACTATGTGATAATTGGGAAACTGTATATTATGGTGAAGCAGAATAATTGTTTAATTTGACTTGTTTGTAGTTGCCAAAGAGGGCGCTCGCTGGAAATTTGTCTGAGCACAGCATAAATAATTTGATATTTCGTAGGCATCATGTTAAACACTAACTTATGAGATTATATTATTATCTGCAAAGGGGCAAAAGAATAGTGCCTTTTAAGACAATTAACAGGCAAGTGTAACGGTTAGAAAATATCTTGTGACTATCCCAAAGTATTCTTCCTTTTCCTTGATATAAATTCAATATGTCGAGCACACTAATTTGTAACTTCCCTTCCTGCATTCTCATCTGGTTCTTCACTTATCAGGCTATACGTGAGTTGACCTGAATAGAGTATTTGTTTTGGTATTTTAGTGAAGTTCTGTCATTTGTTGGTTGTTTGTGTAGTATTCATTTCCTCCCTCGTGTGTTGGAGAAGTTGGGCGTGCAGGAGCACCATCTAGAAGAGAAATTGGCCATGGAATGCTTGCAGAGAGAGCGCTGGAGCCGATATTGCCTTCTGAAGATGACTTCCCTTATACCGTACGCGTTGAGAGTACCATCACAGAAAGCAATGGCTCATCTAGGTACAGCATTGATCAGTTTAGTGGCAGTGAATTTTTATGTATTCCAATAATGGTTTAGGAATGGAATTATCATTCCTGAATCCAGAGTCTATTCCCAGCCCCATGTTTGTTTATTTAATTCCTTGGAAAATCTACTCACATGGAATCTTAGTCTCAAAACTTTTCCCTTCCCCCGCATTTTTGGCCCATCCCAAGGAATTGGATAATATGTTCTACCAATAGCCTCAAATACTCTTAATCTTATCTCCTTATCACCACTGTCACCACCATCCTAAGCCATCCCCACCCTCCATCTACCTTCGCCTAGCCAACCCATGTGGTCCCTACACATATTCGTCCTGTCACATCCATCTAAAGCTGCAGCTGCCATTTGGTGCTTTTTCCTAGCCGCCAACCAGCCACCAGCCCACACTGCCACAAGACCCCAAACCTTAACGCCATCCACCACTAAACTGCTCCATACTCTTTAATCAAAACAACTCAGCAACAATTCTAATCTCTGAACCTCATGGCATCCAACACCATCAATATAAGCTTCAATGGATACTTTTTTACGTTTCTGATGCATATGAGTGATAAAAGATGGAGTGTTAATATCTTTTATTTCCTTGTGACAGTATGGCTTCAGTATGTGGGGGTTGCTTAGCATTACAAGACGCTGGTGTTCCAGTGAAGGGTTCAATTGCTGGAATAGCGATGGGCATGGTTTTGGACACTAAAGAGTTTGGAGGAGATGGCACTCCACTTATTCTCTCTGATATAACAGGGGGGGAAGATGCCTCAGGAGATATGGATTTCAAGGTCCTGGAATCTTCTATGCAAAGAGGATCTCCTTTATTAGTCATTCGCTTTGACTTGACTTTGTTGGTTAACTAAGAAATATGTGGTCAATGTTTTCCTCCATATCTCTGGTCAAGTGGAAAGAGTATCTAAGCAATGTCGCTCATGCATTAGTTGAAAAGGCTAGGATCATTGTGTTAAATGAGCTATTTTTTGTTTATGCTGCAGGTTGCTGAAATGATGATGGTGTAACTGCGTTTCAGATGGACATAAAGGTTGTATATCATTGTTTTTTCTTAGTAATAATTGCTTCTGTAGTTGCAATTATTCATTAAGCCTAGTTGTGATTGATTTTCAATCCATTTGCACTGGGATCTAAAATATCCCAAACCTTATATTTGTGTTTTAATGATCAGTCATAAAGCCTGGGAAATAAATGGCTCACCATAACTATGTGATGGCAGGTGGGAGGAATTACTTTACCAGTCATGCAGCAAGCTCTCCTGCAAGCAAGAGAGGGTCGAAAACATATTCTTGGTAAATTATTGCCTCATTATCAACTGTAGAGCTTTAGTGTTTTGACCTGGATATGCCTGACAAGTGATGCAGATAAGTTAATTGGAAATAATATGCCTCTAGATCTAGAAAAGCAATGAGATGAACATAACTGGGAAGAACATTGTTATTGACTTATTGTAACCGGTCAACCGGGTCGAACTCAACATTCTTAGAAAAACAACTGATTTTACTGGGGGCATTTTGTATACCAAGCCTAGTTCTCATCGGCTATACTTGTTTGTTCACTTCAAGAGGATTTTATTTTCTACTTGCTGAGATCTTGATGAGTCAGTTCTGTAATGTTGTGCTGTATGTAAAGTCATAAACTTCTTTAATATTCTCGTGAAAGTGAATTAATGCTTGCAATTTGTAGTCCTGCTATGCTACAGTTATTGCGCCCTGGGGATGATAAACATTGTAGTTCATTATCCGTGTGGAGGGCAAGAGGTTAAATTGTTCTCGATAGATAATTCATTTAGTATATTCAATAAGTGGCCCTTGTAACCTGTCCTGCTGTTACTTGGAGAGTGGTCATGTCTAAACTGCTTTGATATCAATGTATTAATCAGATCTTTATGTTATCTAACCTTAATGGTTAGAATATGTCAGATGTGTGGGTTAATATGTATTTCAGCTTCACTTCTGAACAGTATGCTTGTACAGCCAACTTCACTGATTGCATAGGATATTTGCAGGTCATTTGATTTGAAAGCAAGTTCGATGCTGTGAAGTAATTTAAATTTTCGTATTCTAACATCATCATCATCATCAACAATCGCACCTTAGTCCCACTATGTGGGTCGGTGGCGTGAAGTTTATAGCGTCAATTAATTGTCTAAAATTAGTTCACACTATAAATTCATGCGAAAAGCTAAGTGGAAAAGTTTTACGCAGGATGCCCTTCCTGACGCAACCTTCGTACGAAGGAGAAATGAGATTAAATTCCAAAACCGTCATTATCATAGGTTTTTCCACTTGCATGGAAAATATCATGGGACGGCGATGAGTTGAGATAGTTGCTCTAGTCATGTCCCATTACAGGAATGATATTATAAAATCAACATGTACGGAACATGACTCATTCTCGTACTCTAACAACCTACATTAAATCTATATTGTTGTCTATACTATACTATTTATGGTCCAATCATTCTACCATCTACTTTACTGAGTAGTCTTTGAAAGTTGTCTTTCCTTCATCATATTTACTTGGTTTTCTGCTGAACATGAGCATGCCCATTAAATCATGGTAAATCTTAGCTATTACTTTGTATCCATCTCATTGTACTGTTAAATCCCTCGTATTTTGTGGGTGCTAGTGCTTATCAGATGTTCTGCAATGGATTTGATGAGAAGTAAATAGAATGAAGTGGATGATCATATATATCTTTTAAAGATCCAATAAATGCTCCTGAGCTTCAATTATATTGTCTTAGCTAGTACCCTTTTTCCACATTTCTCAAGAACTCATTCTGTTTTGTTGCTTTTTTAGCTGAGATGTCAAAATGCTTTCCTCCTCCTTCCGAGAGACTCTCAAAATATGCTCCAATTATTCATGTTATGAAGGTTTGTCAGTTCTGGATTTCCAATTATTTGATAGGTATGAAGGCTGGTGAATGAGGTTCAACAATCACTTTTCTAATAATGCAGGTAAAACCAGATAAAGTTAACCTGATCATAGGCTCGGTGGAAAAAAGGTGAAGAGCATTATTGAAGAAAGCGGGGTCGAATCTATTGACACACAAGATAATGGCGTTGTAAGCAAAGAAGACAATTTATATTCCAGTGATTATTTGTTAATCCCAATTTCTCTTCCATGATCTGGTGTAAACATGTGGCTGTTACAGGTCAAAATAACAGCTAAAGATTTGTCTAGCTTGGAGAAGTCTAAAGCCATTATCAGCAACCTGACAATGGTTCCAACCGTTGGCGACATTTTCAGGTCTCCTTTTTACCTCTAAACTTTCTTGACCCACACAAGTATCCATTTCTTGAGAAACGCATTGTGAGAGCAAGGCTGCTAGCTGAATTTGTAAATTTTTTGGCATTAACTAAGAATTAGTTGTGAATTAGAGAAACTGATTTTTTTCATAGCTACTATGCTCTTCATTTGATAGTACAGCCAGTGAATTTAATCTCCAAATTCTTGTATGATGTTTTATTCTGCTTCTCAATCAGGAATTGTGAGATCAAATCAGTTGCTCCATATGGAGTTTTTGTTGAAATTTCTCCTGGCCGAGAGGTAAAAAAAAAATTCCAAAAGTATTTGTGCTGTATGCGTTAAAAATTAATCTATTAGAAGTTCTTCTGAATCACTTCGATATTAGTTATTCCTTTGCCACTGATACTAGCTATATATGATGGTGGTGGAAAGGATAGTTATCAAATTATCCCGCTCTGTGTGATTCAGGGACTATGCCATATTAGCGAGTTGACTGCAAGTTGGCTGCTGGCCAAGGCCGAAGATGTAAGTATTCTGCACTGGGATGCTTTACTCACATTCAAAACAATTGTGACGTACTAAAAGTTTGCAGTACAAAACACACAGGCTTTCAAGGTTGGAGACCGTGTTGATGTCAAGCTCATTGAGGTTTGGAACTTCCTCTCGATTTCTTGGTGTTTGCTGATGCATCTACTTTCGTTGATACTGCACCTTTTCTGAATATTTCTGTTATACAATTAATTTCTCCAAATAATATTTCACACACAATATAACAGCATATGCTTTAAATCTTGATTTACTTTTGCTCCAGCGAATTATGTGAATGGACTGTTCCATAAATATCTATATGGCAAAACAATTTTTAATTTCTTTAAAAATTTATTTTGGCAATGGAAGGGTGAACAAGTATGATCCAAGCCTCTCTTTGGTAGAATGGGTCTAATTTCCTGTGATCTTGCTTCTTTTTGGGGGTTTTATTACAACAAATGTGGAGCATTGTAAGACACAAAGAAAACCAAAAAATAATATTGCCTGTTTAATTGTAACGATTTTGAGAAATGGGTGCTCTTACAATAATGGCAAAAGTTTTTTCTGTATCTATCAATAGAATGAAGCCTTGTGATGTCATAAAAGCTTCCAGCCTCGTTCCACCTTATTTGCACATATAGAAGCTGCAATCTATGAAATACCACCTCATTCGGCCGATTTCACTTAATTTTCAAGTGGTCTACAGTTTTGTTTACAACTTATATTCCTCTGTCACAATTAAAATACTGCTGTTAATTATGGCAATATGATACAGATCAATGAGAAAGGGCAACTTGGGGCTGAGCCGCCGTGCATTACTTCCCGAGCCTAACCCAGAGAAACCCAGCACAAAGCTACGTAGTGGTAACCCCACCAAAGAAAGTACAGATTCCCAGAAAGCTTATGAGAAGAGTAATAAACAGAAAATACTTCATCTGGTCCAAACAGTGATGTTGAAGTTGATAATGCGGAACCACCTGAGGATAAAAGTGTCGAGGATAAGTTTGTCAAGAGACTTGTAAGTTCGGGAAAGGATACTGACAAAATCAGGCCAAAGAAAAACAGTAGTAAACCTGTCGACGATATTTCCAGAAAGAATGAAAGTGCAGTTGTAAATGGAGATGCCAAATTTGGCTAAAAAATATATGGAAAGACCCGTGTTATATATGAGATTGACATATGGAACTACTCACTTTATGGAAACAAAGGTATGAGCTATGCAGTTTGTTGATTAATTACTAGTCATACTTGTTAGTAAACGGAACAGAACTAAACTTGGTTTTGTGGATGGAAACAGCAATGTCTTGATCAGGTGAATTAATTTGGAGTTGTTATAAGAAGATATCTAAGTTTCCTGAGCCCTCCAGCATATGAAGAGAAACGTGCCTTGCGTAAATTGATTTTCAAAGAGGCATTTTATAAGCTGAAGGATAGCCTGAATGGATTTGCTTCTCCAACATCATTCCAGTTGAGCCTTATTATTATCGATTCCGAAATTGGACCATCAATGTTTTATTTGCAGTGGCTGTGGCCAGTTTGGCAGCAAATTTTATATGGTGTTGTCGGCGTGATACAAGTTTATTGTTCATCAATCTATTGGATGAATATTTCAAATGATCGTTCTTTCTTCTTGAGCAATGCCTTGATTTCTTTTTTTTTTGACTTTGGTTTATGTTGTTTTTATTAAAATTCTGTTTTTGTTCTTTAGAGTGTGGTGCGTTAGATATTATTTCTTTTGTTGTGCTAATGACACATATATGACTGTTACAGTCCGTCTCATATGAGGCCAAGTGTAGGCTAATAACAATATTGTGATGATTGACAGCTTAAATATCAACATCCCAGTGATTGTAAACAGTTTAGCATCTCTCTTTTGTTGAGAAAACCTCTACTTTGATAATGCATGACGGAAAATTTCTGGATTTATGAGTTTTGACTTGGTATTGTGTATTTTGTATGCTCGACATTAATGGGATGGTAAAGAAAAAGAATGGTATTTCATTATGATATTTATAAAATTTGCACTTTTTCTTTTGGTGAACATAGGTTGAACATATTTTAGGACAGTTCGTAACGTTTTACAATGCTTGGCAAAGTTTGTAAGATAGCTCCATAAGTTAGAGGTTGCTGCACATTTGGATGTGTGTTCTCTCTCTCTCTCTCTCTCTCTCTCGAATAGACGAGTATTGAAAAAGAGAAAACCTTGTATTTCTAATATTTAAAAGGTAGTGTTTGGAATATTAATGATTGTAATTTTTATGTGAGATATTTTCCGTAAGAAAAAATATAAAAGAGATGAATTCTTATTTTGAGACATGCTGAGAAGGAAATAAAACCAGATAAATTTGGTGATTTTTTTTTTTTCGAATGATAGAAATTTTAATTGCAAAGCTCAAACAACTCTAGAAATTACAACGTAGCCAATCGTAAGAACCAAATTGGATATTACAAAGCTAACTCGGGAAATTGGTCAACCCAATTCAAATCAACATCACGCTCTCAAAAGCCATAAGAGCTAATCTATTACAAATGGATAAACTCCTATAATCTTGATTCAAGAAAATAACATGATCAAATAAGAAGATAATCCAGTAGATGTTTCAAATTATCTTTACACCAACTATATCAAATGAAAATTTGTTGTGGAGTTTGCAAATGATATCCTTGTCATCTATATGTATTACCACCGTTGAGCCAGATTTCGTACTCAAACATAAGGCTTGTCGGACTCCAAGCAAGGTTGCTTTCCCTTAGATGTTGTACATGATCCCTGTAAGAAGTCCACGCTCGAATCAAACTCACTTTTCATCACACGTTGACCCCCAATTCCGGACTTTTGCCCTCAAATAGACAACACTAATCACAAATTGAAGTGTCCTTGCTTATTTGAGAGACATCGTGCACATTCTCGTGGATCGTGACTTTAAATACATTGACTTTGAATATTTTTCTTCGGGCTCTGCCCAAGTAGGGAGTATTCTTGCCAATCCTAATTCCCGGGTCTAACAATGTCAATTTCCGCCACCAGTTCTTTTGAAAAATCCACAAGTTTCGCGTTTTCCATAGCCACTATAGAATATGGCAGCGCTCCAACCGCATTCGATCTTGTAACAGACCCTCTTTGATGTCACAAATAAATGCCGCCACCATTTACCCGTTTGTGAATGAGGTTGTGATGCGTTTGACCATTGCACTAGTGCTAGTTTCCAGAATAAGTTTAGCTCGATCACATTGAAAAAACAAGTGTTGATTGTTGCTTGGTCTTCTCCACACATCTTGCATCAAAGGATCGATATCGTACCTCTTTCTTGCCGTGAGTTGCGGTTGGAAGCGATTATTCACAACTTTCCAAATAAAAGTGCTTCGATTTGTTTTTGACATCTAGTCTCCAACTTAACTTCTTCACATTATTTTACGAAGTTTTTTCCGCTGCTTGATTCGGAGTTTGTCTACGAGCCTCTATTTCATGGATGAGATAATTATAGAATTTGGTCCACGATAAACATACCGCCGTCGATGCCAAATAAAGTGATCTTTAGTACCATCCAAGATTAATAGGAATACGCAAAATAAGAACATCATCCTCCACACAAAAACATTGAGAAATAAGGCGCTATCATTCGGAACCATCAACGAGTTAAGAGGTCTTTAACCCATGTGCAAGATTAGGGCCATTTTCGGGTTAAGTTTGGTTTGTAGGAGGGTGTTTTTAGGTAGTGAGGAGGGTCCCATACCTTCATAGTTTTCCCAACCCCCATTTGGTACCTTAAGCCCATTAAAAAGTCTTTTTGGTTGTAATCCAACTTTTCTATAACTTAGTCCACTTTTAGGTTCGCGAAGCAGGTCCCTTTTGGATAGTATTTGGCTTTAAGGACTTTGGCCGATAAAAAGGTTTGGTTATGTGACAAGTCTCCACGATTGCTTAGACAACAGAGAGCACCATTAAAGTGATAAATCTTGGAAGCCCAACTCTTCATTTTTGAGCGATCGGTTTTAAGAAACCAGGGATATCTTCGTGACCCACTATTACAAGAAGTCCCCACCAGAATTTGAAGCAAAGCCATACATATTTCTTCACACATGGACAAAGCGATTGAAAGCAATACATCACATAGTTTGGGCACATTAATGACTACTTCAAAAGGACTTCTTTTCGGCTTGATTGACGAGAAAAGTGTTACTCGATTTGTCAACTTTTTTTTTTTTTTGACATTTTCCACAGCAGAATTGAAAGATCTGCATTTATAGTTTTACGATGACCATTGGTAATCCCCATGTTGGAGTGATGATGTTGAAATACCATTCGATGGCGCATATTTCTTTTAAAGGGATGAAGTGTTTTACTACAATTGAGAAGAATTTTTCCGGATTAACTTTTGTTGAAGGCTTTGCAAAATCTTTTTCCAGAATTGTATGAACACTGAGGGCAGAGAAAAAGATGTCTCTGAGAATAAGATAGAATCATCATGAAGAAAGATGCATGAGAATTGGACCCTTTTTGCGACTCACAATACCGTTGAGCAGGGAATTGTTGAGCTTGTCTAATTAAACCGAATAAAACTTGAGAGAGGATAAAAGGTAAGGGGATAGGAGATGTATGCAATCCTCTATTAGGCAACCTGAAAACCCAGAGAACATGCCCATTGATGTTAGAGATAAATACCTTGCCACCCCAACTTTACCAATTTTTACACTTCACCCACCAGACTTTGATTAAGTGACACTTTTGCCCTGAACTATGAAAATTATTACGCTTTACCTATATGGACAATTTTTGCCCAAGTTTATTCTTTAATAATAATGGTTCTAATTATCCTTTTAAACTCGATTTATGACAAATTACTACATAATTATAAATTTATTGCATTTCAATAAACATAAAATTTTACTCCATAATCAATTTGTTTTCGGAATTTTTGAAATGAGAACCACTTATTTTTACGCAGCTTGTTTTATTAGAAGTGGCGTTATTACACTACTTAGATCGATCTCTGCATTCGAGATGTTTTAAATGGATCATCGTCGAGTTTCCACGCCTATAAACTCAACGAGGACATACTCTTTTCAAAGATCTCATTTCAAGTATATTTAAAGTATACAAATTGGGTCTTTAGGCGAAAATGAAAATGATGCATTGCGACCGTATAAGGCGTAACATGCACCCATAAAATTAATAAATCCGCTTAAAATTCATACCTTTGGCCAAGAGCTTGTGCTTGGTGAGATGGCTCGCTGCCTGCCACGATCGGGCAAACAATTCACAACCCCATTTAACTTCAGCAGCGAGGAAAGATGATCTACAAGTTATCCCGGAAGCTCACTCCGTATTTGCTCATCAACGCTTGGTTCGTTTCTACTCCAGGCATATAAGATAATCTTTAAACGGGATAAATTAATAGAACATTATGAACACATGTTGAGTAAGCCTCTTTTATTAAGAACTTGACAAAATATTTATTACGTCGATAATCTTCTTTTGGGAGGAGAATACCATTTAGCCTCTCATTAATGAGGCTTGCACTCGAAAATATATAAACTTAAAACTAAACACTTTAATACAAATTTTCACTCGAATTTTTATTATAAGAAAACTAAGGAAAATGTTCGATGTCCTCAACTTCCTTCAACTCACGCGCATTTATAGAGATAAGTCAGGACTTCAAAGGCGGACTTCAAATCTTGTTGAAATGTAAAATCACGTCCTAACTACGTCATACTCCTGAATTATTTTCTCCAGCTATCTTCCTTTTTCTTTGCGTGACTCGGCCCGTGTGATAGTTGTCGTTAAAAATTTGGTTTTGCGTGGTCCCAGGGATAACGCGTCTTGTAAGCCAGGCCGCTTGTCCTTTCGTTTGCATGGTGCTTGTCGGTCGAGTTTGAGTGGAATCCTTTCCCAGCTCGAGTTCTTTCGGGGCATGCCTAACAAATTCGATCGATCAACGCCCATGCGCCATGTTACATAATTTAGGTAAGTTTCTTTACTTCTTCGGAATCTTGTTCTCCCAGGGAATTCTTCTCTTTGTCTCGAAAAGTTCCTCTGCCAAACCCTGTTTTTTGAACATGTCATTGAATTCGAGGAAGGAAAGATCCGTTTGTTGAATTAAAAAACTTGAATGAATATTTGACTTTGTCCATTTCGAGTTAGACAAACTCAAAGTCACGCTCATCGGTGAAGCTTTTTTCCAAATTGCTCCTACCATTAATGGTACTTCTCCCCGGTGAAGCTGCTAATATTTTTCAAACATTTCCATCCGGTCTTCTAAGTTTGATAAAATGAAAGGCTTCATTAAAGCACTTTCTTTTGGTTGTAAAGCTGCATTGATAAAATCTGAGTTCCAAAATATCTCCCTGGCCAAATAAAAATAGAGGCCATTTGAATGTCGCATCTTTCTTGAGTAATGGGCTAAACACCTTCCTATAATTGCAGGATTGTTTATGAACATTCCGAAGCCAAAATTAACAACCTCAAAAACTTTGAAGTTGTTTCTTGTCTTTGAGGCGTATCTGGAAATCCTTGTATCTTTTCACAATATGGCTTTGTAGGATGATTCAGTTCGTCTATTTCAATTCAGGAATTCAATCTGTCAAATCGCGATCACCACCTTTTTCTCTGAAAGCACTAATCCTTCACTTGTGGCAAACTTGTCGAAAATATTTCCAAGTGTTTGAGATGCTCTTTCATATTCTTTGATGCGATAAGAATATCATCGATATAAGCGAACATGAAGCCGCAATAATCCTTGAAGAGATTATCCGTTTTTCCTTTGATATATCAGGGTGCGTTAGCGATCCCATAGGTATTACGTTCCAAATATAGTGTCTTGTGGTGTGGAGAAAGCTGTGAACTTTTTACTTTCTTCACTCCATTCTAATCTGGTAAAATCAGACTTAATCGAACTTTGAGAATATCTTGGCACCTTTGATACGATTAATAGGATGCTCTCTACTTGGGATATAGTATCCATCGAATTCCAAAATATTTATTAATCCTTTTGTAATTAATAACAAGTCTTGACTTTCCTCTTTTGATTTCTCTATGATTTCTTACCAAGAATCTGGAGGCTGCATTGTAGAAACTCCTGGTGAAATCAACTTAAGGTCAAGATGTTCCTTAAGTATATTTTGAATATCCTCCCGATCCCCCTGTTTATAAGGATTGGTTTGAATCTAACGAACTCATACTCCTTCAACGGTTTAACCTTTAAGGATGTTTTGAGCTCGTTCTTATCCCCTTGTGCCAAAGGATTTCATTGTAATTCCTTTGGATCTTCTTCTTGATATCATCGAGTGATATTTTGTTCTTCAATAGTAACATCACTCTGTGGATTCTCCATTAGGCTCATCATCAACTCAACAATAACCTCGGAGGTACTGCTTCTTCTCCTTGTTTTCTAAATGCATACAAGTCATTATCCCATCATTTTGTATCTTTACGCTTGATCCATATTGTCGAAAGGATAATAATGCATCACAAATCTTCTTTTATAAGCCTTTGATTTAAGATTTGAGTTTAGCTTCATCACCACGCTTCTTTGCAAAAAGTAATAGGCATTTTTTGATAATATGCTTCCCATGATCTCTGGACAATAATCTTATGATCACATAATGTTGTGAAAATAAGTCTTCTTTGTCTCATTCTCTTGTGTAAATCGCTTAAATGTTTGTAGGAAGTTGTTTCCGACAAAACATACGCTCTTTATCATGGAAATAGATTGGTGGCGTCTTCACTTTGTACCGTAGAGTCACAGCGCACCTCCGATCATGATTTACGCTTGTTTAATTCTCGGTAAGGATAAGAATCCTTTTTAGAAATCTCTTCATGCAATGGCTGGTAAATCTTCTCCCATTGATTTAGGAGAAACATCCGAGCTTTGCGATTACATATTCCCGACATCCAAATCAATATAGCGGCAAAATACTCGACTTTATTTATATTGACATATAACATTCAATAAAAAAGTATATGGAGAATGGGCTAGTGGTCATGTGATTTTGTATCTCTTATCGGCCAGTGAACTCCATTCCATCCTGTAATCTTTCCCGAGGTTTATGATCTCGAGAAATTGATTCGATTAATAATGCTTCGGGATTTTCTTTGTCCTCGTGATAGTCAACTCAATTTTATCCATTTTTAGGCTTCTTTGATACCTTCCAACTATAGGTTGTTAGAGATAATATAGGACATCAAATGGAAAAATGTTATCATACAGTGATGTCAAAATATTACTTCAACTTCTCTCCATCATACAGGAATTTAAGCTCTCCTTATGTTTTGAAAACATATGGGATGCGTTTGAATCTGTACTCGGTCTCTTTTCGTCCCAGCGGCTCTTTTGTTTATCATTTTGTCTTGTTGGAAAGACATCCTTAGCAGCCCAATTCCGAGGACTTCGACTTTTGTTGGAAATCGGTTGATCTTGAATTTTCATATCGATCTCATTTTTATAGTTGGAGACTCGATAATCTCCCGGTAGAACCACCACGGCAAAGTCCTCAAAGATTCTTAGGACTTCAATAAATTCCTTTCTCAAGAATATACGAATGATGTGTAGTTAAGAGAGCATAGAAATCTTGTATGTAATCGAGTAAAGTCACATTCGCCTTTTCATCAAATGTATCTTTTAAAATCTTGATGAAGGGTTAGAACTCTATTGAAATCTCGATCTCGGATTGTATGCAATTCTATGATAGACATTAAATGCCAATTTTCCTGCATACAAATTTCTATAACCGCTCAGGCATGAATCCGCTTGAGATTTGAGATTCGCTTGTCCAAGAGGAGCAAAGATTGAGTGATTTAATCTATTCTTCATGAATGTCGCCTTAATAATAACTCTTATGGCTCAATATGAATCCATGAAAGTGTATTGGCACTTCTATACGGTGATTGTGTTTTGATCTCTGGACTTCTCTGTAAGGGACCAAGCGCATCCGATCAAGTTGCGATTGAATTTCCGTGAATGGCAAATTCTCAGGTTGTTACCCTGTGGATAATTTGGTGTTTTCTATTATGAAACCCAATCTTATCCAAAGCCTTTCCATAGCTCCAATTGTAAAACCATCATAAATCAAGCTTTGGATCTTCCTTCATAATTCTCATAAGTCTTATGAGAAATCGTAGTGTGAGAGAGGAATCGACATATCCTTGGCCGTCTGTTTGAAGAATTTCTTCTTCACTCACGATTACGAACTAGATTCACTTCCATCAAGTCGGAATCTCATTGTAAAAATCCTTTGACACCCTCAGATTAATCCTGCTGGCGCAGAGCTCCTTTGTCCTTTATGATTGTTTTCCGACAGGCTTGGCTTTATCGCGCCCGGGAATCGGCCTAACCCCGCCAGCGCTAGGCCCTGTCCGCCTAGCACTTTTTACAACATTGGTGAGAATAGATCTCTTCTTCGTAGATGCTTTCATCCGGGGTAGATCTGGTGTTACACTGTATAAGATCTTGATAGTAGACAATCTCTTCGATTTTACGGTGTAGCTTTTAACTATCGACTCCTCGTTTTTGATTCGGGAAAACTGGTTTGAGATATGCCCTCTTGCTCCACATGTCCAGTAATTACAATCTTTGAAACTTTCGTTAGCTCGGGTGTGAGCTTGCACGAAAGTTTTTCTTCAGGGATTCTTTGGTACTTTCTTGATTAGAACTTGATGAGGAAGCTCTCTGTAGTAATGGTCTTTGCCACGATTTGTAACTTTGGGCCTTTTGTTTTGACCAAAACCTTAAGTCTCGTGAAGACCCTTTTTCCGGGGAATCACTTCCAGCACGTATGGATGATTTCTCTCCTTCTTTTCTTATGCCTCGTGGTTGACCTCCCACACGAGTTGGGATGTCATCATCATTGCAACATAGATGAGCAGTTTTGTTAATTCTGCGTAATATCTTATAATTCCGTAAAGTGTTAGTGCGATGGCACCATTGGATAGTTTAGCGCGGAAAAGGATTCTTTCAAGCATCGATATCTAAATCATTTTGCACTCTTGTATTCCCCGATAAGCATTTCTCTCCGAGGGACTCGGTATTTTCACAAAAAGAATAATTCGAAACATCTTTATCTTCCCCTTGGACTTCCATTGGTACTCGGTGAATAACTGATATATTCATCAATATGACAAATATCATGTATTCGAGCGATGAGGGCTTGTTTATATATTTTTCTTTTTCTTCTTCCAATCCCTCAAAATAGCATGCGCCGATAAAATGGATTTTGAATAATTTTGCCATATTATTGACAATTCCTTTCAATGACTCTCCCGGTTGTAGCGGTGCTTTCGCACTCCGAGTCATATCCCATGCAATCTTTGAGATCTTGAAGACTCATCTCGAGGTAAGATAAATCCGTCGCCGTAAGATCGAAATTTTCTTTGTAATCCTCATTCTTGGCGTGATCATCAATAAGGACTTCTCGATTTTTAAAATGCGGGATATCATTTAGCATCAATCCATATGGATGTATCGGATCAGGCTGCGATTTTCCATAAGGCGTATTACAAAAGATTTGGCCTCTGAAATGTTGGCGAGTTCTAAAATACCAGGAACTCCTCTTGTGGTAAAATCTCCGTGCGGCATTGGTTCTTCTCCATGATTTGAACTGAACTTTCTACAATGTTAGGATTTTTTGGTGATGGTGGAGGTGGTCTTCCCAGTGTTGGTCAAGCGTAACCAAAGTTGATCCATCTCCCGTGTTCATCTTTAAATCTACATTCCTAATCTGCGAAGGATTAACAAAGTCATGTAGATCTTTAAGATTAATCTTCTCCATATCTATCACTTTTTAGTTTATGATGGATTTTCCTTTGATGATCGTAATGAGCTTTTCATCGTCTGTCATCTTCGCACAACTTTGGTTGGTTTCCGTTTAGTGTAAATAGATCTGTTCCAAAATCAACGCTTCTTTCTCCGAAAGAACGGTGATCCTCGATTCATAATCGTTTCGTTTAGAATATCATGAAGGATTTCAAGAGTTTTCTTCGATATTTCACCATCGTCTCCATTTGGTTTTGGATACGATGAACTTGTGTTGGTAGATGATTATGGCGGTTGCCATAATTACGCACCATCTTACGAACCTCTCTAAGATATTTTGAGAACTTAGATGTATCTCGGAAGTATCTCGTTCCATTTTGGTTCTCCATCGGGAATAATGATTTTGATGGGCATTTTCATGGGATTTTCGCCCGACGATTCATGGGATCGACATATAATATCTAATTTCTTGTAAAAAGCTCGGATAATATGCCTCTTGTCTTCCATAGTGTCCGAGGTTTCCCTAAGAAGCTCTTGCAAGTTTCTTTTCAACATATTGGTTGTTCCAATATGCTATCTTGTCTGGTGTTCTTGTGCACGTACATCGTCAAAATTTGTGATATGTAAATGTATAGTAGACATCTTGGACAATTGTCGAATCCATTTCTTAGAGAAAATTCTCCTCACAAATTGTTAATTACATAAATGTAATAAATATAACTTAAAGTTCTTAATAAACCTAGCTCTGCCATTTTCAAGGATCGCAAGACCTTGAGGAGTAAATGTATAAAAATACAATAAAATCTATAACTAGGTAGTAAGTGCAACAACTTTAAAGTTTAGAGGTAAGCGAAAACCAACTTTCATGAAACTAGGGTAAACGGAATTTAAGGCAAAGTGCAAAATTTTGTAAAGTTGAGGTGGTAAAGTATAACCTTTCAAAGTTCGAATGTCTAAGTGTAAAAACACGAATAGTTTGAGGGGTTAACTTTTTTTATCCCACTTGCTATTAAATGAGAATGAGGCATATCAAATACAAGTTGAGATCCGTTGAACAAATTTCCAAGCAAAACCATTTTAATCAACACGGATGTAAGGAACCTCCATTCAACACGATCATGAGCTTTTGACATGTCAATTTTAATTCCATGAATGTTTTTCCTTCTCTACACCCGTTAAGATAGGGAATGCATTCATGAGTTAAAGGACAACATTATCAATAATTTGCCGACCGGAGCGAATGCATATTGGTTATCACTAATGCAATGATGAAGAACATGTTTTAATCTATTGACAAAAGAATTTTGGAAATCACCTTGTATATGACACCACACAGGTGATAAGTAGAAAATGGGCAATAGATGTTAGATTTTGACTTTAGGGATAATAGTAATCAAAGTATGGTCTACACTTCTAAGCATTTTATTGAAACAAAGAAATCTTTCAACAACACAAAGTTTCGTAGAGATAATATGCCCAAAAGTGTTGAAAAAGGAGAGGATTCATACCCTCCAAACTAGGGGCTTTGTTGGGATGAAGCTAAAAGAGAGCTTTTATTTCAATTTCCTCCACTTGGCTAGTGAGAATCTGGTTCATTGTGGGCGAAATAACTCTGCGAATCCCTTCCAAAATGTTCTTTGTGCGGATGAGGTGGGAGGAATGAAAGAGGTTCTTGTAAAAATCCGTTATTTGATTTAGTTTCCTCATGAGCATTGCAAAGCGATTACCATCGGCCCTTGAGGAAGAATTTCAATGCGGTTCCCTTCCTTCATGCGATGCGGGTGTGGAAAAATCTAGAGTTTTGTCACCTTCTTTGAACTTGATTAATTCTAGCCTTTTGACTAGAAAGTGGCTATTAGGCTTTGTGAAGTTTGGGCCAGGCAGGTCGGCCCTTTGATTTTGAAGTCGGGTCGCGAAATTGTTGGACCAGCCCATGCATACAATCTATGTATAAAAATTCAGGCGGCCCAAACAAGTCGGGCTAGCCGGCTCGTGGGCCATTCAGGCCCAGGAGCCAAATAGGCCCGAGCTTTTTCGGGCACGAAAATTTTGACCCTGCCCAAACTCGGTGGATTTTGCCACCTCTATTTTTGACTCAATAACTTTCCTAATCTCTATAAGCTTTGGCCAAAACTCCTCTAAGGTGAGTCCATTCTTTCAATCAAAATTAGTACATTGGTGTTTGAGGTCATTCAACTTTAGATTTGCACTTGTCAACTATTTTTGCGGAGTTGATTCTTTGGCTTTGTTTGATTGATGAGCTCAATCGCAGTGTGATTTTCTTCTAGATTTGAAAGGGAGGATGCAGTAATTTCTTTTTGCCAAGCTTGATCAATGACTTCTATACCATCCCGATGAATCCGCTCTTGTCAATGTAAATCTTTTCTGGATTTTATTCAGCAAGTGCATTTTCAAGAAAAAGAAAGCGTGATCTGAAGATTGTTTCTCAACATGGTGAACAAGAGCTCGAGGATGTCTCATCGGCCATTGTGGGGAACTAAAACCTATCAATCACTTCCAAAATCCTTCGCCTTCCAGGTGTGGCCCATGTAAATGGATGCCCCGTAAATATAAATTCTCCCGTTCCATGTCATCAATGAAAGCATTAAAATCAACAAAGCTAGGAATACTCCTAATTACGCTCCCCACTTTTTTCCTCATTCCATGTTAAATCATTGAAATCCTCCTAAAACCCACAAATCCCATTTACTCTTACAACTTCTAAAAATCTCCATTGATCCTCTCTGAATACTCTATTTGTACTAGCATAGACAAATATGGCCCAAAAGTTTCTGTAAAGTCCTCCCACTTGTACTCCATTTCAACAGAACTAAGAACATAAGTGTTAATGATTTTGATACTATTTGACCACATAACCAAAAGACCGTCATTTTTACCCAAAGGTTCAACACGCACCACCTATCCTCGAATCTTAATCTTCATTAAACGAGACTTAACAAGTCCATTTGTTTTTTTGTTTCACCAAGAACACCGAATCAGGATATGGAGTCGATGGAATCCTTGAGTTGGGGAGGTGTAGAGGAGCCTCCCAATCCTCTACAATTCCACATGAAAACATTCATTGATAACTTTGGGCCCAATTAAGTGGCCACCCCACCTTTTCATTAGAGAACTTGTTTTCTTCAATCATCACAGAGCTTTTTGCCTTCTATGATTTGCAAACATTTGACATCATCTTCATCAATGAGCTTAAAGTTTCTTTTCCTCCCAACATTAACGTCGCTTGCTCTCCTTAGGGACTTGAATCTCCATTAAGGAATTCTTTGTTCTTTACGGGGTTCGCTTTATTAGTCGGATTTCCTTGATCAATCACTACCTCATTTTCCTTATCCCACACATGTCTATTTTCCTCATGGTAAGTTTGGTTCACCTTTTGTTTGTTTTGTTCGCGGGGGTGATCTTACTCTGTTGGATCATCTTAATATTCCTCACTCTTGATCAATCGTCCGCAATCAATTTGCTATTCTCTTTCGTAGAGCACTCACTCACGATTCTTGTTTCATTGGTGATGGTGATATTCTCTATATTCTTATTCTCTTGGGGTTTCTTTGTTCTTCACGTAATCATCCTCCTCTTGATGTTTTTGTTGTTCCCTATGAATGGCCGATTTATCTTAAATCGATTTTATTTATCCTAAAAGTCAACCGCTCTCAACCATTCGCCAAATTGGCCTTCTTCACATTTATTCATAAAGGTCCTCTTTCCTATATCTTGACACCCCGATTTTCGTATGCCCAATCCTTCCACAATAAAAGCGAAGTTTTGAAGGTTTTCGTATCGGAAATCAACCAACAGGCTTAAATCCTCAAGTTTGACATTAGTTCTCTCAAAAAGAAGCTTCTCCGGATATGTTTGCCTTTATAGCTCCCATTTTTCGGGTATGACAACATAAGTCAATTTCCGGAACTTATTTCTAATTTCCCATCTCGTTTCCTGAGCCGGTGAAAAGGTATGTTCCGAGTTGTATCATAAATCCATTTGAGTTGAAAACTCGAATCTTCCAATAAATTTTTGACCATTCTCGTAGCACAAGGTATTGACTATCAAAGCTCAGGTTTTACCATCACAAACCATAATCTTATCCTCTTGAAGCGAAAAACGAATCGAAATAGATTTGCTCCAATTTAACGAATTGAAAAAGCCTCATTTGTTTGCGGATGTTCATTATGGTACTCTAAACCCAAGGAAGCTAAATTTTTTAGTCCCAATTTTTTTTCAATCGAGGCTTTTACTTTCCGATCTACTTTTTCTTGTAGGGTCCCAGGGGTGTGAAGTAAGGTTTAGAAGGGGATTGAATAAACCTTACCAAATTTTTCGATTTAGTCCTTTTAAAATAATTCAATGAGTTGACTCAAATAGATGTGTCCTTGATGGACATGCTAAGTTGGCTTTAAACTAAGTTACCCACTTTCAGCAGATTCGATGCATTTTGTTGATAGTATAACTTTCATTTGCTTAAACCAAATACTTAACTTGGCTGATTGGTTTTTAAGGCGGAAGACTTAACACCATTTGATTAGATTTTAGCTTGTTTTAAATACTTGATTTTTAGCACTTGGTTATTTATCGGTTGGATAACAAATATAATACTTATTAGATATAAATTGAATATGCGGGAAAGTAAATTTCTTTGAAAGTAAATGACACAAATATTTTTATAGAGGTTCGAAGATGTGGTAATTCTTCTAATCTCTCTTCTCCAACTCTGGAGGAATCTACTATGTGGATCAGTTTCAAAGCGGTGAACGTGCAGAGACGGACGCCCGATCACCACATTTTGGCTTTTCAGCGACTAAAGCTTCTTCACGGGGCATCTGCGCACTTTTGCTACTTTAGCTCACTTCTCAAGTTCTTGGATTTGATCACGAAGCCCTCCAACAAACTTGATAATGGTTCGACTTGAACCTTTCCACAATCTTATCTTGGAAAGTAGACCCCTTTTATTTCTTCAAAGTTTTCCTCTTCAATGAGTTTTGAAGTTGTCTTTCCTTCACAACTTGTGTTGGATCGATTTCCTTCGAGTTTCGAGGCTTGAGGAATTGCTTGAATGTTTATGAGAATATAGCGGGTTAAATGCTTGAATATTGCTTGCTTGTTCGTAGTTCGGGTAACCTTTTTCTCAATAACTTCCTCGACGCTTTTATAGTGCACATTTGAAATTTTGCCCATTGAAGAGATAAGCTAATTTCAATTGTCACTTGTATTCGATGGCTTGTCTTGATGCCGCGATCCATTAAATATCTTGCGACATTGCAAGTGCACGACCACGGTGCGATGTTTCCCATTGGTTCATTCCTTTTGCACTGGTCAGGACTAACACTTTATACGTATGACTTTGACATATTACTATATTGAGTAATATTCTTGACTTTAATCAACGGATCCAAGTCAGTTTGTCTTGACTAGACCACGATCCTTTACCCAGGTGACTTGAGTCGACTTCAATCATTGGATTGACTTAAGCGCTCACCGTCACTTCAACATGTAGACTTGGCTTATTGAGTTGACTTGACGGACTCTTCTTATAGTTGTTCCCGGTGACTCTTGATCCGATCCTTGACTTCCTTCATGGCCATACTGGTGACACACAACGAGTCTTCACATAGTCCTTGATTGACTTCTTGTAATCTTCAGCATAAGCCCGACTTGCCTTAACTTTTCATACTATCTATTACAATACAAATTACACGAAAAATGGGGTGCCAACTTCCTAGTTTAAGTTTTACATGGTATCATCAAAATCTACTCAATAAATTTCCTAAAAATTTCCCCCTTTTTGATGATGCCAAACTTAAAATAATTTAAAGAAAGTAAACAACAAAGATCATACTGAACAATCGATAACAAAAGAATGTATGCTTAAATGGATCATTTTATTGATCATAGCATTCTTGTCCTTTACATTGTTTACATTCGGTATCAAAGCAAAATAAATGTATACATGTCAAAACATAGTATATCTAAACTAAGATACATAAAGAGTGAAAATTACGGAAATTCAATAAACTTATTAGAAGACTTACATAGATGTATTCACAACAAAAATACACGAAGGGGTTTGTAGCAACACTTCAACGCCTTTCTTCTTTCCTTTCTCTTTCTTCATCGACTCTTCATTTTTGTTTGGATCATCCTTTTTCTCTTTCCTTCCCTCTTCTTCTCTCTTCTTCTTTTCGTAGGCCCGTTTGGCGGCGAGGTCATCCCTTTGCTTCCTCTCGAGCCATTCTCTAGTTTGTCTTAAATTCTCTTCTTCTTGCGCCTTTGCGGCTTGAGCGTTCTTCCTTTCAACCTCTCGGTTGGCAAGTGATCATATCCAACCCGATAGATAATGCATTTCTTCTCGGGATCCACATACGATACATCTTTTGGTTTTGGTCGAGGTAAGAGCCTCTTCCACCACTACTTTTTTCCTCTGCACGACTCGACTCTTCCCTGCGGGAGTGTCTTGTCTTTGAGTCTTCTCTTTCGGTAGGTGTGCTGGAGTCTGCTTATCGAACCTTCTTTACACAAGGCTAACCTTTCTCCCAGTACAAATCCCAGGCTTGAGACAGAGCCATTCCTTGGAAGCAGCCTTCTGATTCAAGAGTTTTAAACTTCTCAATTGATCTAGGCTCAGATCCATCATCAGGTATTGCATCCTGGTCGCTTTCCGGTTGGAAGACCACCACATTGTTTCATGATCTCTCACGACGCGAGCATCTTGCTTTTCAGCTAACTCCTCAAATCCAGCTTCAATGACCTTTCTTTTGTCTTTCATGGACACTGCAGCTTTCTCGATAGGTAAGGTCACAGGGAGTTTGCTTAGAATAAAGGCAGTGACATCACTCAGCTGAGGGGTTTCAGCAAACATCAGCTTCAAGTATTTCAAACTTCCTTCCCCCTTAGCCATGTCACTTCCTTTCTTCAATTTTTCTTCTTTCAAACCCTTGAGGGACTCCTCTTCCCCCTTTTTGGCATCATTACCAAAAGAGAGAGGTATCCCAGGGAACATTCCTCCAAGGATAAAGTCTAGTCAGCTAATAGTTGAGTTGTGCTTGGAGTCTGCTGCATCATACGTTGTTTGAAATTTTGAGCATGTGGCCTTTGACTCAGCTGATACGATCTTCATTTCAGCCACGAGGAGACTGAATTTCTCATTCATGATGTTCTTTCTTCACCACTATGCCTCTTAGATCGGCTGTGAGAGTGGCATCTCGATTGTCGAAGCAAGTCGAGAGAGGGTGATGGCGTTCCATCTTCTCAATCTCTTCGCGATTTTCTTAAAGACGTCGCGGAACTCGGCTTGCACATTAGATTCATCGATGGCCATTCTGCGTCAAAATTGAAGTATCTAGAACAATCATTAATACGTGGGAATAATGGATCTTCCTTATGGTGTATCTCCTTTCTTGTGATTGTCTATTCTTCTAATTCAGGCGAGATCTTTGGAGAAGGAAACATGTCTTGGAATGTCATCGCGCATACAATAGGAATTTCTTATTGCTCAGTGCTTGCGATGGCGCAGCGTTCATTAATGCCTTGCGGCATGACTTCATTGGCAAGGGTCACAAGCGGGAACTGTGGCGAGTTGTGGGAGTCGTTCTGCTGCATTTTGTGGGGCTACGTAGATGACTCGATTCTAATTTGGGGCATTTGAGATGTTTTGGCCATCTAAGCGAGGCCTCGTCTATCTTAACGACTTCCTCGGTCTTAGTGGGTTGTTCCAATTGAGTAAACTTGTCCTCGATTTGTATCATCAACTTCATCGGAGGATGATGAGATCGTGGAGTTGGCACATCATCAAAATTGAATCTCATAAGAGTCGTTTTCTCACTGACTAGGCTGTGAGATTTGTGAACATCCTCAGTTGTGTCCATCGTAGGATTATCGTGTTGAGTGGACTCGGCTTCATCTTCCGATCCCAAAAATGATGTAGCAATGTTTTCTTGGGAGTCTTGAAGGGCACCAATAACTTCTAACCTGGTAGCACCTTCAATTTGAGGATGTTCTCAATTTTATCATCTTTACCAAGGAAGTTTCAACCTCCAGTTGGCTTCAATACCCCAAAGATATCCTTTGTTGCATGGCCTTCTCGCAATCCCTTGACGGTCTCAACTGTCTTAGGGTCTTCTATACTCCCTTTGGAGACTGTTGTCATAGGGTCTTGGACATTGGCATCGGAGGAGTCTCAACCCCTTGAATTGCACTTTCGGAGCCAGTGTTAGCTGGGGCTTCACCATCCTTTGCCTCAAATTTGTTGGGCGACTTCAACACCTATGAAGAGTACCATGCACGGGGTGCTTGTTTTAAACTATATAAGACCTTCTTAAGTTTATAAACATCATTTGGCCTAGAAAAATTTTCAAACCCGGAGGTTGTTTTACATAGACTTCTTCTTGAATAAACCATTTAGAAAAGCGATTTAACATCCATTTGGTAAAGCTTGAAAATTTTAAAACAAGAATAGGCAAGTAAAATACGAATAGCTTCTAAACGTCTTTGGTGCAAAAGTTTCATCATAATCAATACCTTCTTCTTGACAATAACCTTGAGCTACTAACCTTGCTTTGTTTGAACAATATTGCCTTGGTCATCGAGTTTGTTCGAAATACCCGTTTTTGTACCAATAATTGTTTGTGATGGAGGACAAGGTACCAATTCCCAAACATCATTCCTTTCAAATTGATTCAATCCCCTTGCATTTCTAAAAACCAATCCTCATCTTCAATAGCTTTCTTAGCATTTTTATGCTCTTTTTGAGATATAAGAGCTTTCTCGGCAAATTTTCTTCTAGTCATCACTTTATCAAGGGGATCACCAATAATGAGATCTTTTGGGTGATCTCCTTAAACTTCAATGCTGCGGGAAGATCCAGAATTATCACCTTTCTCTTCTTGAGGAACATTTGAGGTTGAAGGTTGATCATTTTGAGCATCATCTTGAACAATTGGTTCAATAATATCCTCTTCATCCTTTCATCATTGGGTATCCTTTCAACACGGAGGCTTCATTGAATTTGGCATGGATAGATTCTTCAACAACCATACTAGTCTTATTGTAAACCCGATATGCTTTGCTCTTGATAAAGTACCCCATAAATATTCCTTTATCGGCTTTAGGATCAACTTTGTCCAATTGATCCTTAGTATTTAAAATAAAACACTTACATCCAAATATTTTGAAATAACTAATATTTGGAGTTCTTCCTTTCCTCATATGGTGCTTTATTCAATTTAGGACAAAGATAAATACGTAGCATGCGGTACTTACGGCTTTGGCCCAAAAATATTTTGGAAGTGAAAATTCATTGAGCATAGACCGACTCATTTCTTGAAGTGTTCGATTCTTCCTTTCGGTGACTCCATTTTGTTGAGGTGTTCTTGGAGCCGAAAAATTGTGAGCGCATCTTTTGGTTTCACAAAAGATTCTAAATTCTCCATCAAATTCACCACCTCTATCACTTCGAATAAACTTGATAGTATCTTCATTTTCATTTTCAATAAGTCTACACAACTTAACAAACTCATTAACGACATCGCTTTTATTTGCAAGAAAAATAGCCCAAGTATATCTAGAAAAATCATCGACTATAACAAAGGTGTAATGTTTTCCACTTAAACTAACCGTACCAATATCCCCATACAAATCAAAGGTGAAGTAATTGTAGGGGTTTGGTTGTGGAAATTTCATTTTGGGCTTAAAACTACTTTTAACTAATTTGTTCTTTTGACAAGTGTCACATAAGCAAGATTTTCAAAATTCAATTTGGGTAGTCCTTTTACATGTTGGTTTTGTAAATAGTTTACAAATTTTGTATCAACATGTCCAAGTCGCTTTATGACATAGACTAGTTAAATCATTATTGGCGACAAGACAAGAAATATTTTGACTAACCAAATCACTTGTGCAAATTTTGTAAAGATTGCCTTTTCTATTTGCTTCACAAATAAATTCATCATTTTTAACAATAAGGCATTATAATTTGAATCACAAAGTTGGCTAACACTTATCAAATTAAACTTAAGCCCTTCAACATAAAGAGCATTACTAAGAGAGAAAGAAGAGTTACAAATTTCTCCATTTCAAAGAATTCTTCCTTTGCCATTCCCGAACATGACCATACCTTCTTCTTGGAGCTTGATGTTGGTAAAAGTTCTCTCCTTAGGTCATATGGCGCGAACACCGAGTCCATGAGCCATTTTGAATCCTCCATTGTTGTTATAGCCCCTATTACCTACAAATGAATTATTTTTAGGTACCCTATAATTCGGGGTCCATGGGGTTAGCTTTGAGAGACTTTTGGGTATCCAAAAATAGCTAAAGTTATTTTTCAATTTACAATGAGTAGCATAATGTCCAACTTTACCACAATAAAAGCAAATAAGATTGTGAGAACTACTAGCACGTACGAAAGTCAGACCTTGGTCATTTTTCTTGAAAGCATTTTGAAAAGGTTTGTAACCAAGTCCTGATTTTGAATGCTCACCTCTTTGTGCATCTAAAATTTTTGTAACTTTATCCGTGCTTAAATTAAACCGATGCACATTCTTTTTCAAATTTTCAATATTATTTGTGAGCATTTGTTTTTCGGTTTCAAGGACTTTTGTAAGAGTAATAGCATGAGCATGATCAAGAGATTCATAAGAAATAAACAATTTATCATTTCCGAATTTAAGCTCTTTATACTCCTTTTTCAAAGTCTAATATTTAGCAATCAAATTTTGAAACTAATTTTGCAATTCATCAAAATCACATTGTAATTCATCAACTAAGGAAGAAGTTGAAGAGTTGAGTGTACCTTGTTATTTTCATCGTCTATGGCCATAAGACCATGTTCGGTTTTCTCTTAAATCAGGATGTGGCGAGTAGTTCATCCCAGTTTTAACATACGCATTTTAGATCCTTCTTCTTTGGAAAAGGCTTTTTCTTCTTTTGCTCCTCCTCCGCTAGTTTCGGGCAATCGGCTATGAAGTGCCCAGATTTTCCATATTTGAAACATGAGTTGTCTCTTGGTTTTCTTGCCTTATTTTTATTCACAAATTTTGTAAATTTCTGGACAAGTGCGGCCGTCTCCTCATCATCGTCGTCACTAGCATAATATACATTATTAGAAGAAAATGCTAAGCCTTTAGGAATATTTTACGTACCCAATTGAGAGGTGGATGGTTTGGAATTTTTCCTCTCTTTAAGATAGACTTCATATATGAGGAGGTTCCCAATGAGCTCATCGAACTTGAGTGTTTCGAGATTTTGTACTTCCATGATAGCCGTCACCTTTTCGGACCATGAGCGGGAAGAGCGTTCAATACCTTAGTCACCTTGTCTTCTTCGGAGATGACCTTCCGAGAGCCACAAGAGGATTGACAATGTTGTCAAGCCTTTCCACCATTTTGATATGCTTTCGCCATCATGCATATTGAAATTTTCAAAGTCTTTCACAAGCATTGTTTTCTTGCTTGCTTTACTTTCTTTGTGCCCTCATAAATGGTTTCTAATTTTTCCCATACTTCATGTGCGGACCTTATTCCTTGAATATGGTTGTACTCGATGTGATGAGTGAACAATGTAAAATATTAAAGGCCTTACCATTTAGAGAATGACTTTCTTATTGTTGTCGTCAAATTCTTGAAAGTTTTGAAAACCAAGGTGCCATCCTTCAATTTCTTGGTTGGTTGATCAACCCCTTCAATAACGGCATTCCATATGTCAAATCTGCACCCCTTGTAGAAAGCACTCCATTCGGTCTTTCCAAAATGCGTAGTTGTTGGCGTCGAATAGCGGTGGCTTGTTGGTGGGGCGCGGTGGTGGTAGGATTCGTTTGTTGCCATGGATCTTTCCTCTTTACTCGCGATGTGAAGCGAGCTAGCAAAGAGTTTGGCTTGGATACCACTTGTTAGTCAGTGGCTACGATAATCTAGAGGGGGAGTGAATAGATTATGTCGATTTTTCGAGTTTTGCCCTCTTTTTCGAATATGAAGATGATATCAAGAATATAAATGCAGAAAATAAACAACAAACAATGATTTATAGAGCTTCACCCCACCTTGGGACTACGTGCTCTACCACCCCAATATCTCCGGGATGGATTTCGAAAAAGAAAAAGAATTTTATTAATAGTTACCACAACTATTACACCACCACCTTTGAAGATTACCACAATCTTCTTACAACACCTCTTAGAAGATTACCACAATCTTCTTTCACCTATGAAGAGTACCACACTCTTCAACACCTAATATCACCCAAGTGTGCTCTTACCACAAGAACAACAACAAGGATATCTTGTTTTGGATGATTAATAGAATTCAAGATTACAACTCGATAATGAAGTATACAACCTTTGAGTGCAAGTGTAATCAAGAATAGAAGCCTAGACCTCAAAATGTGCAAGTGCAAGAGCTTAGGCTATTACAACAAGAAATTTGACAATGAAGAACAAAGTGTTTGCTTGTATGTATTTGCTTGTGTTGTTGTGTTGTATCTTGTTGCTTCAATGCTTCCTCTATTTATAGGAGAGGTCTTGGATTGATTTCCAGACATAGGATCCTTCTTGGAGATTGATTTCTACAAAAAAATGCAATTAAAATCAAGATTATAGTTGTAGAAATCAACCCCTAAAATGAGGAAAAGTTGTCCGGAGCTCAACGGATAGTTTGTTGTCAAAAACATAGGGAGGACCATGGTCGAATAGAAATAAGAGTTTGAAAATAATCACACAAAATAACTCAGGGTGACCGGTCGACATGGGGTCCAATCGATCGAACCCTACCTAGACTTGTTGGCCCTATAAAAAATCAATATAGAGAGTTTGCAAAGTTTAGACCAATCTTGAGAGGTCGGCCGACTGTGGAAAAAATCCAACCTTCTCGTTTCTGTTTCAAAAATCAACTTCAGACACGGGTTGCCCTATAGGGCGACCGATCGAACACGAGACAGAAGTATTGTCCAATTTTTGTCAAAAATAAACTTCGAAAAATACTCCGAAAAATTAGTAAAAACATTTTAAATCGATTGGGAGTATTTGGACAATATTTAGGAACATTGTTTTGGTGTAAAAACACATTAAAATAAAATCATCAATATCATGATAAAATTATTTATCTAACAGACATTTCAGCTGAGACAGACTCAACTGTCCGAGCTTCGTCAATGTCACTCTGTTGTTTTTCAGATTCTTTCTCACCTTCGTCTCCTAACTTCATTTGGTTTGTCTCCACAACTTCCTCCAACATATTTGTGGTGGAGAGTTTCCACCTCGGTGGCACACCGGTGAGTGAATAAAGTAGGTCATTCTGCTCCAGGACACGCGGCTTTTCCCTGCGGTGTACGGTAGCGGGCGGGAATGTTAAACACTTTCTTCAGGGGTAGGCTTAGCTTGGGGGCCCAAAGTCCCAGCTTCATTGCCATTGCCCTGGGAGCCATCAGTCGAATGCATTGGGGACGTGGTGGCGGCTATTGTTGTAGCAATTTGTTGCGCCACTCCCAAGGGATCGTCTACTTGAGAAGAGTTTGGGAGGACTCTCCTGGACCTTCTAATAAGCTTAGTACGTGCATGGCTCTGGATTCCTTCATAGCTTCTTTGCATTCGACAACTTTGCTACAGCGCCCAGGATCCATGTCTTCATCACTATCTGTGAATTACGGAAGATGTTCGTAAGTATGCTCTAGGCGCTTTGTGAATGTGCACATCTTAGATTTCTCCAAGGCTCGGGCTTGGTGGCGGCTCTCTCATTCTCCTCCTCCTTAAGAATGCGAAAAATGTCCAAACAGTTAGCTTCATTCGGGGCGGTCGAACATCACCAACACCAAAGAATCGAAGAAGCTCTTCTCTTCCTCGATGAACTCGGGCGAGTGAATGCATCCTTGAGTGATCCGGCTTCTATGCCCTCCATTCCTCAAGCACCTTTGAATGTCGGGGTGGCGGAGAGTACATAATCACATCATCATAGTCATCATCGACTTAATCTCCAGTTTAGAAATGGGAGGTAAGAGACCTTGCTCTTCCTCGGATGCGGCGGCCTCATCGATTATAGGAGGGGAGACAACTTTTTCAACAACGGACTGTTGTCTCATTTGGCCGCAATAACTTCCTCAACTGGGTCTTCCGCGGATCTCTCTTGATTACCATCAATAGACTGCTTTGATACATCGACAACTTCACGAGATCGCTCTTCTTGATCACCGGCGAGTCTCGGTTTTTTTTCTCCGGTGATACAGTTCATTTGTCTTTCCAAGCTCGGATCGCTGTACCGTTTCTTCCTGGATGGAAGCAGGGGAACCTCTGGTTCAACATTCTCAGGTTCCTCAAAAGTGAAAGCATTTGGACTTTTCTTAGAGGCAACTGCCTTTCTTGACTTGGCAGTCCTCTTCTTCTTTACGATAGGGGAGGGCATATGGTGTTCTCCTCTATCTCGCTATGAGCGGGAATCTCATTGCATGGGTAGGAGCTTTGGACTTGGGCTGTGGGAGCGGGGATTTCTTTGATTTGGTTGTGGGGCGGGAGCGAGGCTTGGATACCGCACTTTCTTCTTTGGTAGAGGGGTCTCAATTGTGTCTTGAGGATCGGTGACTCCCTCATTTTGATATCGCCCTTCCAGCATGAGCTCTCTCTTGGGCCTTTGAGAGGTTTCCTCTGAACATCTTCTTGTTGACA
Organism: Rehmannia glutinosa; assembly: GCA_016081115.2. Classification (NCBI taxonomy): domain Eukaryota; kingdom Viridiplantae; phylum Streptophyta; class Magnoliopsida; order Lamiales; family Orobanchaceae; genus Rehmannia; species Rehmannia glutinosa. Next base: position 29,409,206 of record CM071926.1, read on the forward strand.
TGGAAGGGTTTGCCATGGCGTAATGCAATTCCCTTCACCTCCATAAGATGGCCAATAACCAGGCCATAGCCCAAAGAGCATCCAAAGGACCCATCCTCCTTGAAGGTCTTATTCAGCACATTTTGGCAGAGTCTGCTGTAAACAAACTCAGCCAGTTGACTTTCTTTTCTTACATGATCGCAACCATCACGACCAGCTTAGTTTTGGACAGCTGATTGAAGCTTCCAAATTTCATGTCAACACACTTAGAGACGACATCCATCAGCTTGTAATAGTCGTCTTTCAACGATTCCTTCTTGGCTGTGTAGACTACTTTCGCAGAACACTCAGGCTTGACAACTTCTTTCCAAGCCACAGCTAAGTCGACATCTGCTTCGGTGATGTCCTTCAAACCTCCGCGGACAAAAACGAGTGCTTTCGGCAAGGTCTTTGGCATTGAATTTAATGACCTTCTTTGTGACGATGAAAGACTTGATTTCATCATCCCGCACCGGCGTTCACATAAAACATAGCGACCTCTTGAGAGTACGTATGAGTGAACTCCATCGTCAAAAATTCCTTCAGTGGACTTCTCCAACATCTCAACTATTTTCTTGATTAGGGTCTCTTCGATACCCTGCTTGATCATCCCTTCAAAATCCATTGAAGAACCAGTGTGGATTTGCTTTGAGAGCTTCACGAAATCGTATTTTTGAGCCATTTCAGACGTTTCTACCGATTGAAATAAGAAAAACTTGCTTGAGAAAAACTAGGGTTCGCACAAGGTTTCAGAGAGAGAGTACTTCCTTTGCTTGAAGATGAATAGTTCACGTAAGGAGAGAGAAATGCAAAGTTTCGTATATAAGGGACATGAAAGGACGTTTTTCGGATTTTGAAATTTTTGATCAAAATCAACGGCTAAGATTAGAGCTTCAAAACCGCATTTAATTCCCCGCATTAAATGCAGCTGCATTTATATCCAATCATATGGTTTCTTTGTGCGGCTTTTATCGTGGGAGTTATTATTACGTTGACGTCATCCTTAAAAACATTCCCACTTAATTAAAACGACTGCGTTTTTGTCACTTAGCTCATAAATGATTCAACTTATATCCAAAGTGACTTAACTATGCTTCTCTTTTCTCATGAAGTAACTCATTTGTCGGCTAATTCAATCTGAGATGACTTCCCGATAAATTTGTTTCACTTGGCTGAAATGTGAAACTTCCCCTTTTTCATTTTCTCATCTTTTTATTTAGTCTGCTGAGTTTTCTAACTCAGCTCAATTAACCCTAACTCATTCTTGAGCTCTTCAAATCTTAATTCACATAATGGCTTTGTGAATATATCAGCTAATTGTTTATCAGTTGAGATGTATTCCAAGGTGATGTCTTCCTTTTCAACATGATCTCTTATAAAATAATATCGGACATCAATGTGCTTTGTTCGTGAATGCAACACATGATTCTGAGTGATTGCAATAGCACTAGTGTTATCACACATAATTAGAATCTCATTTTCTTCAATATCATAATCTCTCAACGGTTGTCTCATCCATAAGACTTGGGCACAATGTTTGCCATGACTATGTACTCTGCTTCGTTGTGGATGTGGATTTTGAGTTTTGTTTCTTCTTGAACCAAGAAAACCAATCTATTTCTGAGCATTTGACATGTACGAGGTACTCTTCCTGTCAACTCTACATCCAAAGATAGTCGAATCGAGTAACCAATCAGCTTGAATCCACCTTCCTTTGGATACCATAAGCCGACTTCTGGCATTCCTTCAAATATCTTAGGATTCTCTTAGCTGCGGTCATGTGGCTCTCCTTTGGTGCAAATTAAAATCTTGCACATACACCTACTGCAAAGGTGATGTACGGCTGTTCTTGTTAGATAGAGTAATGATCCAATGAGGGCTCTATATCCGGTTTGATCATGACTTTTCCATCCGCATCCATGTCCATCTTGGTGATGTGTTCATTGGAATTTTCACGAGAAGACTTCTCTTCTATACCAAATTTCTTCATCAAATCTCTGGTATACTTGGTTTGGCTTATGAAGGTTCCATCCTTCAATTGCTTGACTTGAAGTCTAGAAAGAAAGTCAGCTCTCCCATTATGCTCATCTCAAATTTACCTTGCATGAGGTTTGAGAACTTGTCACACAACTCTTTATTTGTGGAACCAAAAATGATGTCATCCACATATATTTGAACAAGCAGTATACTCTCTCCATCTTGAATTTTGAAGAGTGTTCTATCAACTTTGCCTTTGGTGAATCCATTGTCAATTAGGAATTGAGACAATGTATCATACCAGGCTCTTGGTGCTTGTTTCAATCAATATAAAGCTTTCTTGAGCTTGTAGACCTTATCTCCAATAGTTTTCTGCTCAAAACTTGGAGGTTGTTCAACATAGACTTCTTCCTCTAACAGTCCATTTAGAAATGCACTCTTCACATTCATTTGATACACAGTGAAGTTCTTATGTGCAACATAAGCAAGAAACATCCTTATTGCTTCCAATCTTGCAACAGGAGCAAAGGTTTTATCAAAATTTATACCCTCTTCTTGGCAATACCCTTGGGCTACCAATCTTACTTTGTTTCTTACAACAGATCCTTCCTCATTCATCTTGTTTCTGAAAACCCATTTTGTGCCAATAACATTTTGATGGGTTGGCCTCTGTACTAATTCACATACTTTGTTCCTTTCAAACTGATCAAGCTCTTCTTGCATGCCCTGAATCCAATGTGTGTCATCCAATGCTTGAGACACAACTTTGGGATCTATCTGGGAAATAAAACAAGTGAACATAGCTTCATGTTGTGCTCTGGATCTGGTTCTTATGCCATCTCTAACATCTCCAATAACTAACTCTGGTGGATGGTCTCTCATCCATCTCACATCAGGTTGGAGTAAGTCTGCTGGATTTAGCTATCTCGTAGCTAAGTTGTCTTAAGCAACTCTTTCATCTTCATTCATCTGTAGACTTTCCAGCTGTCTTTGAGATTCAGCTATCTCATCTTCATCTGGGTTGAGTGCTCTTACTTCAGCTTCAACATAAGGACTCTTCTGCATAGTTGGCTGATTTAGCTTATCAGTTAACTCTTCAATGTCTTCTCCATTTACATTAGGTTCATCAAAAACCACATGGATAGACTCTTCTGTAACCATAGTCCTCTTGTTCAGCACTCCATAGGCTTTACTCTCAGCTGAGTATCCCAAAAAGATACATTCATCAGCTTTAGCATCAAAAGCCTTCAAATTATCTTTGCCATTATTATGGATGAAGCATTTACATCCAAATATCCTGAAGTATCCAACATTTGGCTTTCTCCCTGTCCAAATCTCATAGGGAGTCTTGGTCAATTGCCTATTGATCATGCATCTATTTTGAGTATAGCATGTTGTGTTAATGGCTTGACCCAAAATCTCTTAAGGCAATCTAAGCTTGACTAACATGGTCCTTGCAGACTTCCTTGAAAGTTATATTCTTCTTCTTTCGGCTACTCCATTCGCTATGGAGTTCTTGTAGTGACAACTCATGAGCAATCCCATTTTCAACACAAATCGAGTTATTATTCCATTGACAAACTCGGTTCCTCTGTCGATCTTATCTTTATAATGGTCAGCTCTTTTCATTTTGAACTCTTTTCATCAACTCGAGGTAAACACGCAAAGTTCCTTCTTTTTACACATGAAGATTATCCATGTATATCTTGACTAATCATCCACTACCACTAAGGTGTATTTCTTTCCACTTATCTTTGGTGGCTAAATGGACCAAATAAATCCATATGCAACAGTTTGTAATATCCTTGTTGAAGAATGACTTGGGTTATCCTTGAATGAAGATTTTATTTGCTTTCCCATCCGCATGCATCACATACACTTTCTTTCTTGTACACCGAGTCCGGCAATCCTTCTACAAGATGACTCCTTGCAAGCTTGTTGATTGTCTTGAAATTCGGATGACTCAAACCTTCGTATGCCCACGTACCCAACTTGATTCGGTTGTTCTCTTTGCTAATGAGACAAGTGCTTGGTGTAGAGAGACCAATCTACCACATACATATTTTTCTGTCTTGATCCTTGCAGCACTATTTCATTTGATTCAACATCTTTGATCTGGCACACTCCCATGTTGAATCCAACATTGTAGCCTTTATCACGAGTTGGCGATGCTTAAGTTGAAGTTGAGGCCTTCAACATAAGCAACATCGTGATTTCCAATCCATTTTTCTTGATAGATCATGTGTCTTTAATCTCCCCTCGAGCTTCATTTCCTCCAAATATGAATTTTGCACCTCTAATCTCCTTGAATCTTGACATGTTTTTCTTGTTTCCTGTCATATGTATGGAACAACCACTATCCATGTACCAGGTTCCTTGGCACTCAGCTGTTCCTTGAACCTGCAATCAAGGAAATCAGTTTTTAGGTACTCATACTTGCAGGTCCTGAGAGGTTAGTGTTATAAGATGATCCAACCATCTTATAGCCAAAAGATTTGAATCTAAGAGGTTGCCATCTATTAGTGCCATAATCATAATTCACATTAGCAAATTGCTTGGGGTTTTATGTTCATACAACTGTCTCTTTTGTGTCGTATGCCTGTGTTTGTGTTTGTGTTTTAGCACTGCTCGCTTTCTTGGGGTAGTTGTGGTATTTCGAGTGTAGTGCTTGGGTGCATATGTGTGCGATAATAGCTCTTTTGCCTTTGGAATGACCTTTGTTGAGGTTTAGGTCTTTGCCATTTTGGCTTGAATTCCATAGGTCTTTCTTTGATGTTTCACATTACTCCAATCAGCATAGTTTGGATAGTTTCTACCATTCCCATCATATGTATTTCTTTGATGAAATTTCTAGGGTTTTTGGTAGCTCTATTTGCTTTTCACAGAGTATTTTCTATTTGGAGTTTGCTGAGGAACTCGGCTGGATTTCTTCTCATTTGTCCTCTCAAAGATACTCAATAGTTGTTTTTCCTTTCCTTTGTATCCAAGACTAGTTTGTTTGTGATTGTGCTTTGGAGTGAATGTGGGTGCAACATTTGGTGTTTTGGGTTTTGAGATGCTTCGTTACTTGAAGATACTTTTTCCAAAATCACTCTTGGAGTTTATTCACAAAAGAATTAAATCCTATGCCTGTCTTATCTCCACATTCTTTTTGACTCGTAATAAGATCATCCAATGATTTGGATGCCTTTGTAAATGAGGCAATCACATTTTTGAGATCTTTTTCCCTCTTTTCTATAGCAGTTAACTATGCTGTGATCTTTGCATTTTCAGCCTTCAGCTTAGTGTTGTCATCAGCTATATGACTTAGAGTACTCAGCTCTTTAGTCATTTGTGAGTTTTGGCTTTTAAATTTCATTTGTTTTCCTCATTTAGAATAGTGTGTGAGGATTTTATGTGTTCAAAATCTTTCATCATTTTGCCTAATGAATCATAAAGATCAAGTGGGTGATGAAGTGTGTGTATCACAATCACTATCACTTGAATCGAATGAGATGAGTTAGAGTGTACCTCATCTTCTTGATCTAGTTGATCTTGTTCTTTGGCCATAAGGCAGATCATAGTCTCCTCCTCAGAATCACTTGAGTAGTCTGCTTCACTACTTTCTGAGCCTGCCGCTTCTTTGGACTTGACTGTCTCAGCGATCTCGCAGCTAATATGGCTTTCTTTTCTTTTCTGTCTTCTTTCCTGAACACTTTTCTTTCTTCCTCATTCCTATATTTGTTGGTGGTGGATAGGAACAGTCAACTGCAAAGTGTCCTGGTTGTCTGCAGTTCCAACACAGGTTCTTAGCTCTACGATCGCTCTCTGTCTACTATTGCATTATCGGCTCTACGATATTCAACCCTTTGATGCTCAACTCTCTTGGGTGGCCTATCTTCCTTGATTTGGAAGGAGTGAATGTCTCTTGGAGGTGTCACCCTTATTTCTTTTATAGTTCTTATTGAAGAACTTGTTGAATCTTTTGACCATCAGGGCAATTTCCTCTGGTCTATGGTTTCCTTTGGCTCGGCTCTCTTTCCATCACTAGTCATTAATGCAAGTTGTCTTGGCACAATTGTCTCCTCTTGCTCTTTTCTTCTCGGCTCGAACTCATAGGCTTTGAGGTCGAGAATAGCTCATGGTTAGATGTTCTGAGAGGTCCATTGAATGTCTCGGGGCCATAACCTTTATTTCTCATTCGGTGGGAGACTTCTTAAGATCTTCATACACATTTCTTCTGTGTATATTCCTTCCCAAAAGCCGAAAGCTCATTCGTAATCTCGGTGAATCGGCATCCAGTTGATCAAGGTTTCACTGCAAGCATTTTGAAATTTTCAAATTTTTGAACAAAGAACAAGCAGTTTATTTTCTTTAATTTGTTTCGATCCTTCACAAATTAAAGCCGACTTGTTCGATTTTTTTGCAGATTTGCAAGATTTGACTTTATTGAACATTGCTTTGTCCAATGTCTTGTAGAGTATGTCATTGGCCACATAGTCCAAGTTGTATCTCTTCATATCCTCATTAATCCACTCAGTCCTTGGTTTTTCAACCATGACTGGTCTTGCTTCAGCAACATCTTCTCCTTCACCATTTTGCTCTCTTATTGCGGCCGTGTTCACTTTGAGTATTTGCAATGGCCCATCCTCAATCACAAGCCACATTTCATCATGTAATACAGATAGATGAGCCTGCATACGAATTTTCCAATCATCAAATTCTTCAACAGTGAACATAGGAATGCGTGTCAGATTTGCTTACATGATAATAACTTTGCTTAAAATGAAGGACTTTGAAAACATAAGTGCTTAAAAACTTTTTGAAAAGATAAAGATCTAGTTCAGTAACCAGTGCGGAAGGCTCAATGAACCAACCACTCTGATACCACTTGTAGGTCCCAAGGGGTATGAAGTAAGGTTTAGAAGGGGGTTTGCATAAACCTTACCAAATTTTCGATTTAGTCCTTTTAAAATAATTGTGAGTTAACTCAAACAGTTTGTGTCCTTGATGGACATGCTAAGTTGTCTTTTAATTTGAGTTACCCACTCAAGCGAGGCTCGATAGAGTTTGTTGATAGTATAACTTTTACCGCTTAAGCCAAATACTTAACTTGGTTGATTGGTTTTTAACAATGGAAGACTTAACACCCTTTGATTAGATTTTAGCTTGTTTTTTTAGGACTTGGTTATTTATCAGTTAGATAACAAATATAATACTTATTAGATATAAATTGAATATGCAAGAAAGTAAATTTCTTTGAAAGTAAATGACACAAATATTTTTATAGAGGTTCGAAGATGGGGTAATTCTTCTAATCCTCTCTTCTCCAACTCGGAGGAATCCACTATGTAACATATCGGTTTACAAAGCGGTGAACAGTCTGGAGACAGTCTTGATCACACAACTGGCTTCTCTTGCGACTCGGCTTCTTCATAGAGGCGGATGCCTTGCTACTTGACTCACTTCTCAAGTTCTTGGATTTGATCATGAAGCCCTCCAACAAACTTGATAATGGTTCGACTGGAACCTTTCCACAATCCTAGCTTGGAAAGTAGACCCCCTTTGATTTCTTCAAAAGTTTACATTTGGATCGATTTCCTTCGAGTTTCAGGCTTGAGGAATTGCTTGAATGTTTATGAGAGTATAACAGGTTAAATGCTTGAATATTGCTTGCTTGTTCGTGGTTCATGTAACCTTTTCTCAATAACTTCCTCAGCCTTTTATAGTGCACATTTGAAATTTTGCCCGTTGAAGAGATAGGCTAATTTCAAATGTCACTTGTGTTCGTTAGCTTGTCTTGTCTAGCGATCCTTGATGTTAACCCTTCCTCGTATTAAATGTCTTCGCAGCGTGCAGTGCACGACCACACAGTGCGAGTGTTTCCCATTGGTTCATTCCTTTTGCACAACTCGGGACTAACACTTTAGACTGGTGACTTTGACATATTACTATATTGAGTAATATTCTTGACTTTAATCAACGGATCTAAGTCAGTTGTCTTGACTACACTATTGCCTTTACCCCAGGGTGACTTGAGTCGGCTTCAATCGTGGATTGACTTAATCGCCATCGCGTCACTTCAACATGTAGACTTGGCTTCTTGAGTTGACTTGATAGCTCTTCTACTGTTGTTCCCAACCGACTCTTCTTGACGAGTCCTGACTTCCTTCATGTCCATACTCGGTGACACACAATGAGTCTTCGTATAGTCCAGTTGATTGACTTCTTGTAATCCTTTGGCATACCGACTTGAGCTTAGCTTTTCCAGTCTATCTATTACAATACAAATTTCAAGGAAAATGGAGTGTCAACTTCCTAGTTTAAGTTTTACATGGTATCATCAAAATCTACTCAATAAATTTCCTAACATTTAATATCAAAGGAGTCCAAAGAAATTTTAGTATTCTCCTCTTTAGATAAAGAAAAAGATCTCAGCCTTGCAAGAATGTCACTTTCTATTTTCATGGACCACTTTTTTCTTATTTTGGGGGGATTCCAGCCCTCTGATAAGCCCACAATGACCAGATCTAGCTTACTAGAAGGAAACCAAAAAAGAAAGGGAAAAGAGGAGACAAAAAGACAAGGTACAAGTGGGGACCAAGGGGAATAAACTATGAGCACAAAAAATTCACAGTAAGTGAGGGACAAGAGGTGGTTGGCAAGGAATCTAATATTAAAAGCAAGTCAATAATGAGTAACAGTTTTAGAAAATTACGGTGCGTAAAAAAAATAAGCATCATGGCATAAAAATTTATTCACTTAACCAATGTCAAAAGCTTAGTCCATGTAACGACCCGACCCTTTTACCGAAACCGCACAAACTTATTTTAAAATAATCACGAATTTCAATTTTTATTGCATAAAGAAATCTATTTAAATTCAAGCATTTATTTTATCGAGCTTTATTTTAAAATTTTTGAGAATCGAGATCGATCGTGCCCGTAACTTAGAGGTAATACTTTATTGATTTGATAATTTTAGAACTTAATATTTGAGAGATTAATTCTGGACTTAAGTATTTCGGGATTTTAGTATGATTTTTGGAGAAACGTGAATTATTATACGAATTTACAATATCGCGTTGAAGTTTAGAGTTTCTCTACTAATTATATATATATATATATATATATATATATATATATAGAGAGAGAGAGAGAGAGAGAGAGAGAGGAAGAGAAAGTTACCCAATTACCTCCCAAGAACTCTACCATTAAAATACCCCCAACTACACATTCACTCTTCACTTTTTTTTGTAACTTGTCTTGTAAAAATCCTCTAAAGTAACTCTTCACTTTTTCTTTTCAACTTTAGATTTAACTTCAAGCTTTCTTTCATGTTAGTGTAAGATTTATGTACTAGAAGCATGCAATAGTTTGGTATATGAGTTTTTGTTAAATTTTGTGTTGAAAAATAAAGCAAAAGTTGTATTATTTTAAGCTCTAATTTTTGGTCCTTAAATAAAATATTTAGGAGATAATTTTTGTTTCATTTAATCTTGTTAGAATATTGTCTGGCATGTTTAGATATGATGATATATAATTTTTATGATTATTTGAGAGTTGTTATTGTTGGATGAAACATTTAAGTTAGTAAAAATGCATATGGACATTTTTGAGTTCTTTAGTTCATTTTAACTTGTATTTTGATAGTGCTTAAGTTAAAAATATATATATAATACATGAAAATTTTGGGAGTAGATTTATGGTTTTAACTTGAAGAAGAAAAAAAAATTGGAGGCTAATGGGATGATTGGGGGGAGACGGTCACATGAGATTTTTGATGAAGATTGGTGCATTTTTGTTTTTTGTTTTTTTTTTTTTTTGGTGTAATGAGGATGGTGATGAATAGTGTAGAAGTTGGAGACTTGACATTAGGACATGTTAGGTGTACCATTAGGAGTGTGATATATGAGGATGACTTCCATGAATTGAGGAAAAATATTGGGAGATATTTTTAGGAAAATGATTGTTGGTGATTAGATGATGGTTGGTGATTAAAGAGAATCACTTAGTTGATTAAAGATTAGAATTTTTAAACATAGTTAATATTTAATTGAAAAAAAATAGATATTGATTTATTATAATAGTGATAATAATTATGATTAATACCTTAGATGGATGAGTTGACTAAGATTTGATTATTGACTTAGTTTATGACAACTTCGTTGACTAAGTTTGATTAATTAATTATTTATTTAATAATTATTTGATTACTTATTAATTTATAAATTATTTATTTATTTATTTATTTATTTGTAATTGTTCGGCATTGATTAATAAAAGTTTTCTGTTTCAAAATTCGACAAGCATCCTCTAGAGTTAATATTTACTAGTTATGATGAAAATTTAGATTGGTGGTGCTTTTGTGAGTTGTGCGAACAAGACATCGACCGACGATATTAATTGGTTTTATTATTGTGGTAAGTGCGACCAATCCTTTCACGTCAAATGTATTCCCTGAGTCGGGTATTTGTCCAAAGTGAGGTTTGGAGGCAATCTTATTATTTCTTGCCATCCTGATATCATCCTATGATATTTACTAGGATGCTTACGGTTGGCAACCACATGAAAGTGTGGATATTGCAAGAAAAATCATTGAGGTTCATTTGCACGGAGGGATTTGAAATCCAAGGGATTTTAAATGAATGGATTTCAAACTATTTGGATTTGAAATCCACCTCTTGTTTGGATGATGTAGATTTGTGTAGAAATTTGAAATCCATCGTAAATTTTGATTTTAAAAAAATATTTAAATGCTCTATTCATTTTCTTAATTGATACTTAATAAATATAAATAAAAGATATAATCTTATTATTTTATAAATAATTATAATTTTATACACTAATAAAAATATGAAATATATAATTTTTATTTTGTGTGGATATGTGTGTGTGAGGATAGTGCATGTGAATGTGTGAGAGGGAGTATGTGTGAGTGTGTGTAGTCAAGGCGTAGCTTTCCGTAAGCTTTAGATCAAGATGAATTGGGGTGGACAACACCCAACCCATATAAGAAAAGAAAATTATTTACTCTAAATTGATAGTCCAAAAAAGCCCACACTCAACTTTTGACCCACTTCATCTTTCATCTTTTACCCTCTCTCAAATCGCAACACTCGATTTTGGAGTCCGAAAATCTCAATCTGCCGACAATTGCAAAATTCACAAATCACAAGGATTTTCTTTGGTTAATTTTTTATTGTTCAAGATTCAATAAACCATGTATGGGTTTTTGTGCTCAATTTTATATTGTTCAATAATTTAACATTTTGGTTATTTATTATCAATATCCATTTTCTATTTGATTATTTAACATCAATTGCTATTTTTTTATGCTTATACAACTTTTGCTTAGCAAATTATTTTAGCTCTTTCTTAACTTATATTATTGAATTGACTTGTCAAGTTTTATTTACATTCCTAACAGAAAGCTAGAAGAATAGTAAACTATTTTTTTATACATTTTTTAGGGGAATTAATTTTTCAGAATATTGATTAAAATTACTAATTAATTTAGGAATTTACGTATATTTCAATTGCTTATGAATGTTGTATGTTTGCAAGAACATAAGCATTTTGCATTTTTTTATTACTAATTTAGGAATTGTTGTATATTTCAATTATGTTTAGGATTGGAATTATGTTTAACTTCAAATTATCATTGGATTTTTTAGATTATGGAGAGATATTTTAGAAAAATAACTTTGGAAGAAAATATTATTGTGGAAGACTCGAATAGAATTGATGAGAGCACAAATAATGCTTTCAAGACCTCTAATATAATTGAGGATAGTTCAAACACGATTGGAAAAAACAAGTATGCTTGCGGAACTCGATGTGGAACAAATTCCGTATGATCCTGGACTTAGGATTCCAATTGCAAACTCACGATCCTAAAATTAGAGATCAAGTTCGGAGAGTATATTTTTAAAAGGGTCCTTGCTAACCTATGGATCATACATTCCCAAAACGAGAATTTGGAGAAAACACATATAGAAGATTTAGCTCTTTGTGGTTTTTTGAATTTGGCGATTGGTTGGAGTGTAGTATATCAAAAGATGCCACATATTATCTATATTGTTATTTGTTCAAAGCAAATAAAGGGAAATAATCAGGAGGCGATGTATTTGTTAGCGAGGGGTTCACTTATTGGAAAAATAAAGAGAGACTTAAAACTCACGTTGGTAAGCATGACAGTGAGCACAATCAAGATCGAATGAAGTGTGAGGCACTAATGAACCAAGGTCAACATATTCAAACGAGTTTGGCAAAAACAATCAAAACAGGCAAAAGATGATTATCAGATTCGTTTGTACGCATCAGTGGACTGTACTCGACTTCTGTTGCAACAAGAATTAGCTTTTTGGGGTCACGATGAATCAGAGAGTTTACGCAATCCAGGTATTTTTTGTGTTAATTGAAACTTTTGGGTGATCATAATGATGTTATTAAGGGCGTGACATTGGAAAATGCTCCAAAAACAACAAATTGACATCACCACGACATTCAAAGGGACCTAGTTAGTGCTTTTTGCAAATTTGAAACAATAAATGTTATCATGAATGATCTTGGTGATTCATTGTTTTCCATTCTAGTTGATGAATCTCGTGATGTGTCAACAAAGGAGCAAATGTCAATTGTCTTACGCTATGTAGACAAAAGTGGACATATAAATGAATGCTTTATAGGGATTGAATATGTCACTAGTACCACATCATTTCTCTTAAGGTTGCCATTGATAAGATGTTTTCTAGATACAACTTGAGTATATCTAGATTGAGAGGACAAGGATATGATGGAGCTAGTAATATATAAGGAAAGTTCAATGGTTTAAAATCACTCATTTAAAGTAGAACTCATGTGTTTATTATATACATTATTTTGCTCATCAACTTCAACTAGCTCTTGTAGCTATGGCAAAGAAAAGTATTCCAGTCGCTGAATTTTTCCATGTTGTTACTGATGTGTTAAATGTTGTTGGAGGATCTTGTAAACGTTCTGATCTTCTTCGAGAAAATCATTCAAACTTTATAGTTGAAGCATTGGAAGCGGGTGAAATTTCCAGTGGTTGGGGGTTTAATCAGGAAAGTAGTCTTTAGCGTGCTGGGGATATACGTTGGGGTTCACATTATAATTCTTTGATCAGCTTACTTTCTATGTTTTCTGTTGTGCGAGTGATGTTCTTGAAATGATTTATGAAGATGGTTCATCTTCCTCTGATCAGAAATTGGAGGCATTTAATTTGTCAAAGTCGATATATTCTTTTGATTTTGTATTCAATTTACACATAATGAGAACTGTATTAGGAATTTCAAGTGAGTTGTCACAAGCACTTCAGTTTAAAGATCAGGATATTGTGAATGCAATGGATTTGGTTAAAGTTGGTAAGCAACGACTTCAAGTGTTTAGAGAAGATGAGTGGGATTTATTTTTAGAAGATATTTATAATTTTTGTCAGGAGCACGAGATTGATGTTCTCAAAATGGATGATATGTATATGTGGAGTTATATTCATGGTCGTCATCGATTCTCGGAGGTAAGCACGGAGTTACTACTTTGTATAGCTTGTTTGTGTCCTAAAGATTCATTTTATGCATTTGATGAGAAGAGGTTGATTCAACTTGCTGAGATTTACTCACAAGATAGAACAGATATCAACAAGCTTTATGATCATCTTGATACTTATATTTTTTATATGCATTCTAACAATACATTTGTAGAGTTGAAAAGCTTGGGTGATCTTGTAGAGAAGTTAGTTGAGACAAAGAAAAACAAGTTATATCCTTTCGTTTATAAACTTTTAATTTTGGCATTAATTCTACCATTTGCCACTGCTATCGTTGAAAGAGTATTTTACGCAATGGGCATTGTGAAGGATATATTGCGTAATAGAATGAGTGATGAGTGGATAAAGATTGCCTTGTTTGTTATGTAGAGAGAGATATAGGTCTCAAACTTGATAATGAAGTCATTGTAAATCGGTTTCAGAGTATGAAAACTCGCAAAGAACTGTTGTAAAGTAGGACCTTAGTATTTGCGTATTTTTATTGAAATGTTTTTATTTTCTACTTTTTAATATTTATAGTCGATAAATGCCGCATCGGAACGGATTTTTTTTTACCACACTAAATGAAAATCCTGGCTACGCCCATGTGTGTAGTGTGTAATGTGTGTGTAAATATATGTAGTGTGTGTAAATACTTGCAGTATGTGTAGTGTGCGTGAAGTGTAGTGTGTTTAAGTATCTGCAGTGATAAGTATGTGAGTGTGTGTAAATATGTGCAGTGTGTGTAGTGCGTGTGCATCGTGTTAAGTGTGTGTGTGAATATGCGAGTGAGCATAAAAGGAACTAAAACTTAAAGATGGATTTGGAATGACTAGGTTTTGGAAGGGATTTAAAATCTTTTAAAAGTAAACTAAAACTAAAAAATGGATTTAAAATTTATTGATTTGGATTTATAACTCAAACAAGGATGTGGATTTAGCTAAGGATTTCAAATCCCTCGTCCCAAATTTAATCCCAAATCTCTCCATCCCAATGCATCATGAGGGTTTGGTGGATATATAAGATGGCTTTTCATTGTTCTAAATGTTATTTATGGATCCACTTTTCTTGTGCGATGGATTGTAGTTATGATGATTCTACACATACCGCACTTTGTTATAAGCGATATATGCTTGTTGGAAATGCTTCATGTATTAATCTAATTCAGATTTGATCATTTTTATAGGTCTTTTTAATGAAGTTCTACTTGTAATTTAGATTGAGATAATTACAAAAACTACCCCAAGGTTTAAACTAATAACAAAAAAAGCCAATTGGTTTTTGAGAATTACGAAAATTCACTTTATCCTCAGTTACAAGCAAACATATTTTAAACACCCTTTTTTACATATGTAACAATATTACAATAATTCCATTACATTTAAGACATAATCAAACCTCAGAGGCGGGTGAATTTAGAATCTCCTATTCCATACACTAGTACAAAAAACATTATATAAACCGCCCAATATGCATCGCCTCTTTATTAACAAATGATGCCTAAAGTGGGCCGGTGGCAATTTTGAATATTAAACAAACACTTTATGTATCGGTTGTTAATAAAGAGGCGATGCATATTATCGTTTTTATTTTTTTAATTAATTTAAAAACTTTGGGTATCGGTTCCTCATTAGAAACAGATGCCTAAAAAAATACTTTAGGTATCGGTTCTTTTAAAACAAACCGATACTTAAAGTCTTTTAATTTTTTAATATTTTAAATCTTTCCTGCTAGCTCAACTTAGCTGTAACTTTTCCTCAAAAAAAGAAGCCCTAGCTGAGCTCCCGTCTCCGTCGCACATTCAAAATCCAAACATCATCATCTTCCCCAAGCTCCCAAATACACCCATCTCCGTCGCACGAGCCGCCGACCACCGCCAGTTTCCCTCTTCTCGGCACTGTTAGCGTCACCGCGATTTCAATCGGCATTTTTCAAATTAGAGAGAGGAAGCAGCTGATGGTGGTTGTCGCCGCCGGTGATGTTTCAGCCGAGAAAATAGTCTATCTGATAGTCGGCGCCGCCGCAGTGGCGTTGCTTGGAACTGCTTTCCCCATCCGCTTCTCTCGCAAAGACCTGTAAGAAATTATTCGCTATTATTCGCTGCCCTAATTTCTCAGTAGTCTTTGTGACAATTTTTCAAACAGATTCATCAACTGGAGAAGTGATGTGGCCTTCTCGGCTGCTTCAACGGCGTCGTATTGGTGGTTTTTGATGGTTGGTTCGCCGACCAACGGAATAAGCGATTGATGATAAAACTTGACTAACAATTCAGAGTACAAACAGACGAAGCTCTATTTTGACTGGCGGACAGGTTTTTCTTTTTTTTCTTTTTTGGTTTTTTCATTTTCTGTACATATAATATACAAAAAAAATTTCAATCTTAGGTTTTAATTGTATTTGGTGATTGGTGAGAATGATTAATTTGTGTGAATCACATTATCGTTAATCACTTGGTAATGAAAAGGAAAATTATCGTTAATCACATTATTCATAAGAAATTTCATAATATCATCTCATGATTCTGCTTGTAAGTTTCTAGTTTTTCACAAGTTTTTTTTCCTGCAAAATCCATTGTCCATTAATTCACTCTGTGAGCAGAAGCAATGCAGTCGGAAAGGCTCAAAATTTAAAGAAATTTTACTATTGATAAATTCAAGAGTTGAATGCATTATTACTACTGGGAAAATTGTAAATTTATAATTTTTTTAATCAAATTTTGGTTTAACCGAAAAATCGAACAAAAAATCGAAAACAAATTCGGTTTTGACCGATCCGAACCGGCTAATACGGTTCGGTTTTCGGTTTCGTATTTTGACCAACCAAATTTTCGGTTAACCAAAATTTTGGTTCGGTTCGATTTGACCGAATGAACAACCCTAATTTACACTTGTTCATATTTAGTTTTTACCACTGGTAGTAAGTTGGACATTTGTAGCATTAAATTAGTTTGGAGCAATAGCACCTATTTTGGAATTGATCTTTTGGCAGGTATAGAGGCGGTGATAAGTCATCTAGTGGTGGAGAAATTTGGGATTCCTTGTGCCCATGCACCTGCATTATTACCTTTTCCATTGAGTCCTTTTTATGCCCAAAATCAGCTGCTGAAGAGGTGACATATATTCTGGTCAATGAAAACATTCATCCTTTAGTTGGCATTCTGCATTTTGACTTCAAAAAAAAAAAAAAACAAATCTGGATTAGCTTCTGTATAAAAATGTCGTTTAACCCTGGAACATAGAAGAGAAACTGATTGCTATTTTGGTGCTACTAATATGTATGCCTTGTGTCTTGTTGTTTTAACATCAGTTTTTCTTTAATTTTTCAAGTCCTAGGTCTAACTCTAAACTATTGCTGCATATATTTTTTCTGGCAGATAGGATACACATTCTTGCCATGTGTGCTTGCTGGGCTCAGTAATGCTCCACAGTACTTGGTAGATAACTCCAAGTCACTAGGAAAGGATAGTATAGTAGTTGAAGATGTTGACAGTGTGATTCTACCAATTGATGCTTGTGGGAGGAGACGGTGCTCTTTCATGCGATTTTTTATTCAACTTTAAAAATAGAAAAATGTGGTTAAAGTCGATGAACAATTTGATGATTTCCTTGATCCTCTACAACTCAGTCTCCGAATGAAAATTGGGTAGTTTATTTTTTTAATCACAAAATGGTTGTTGTTTCCTCTGCTGTTAAAATTGCTAGTTGAATGTTATAAAGATTAAAATATGTAGCTTTACGACGTGAAAAACATGTCTTACATCCTATTGAAGCTTATTATGTAACTGATAACTGGGAGCCATGACTGCAAAATGGCAAATTATGTTCTGGTGACTCTAATAAGCTGATACTCTGAATCAATAGTTAATATCATAATTCATGAACCCTTAGTTACAGCTGAAGTACACAAATGCAAATTTCCTACGTAATTGATAATTTGATAATAAACTCCATATTGTATTCATTCAGAGGTCCACTGATTTTATTGTTTTATAAATCCCCTGCATTTCATCTTATAGAAGTTTTTGTTTCAGGTTTCTCCAGTCCTTGTACAAAATATCTTCACGCAAATTTTCTCCTATGTAAACATTCAGCTTTTCAACAGGTAGCTCATATACCTTCATTGCGGGTTTCCTTTTGTTATATATTACCAGATTTATTATGGCTTGTAACCATGTTTCATGTTTCTTCAGCCTCCTTCTCCATAGAGAGTGTTGCACGTTTAGCAACAGGGAATATGTAAAAGCAGGGTTATATGAATTAGAAATTTGGTGCGGGCATGCACAAGAGGTATACTATTGATTGTAGCATGTGAAATATTTATTCATGCCACTAAATTGGTATATAGCACGAGCAGTACAGGTTTATGGTTACAGGTTTATGGTTACTGTACTGTTATCATAGTTACTATGTATGATTCGTGCTCTAGTCTGCGTGCCATTTTTAGATTGAGTAATTAGTTGTCTCTTACAGTTTGCAGGCCCATCATGGGATGAACTGAAACATGTACCGCAGGCTGTAGGATTTTTGGTATGTTCTCGAGTTTTTTCCTTACGCGAACTACGTTTAATATATGTCGGTTATCGTGGAATCCGGAATATTAGTCTTCTTAATCTTTGAACCTAGACGATGATGTTGTTAATTTTTGCATTGATTTTCAAATTCTGCAAAGAAATGAGATTTTACTTCTTTTAGCTTCAGGTTGGTATCATGAAATGGTTTGAGCATAAGTAAGAGCATGTTTGCTGACAAGATGTTGTTGCTTTGTTTCTTTTTAGAAGAACATCTCTGAAGACCGAACCTCTATTTGTTCATGAAGAGTACTCCTGAATGTCCCGGAGGCATAGCTATTTAGGTACATTCCTATTTATTATTAGAGTTTATTTTGGAAACTACCATCAGTTCAGTTGCACATTCACTTGCACGTATAGGAAATTTCACACCGTTGCAGCTTCAAGCAACAATGTGTGTACCTTAACTCCGATGATGAGTCGTGAAGTTCCAATTAAAGTTCCACGGGGATCCATATGGAATCTTCCACGTGCGACTTTATATTGTGGAAACAACTTAACAACAATATGGAGAGGTGAAAACAGCTGAATATATACTACTACACATAAACTTAAACTCAATATATGGTTGTTGCAAATATATTGGTTTATTTTTTTCCTGTTAAAGAAGGTATGAAAACTGACCAAGTTCATAAATGCTTTCGGATAGGTAATATGTGTGATTGGCTCCGTGTGATAGCTTCCAACAAGGACAAAAATGTCTATGAATTGAGGTACTTCAACATTGCCGAGAATGAGGCCAAGAGGAGGATTGATTAATTAAAAACAAAGTGTAATATTTTCAGTAGTTGATTTGTATTGTTAGGCATATCTATTCCCAATTTGTTACTTAAACGAAATATATTCTAGTTCTGGTATTCTGGACTGGAAATGGAGTGAGATATTTTATTTGAAAGTTTTGACCATGACTTTGCTGGATTGAGTCCTCTAATTTATGGACTAAAAAATGTCATTAATTTTTGGGTTGGATTGTTATTTGTGTTTTGGATTTTTAATTTGCAGGGAGGTTGGAAATTGGAAAAAAAAATTATTTAAAAAAATAACTATAGGCATTGGTTGTTGTTATGAACTGATGCCCAAACTGACTTTATGTGTCGGTTGTTTGTGGAGAATAGATGCTTTTGGTGAACATTATGCATCGGTTTGTTCTTAGCAACCGATGCCTATTATTTACTTTAGGCATCAATTGAAACCAATGCCTATACATGTGATTTTCAGCATCGCCTTCATAAGCATCGCCGTTGGAACCGATGCTTAAAGTCGTTTACAACCGATGCAGATGGTCAATTTTGTACTAGTGATACTATATTTCATCTTGTATTTCAATACATTGCGTGATTGTAATATGTATAAATGATTTCATTATTATTTACGTGGTATTCATTGGAATATATACCAGATGAAACATCATAGGACATTGCCGATTTGGAGAACCCCTCAGGATAGGGGGAAACAATTTTTGTATAAAAGATTTCCTATTCCTTTTGATGTTTCATTTGATGTCTCAATTCACCAAGTGAACAACACGTATAATGTGATGTCATTATTATTGGGGACATTCACTGGAGGAACCTCAACTTCTGTTAAGATTACTTTCTTGGACTTTTATGGAAGCATATAATTACAATCACATAATAATAATAATGTGGCAAAATTGTTTGTAATAACAAGAAATATAGATTGTCACACTAGATGCAATACTTTAGTGCTCCCTCGCATGATATGACACCTAAGTACGTCTGGTTTCCACCATCCCACACGCCACGGGCAGCACAAATCTTGTGCCTTCCCAACAAATTAAACATCAAGAAGTACACCACCCGTATATATGCCAATATTATATATATTTTTACATCCAAGAATTAGTTATTATACCAAACAAAGTACAACTTTATTCTTCAAAACTAAGATTATTTAATCAATTTCAACACTAATTGTACTATTATAATATTAATTTACAAATTAAACTCCACACTTAACACTCCCTTTGCACATGCATGCAACCCACACACCCAATCTTTTCACTTCAGTACCCCTCTCTCTCTCTATATATATATATATATGAAGATTTACTAATCTTGCCAACCCTTCACGAGAGATACGTGCTCTTATGCCTACCACCACTACTATAAACACAATTCTTAACACCCTCATTTTAATATTTCCTTTTTAATTAACTAAATATTCTTGCTTTCCATACTACACTTATAGCTAGCTAGTTACCACATTCTATATTTTAATTGCTCTCTGCATGGATGTGCCACAAGGCGATGGCACGTCTGATCAGAACCGCCCGAAGGGGCCCCGAGCGGAGTGCCACCGCCACGCCGACACGGCTGATGCTGCCCCACCGACCAATGCGCCATGCGGCGCATGCAAATTCTTGAGGAGGAAGTGTATCAGTGGGTGCATATTTGCTCCTCATTTCGGGTCGGATCAAGGCGCCGCCCGGTTCGCGGCTGTGCACAAGGTGTTCGGGGCAAGCAACGTGTCGAAGCTTTTGTTGCATATTCCGGCTAACCGGCGGCACGATGCGGTGGTCACGATATCGTATGAGGCTCAGGCCAGGCTCTCGGATCCGGTCTACGGTTGCATATCTACTATTATTGCTTTGCAGCAGCAGGTTTCATTTAAACATGCAAATTTAATTTCTCAATTAATTTCTACTATTATGAGGAAAAAATGAAAATCATCAAGAACATAAAATCCGGTTGCGAAACAATAATGTTAATTGTAGGAGTACTATGTCGATGCACTCATACAAATCTGATCACTCTTTTTAATTAATTACTACTTTAATTTGTTGCAGCTACTGGATTACCTATCTTACTAGAAGAAAAAAAAACAATGGCATATATATCCTACTGGTAACATACATACCATAGTACTGGAATAATTAATATATTAAACAATCTCTTTAAATTTTTGAATCCCCAAATTTTATAAAGAAATAATTGCTCATCAAGAATCGTACTACCATGCACATTCTATATGGGATGAGTTTTATAGTGTATACTACATAAAGGCATATTTATTTGCAAGATATATATGCTTACAGTTGCAGTGAGCTGGTAACTATCTATATGCAATACATTTTAATATAATTAAGGGACAATTACAAAAAATTAAAAATAATAATAATAAGAGAGGTTTGAAACTTACTCATGTAATATGTCTATAAATATCATGTTGATTTTTGAAATGTTTTTGCTTATGAAGGAAAGAAATGTAAGAGGAATCAAACCTCAAGGAGATTTTTCAGATTTTTTTGTAACTAGCCCGAACCTCAATTTTTTTTCTCAAATTATCCCTACACTACAAGAAAAATTCAATCTAACTACAGAAAAATCTATAGATATTAAGATAACCGTAAAGTGTAAGTAAAATCATTGTAGGTAAAAATTTACGAAGAAAAAATTAGAATCTGTCAGTAAATACCTACAGAATTTCTGTCGGTAAAATTAAAAGTTATTGGTGATTTATCGGTAATTGGTCGGAATACTATGGGAAAAAATAATCTGTAGGCATTTTGTGAGTAACTATAAAATTTAGTCACAAAATATCGGTAAACTGATTTTTTTTAGTAGAGCTATGTCAATTCGGAGGAACAATTGACAATGGTTGCTGCATAAAAAAATGAAATAATTTGCCAACAAATTATGTAGATACATTACAACATAATGAGATGATATTTTACTTAACTAAGATCATTGTACCGTCTTTCCAAATTAACATATATAGATTAGAATCCCAATAATCTATCTTCATCAGGTTGTTTTTCAATTTTGAATATTATTCTAATTAAGTTTGAGAGAGTTTAATTTGGTGTTACATATATATTTAATTATTAGGTGGCATCACTTCAAGCAGAGCTGTCAGTGGTGCAAACTCAGCTGCTAAACAGCAGATTTGTTATGGCAAATGCACTTGAAAAGAGCTCAGCAGTACCACCGCAGCACCACCACCACATGATTGCGGCGGCGGTGCTTCAGCCAGCTTACTCCAACACGTCGTCGGCTTCCAACAATCTCATTAGTTTCACCCCAAACTTTGGAGAAAGCTGTACTGCACTCTCCAACAGTAATTTTGAGCCCATCCCTCATTTGTCGGGCCGGGCTGTACCAGATGAAGACGAAGAAGAGGAACAAAGTCATGATCCTGTTGCATTTGCTAATCACATTTTTCACTGAACGCAAATTAAATATAAATGTTCTTGTAATGAGTACTCCTCAGTCCATCAGCTATGATTATGTCTTAAATTAAAGAGGGTAACCGTAATAATTTTATGTGTTAGGGGGTTTTTGAAATATGTTTTTGCTTATGAAGGGAAAATTAAACCTCAAGGGTGTTTTTGCAAATTCCAAAAATCTCTAAGTTTTTTCATAGTTAGCCCAAACCTCAAGGGCTTTTACGTAATTATCTCTAGTATCTTTTTTTAATAAGTTGGAAGTAGTGGTTGGAGGGAAGGGGTAAATTTCAAAGAAACTGAAAGATATACGGTTTGTACATTGGTCAACACCCTTACAAAGGGTGAGCGATACCACATGAGCTACAAGCTCATGGTTATCATCCCTAGTATCTTTTATAATTACAAATATTCATTATATTTAATTTGTTTCTACTTTTCGGGATATAACTAGGGGTGTAAATGAGTCGAGTTAAGTCGTAATGTTCAAGCTTGTTTAAATTTTATTCGAGTTTCAAAAATTGTGTTTGAGCTTGATTTGATTATTAATCGAATCAAGCTCGAACAGCTTTAGTCGAGCCGAACACAAATCGAGCTCGAGTAGCTTGATATTTTTACACATATTTTATTCTTTTTTACTAATCGAATCAAGCTCGAGCCGAGCTTTATATCTTATCGAACGAAAAATATGTTCAAGCTTGGTTCATTATATTAACGAACCGAGCTCAAATGAGTTTTTAACGATCGATCTTGAATCAAGTATCGAGCAACTTGGTTCATTTTCCCTAAGATATAAATGAGATGATTTTGTAAAATAAAGACAAATATTTAAAGGGTATACATTCACAATTGATTCTCTATCCAAATAGTGTTTCAAACTAACAGAGGATATATTTAGACTATGGTAATTTGAATTAATTTGTTGTTGGACTAAATTTTACCCATCAGTAAAAAAGTGACCTATTTTGAACATATATTTATCCCACTAGGATTTTGATCGGTGAGTCCAGGTAATTTAAGTGATTACGTGAGACCAAATTTGGATCATTGGTCTTTTTTCTAGTTTTTTTTTTAAATGATGCAGATTTATTTTCGTTTATATGTAATTAATTATTGGTAAGGGTAAGTACGTAGGTAATTTTATTTGAATATCGATTAAAAACGGAGTTATTTTGGTACTTTCCATTCAAATTCCCGATTTTTGGGAATTATTTAAAATCGTATCTCTAGTCTTATCCGCTGTGAGAAGTATGTTGCTTATTGAAGACGAACATGTTGCTTTTTTGGGATTTTTTTGAAATCGTATATCTATTTTTCTCTTTTCCTTTCACAATTAAACTTGTAATCACCATTGGCGCATTCATTTGTGAGAAATATATTGCTTATTGAGGACATATATGTTGTGTATTGATGACAAATATGTTGCTTAGTTAGGTAGACAATGTTGCAATCACAAACTACTTTCTTTCATCTGTCTTTGTATATATATGTAATTCGATCTGCTTTGCTTTTTTATTTTAAACGTGTTGCTTATAGATGAAAAAGATGTTGCTTCTTTAAGTGAAGGCGTTGCTAAGATGATGCAAATGTGTTGATTTAAATAAATTTATCTGTCTTTGTATATATATGTAAGTTTGTTGTTTTTTTATATCAAATATGGTGATTAACGAGGATAAATATGTTGTTTTTAAGCGGACGATGTTGCTAAGTTGGGTGCAAATGTGTTGATTTAAATATGTCATATGTCTTTATATATATGTAACTATGTTGTTTTTATGTCAATGTATTGCTTATTTAGGTAGACAATATTGCTAAGATGGATGCAAATGTGTGAAATAAAAATGGCAAAGGATAGGCGTAGACCAGCAGACGAGAAAGGTAGCTTAACTAAAGAAAAAAGCTAGAAAAATGCTTTTTGCTCGCCGGGGAAAGGCAAGGCGATGACGATTTAAATATGTCATATGTCTTGTATATCTGTATTTCTATTGTTTTTTTATGTCAACTGTGTTCTTATTGAGGATAAATATGTTGCTTGGGCAATGTATATTTGTTGTTTATGTAGTTGATATTTTGTATCCATATTTTTAATGCGTTAAATAAAATATTTCAATTTTTTTTTTTTGCAGTTTTTCTTGGAATAAGATTAGAGGCTGTCGATTTGTTGGAGATGATGAATTTGTACTTTTTTTTGGGTCTGTTACCTTGATTTTGATTATGTTATAGATCGTAATTATCTTCTAAAAATATCCTCAGAATGTAGTCCATATTTTTATGGAGAGTGACTTTTTGAGTTGGATTGGACTAATATATCCTTCATCCATTGTAATTAGGAATTTAATTATTTTTAGGCCTATTTAATATAAGCCATTGAAATATATTGATTTGTGATATAAATATGTCCTTACGTGCTTACTTAAGACATTGGTATCATATAACCCTTTATTCCACTACCGAAAGATAATACACACTCACGCGTATAATATATGTAAGAATGACATTTTATATTAGTAGCTTTTGTTCTTCAAGAAGCTAGCAAACTTAATTATTCATAGTAAACACTTCATCATAGAAATTGAAGAAGATTAAAGTTCTACCATTGTAGTGATATCGGATTATGAATAATGTCAATTATGTAAGACAAAGCCAGATAAGTTATCTTTTTGTTTTTTCTCTCTCTCTCTCTTTTTAATTACAAATCTTGGGAGAGAAGAAAACTGGGTGGGAATCGAACTCAAACACATGTATGAGTTTTACAAACGCCTTACCACTAGACTACTGAGCGATTATGAAAAACGTATTTCGTCTACCCAAAAATAATGGTTATTAAGGCTGTAATTGGTTGTTAGCAAATATTCCCCTCAAAACATATTTTTGCTTAACATGTGATTGCTTGTAAGAAAATTCAAAAATTACATTGTTAACCCAATCTCACTTTTTCAATAATTAATCATATCAAATATTATTTTAATAAAAAAATCACTATCAAGTATCATCATTATATAATCTTATCACAAATATAATATTAACTCTTTCTTATTTTTCAAATCATCAATCACATCAAATCACTTTTACTAAAAAAATATTATATCAATTATCATCATCATATTTTTATCTGATATCTAATCACACACAAAAAAATACATTATTTTTCAAAAATAACTTTTTACCGCTATTCACTTAAAAAATAAAAATAGATTTGAATGAAAAGTCATCCAATCACAACATAAACTTGTAAATTTTTGTTCAAAAAGTCAGCAGTGATGTAAGAAAAATTAATGAAAGACAAATAAAAATCGCAACATGAAAAATATCAAATCAAAACCAATTTTTGTAGAAATTAAAAAACTACAATGTGCTAAGGCAAGACTCATCTTTTTCGGAAAGGCTAGAACAAGGCGGAGCCAGGACGCATTACCAGGGGTGGCCGACACGAAAATGGGGTGGGCGAATAGAAAATCCAAGAAAAATTAATACAAATTATAACTATTTTTTTTTTAAATTTCTCACTATAAAAATTTTTTTCTTAAAAAAAGGGTTGGGCAGGGGCCAGGGCCAGTGACCACTCTCTCCGCCCCTGGGCTAGAAGGAGGTAATGTTATGTGCAAAAGTGTATATGCTTGTTGGGAACCTAGAACCGAAATTGGTTTGGGACCCACTAGCTAGGATATAAGCTGGGTTGGACGTCATTTTTAGCAGCCCAAAAAGGACCAAGCCTATTTTAGCCCGGTCTAAATGGTCCGAAGCCTGATAAGCTCGAATGACCCGATCAAATATACACTAGATGGATTGGACTGAGTCACAAGAATTGTGGTCTGATGAAATTTTAGTCCGACCCGGACTGACCCAATTTTTTCACTTGGCCCGTTGGGCTATGATCGAGTTGGCCCAACTCAGCTCATTGTCAGCTCTATGAGAACATGATGTTGGTTGGAGCATATTCCGTAATTTACATCCGTCGTGACTTTAGAGAGAGAATTCTAGGGCCATGATTAGTCCGTCAAAATCGGGGAACTTGGACATCTAAAAGAAATACTCTTTATAGGGGTGGCCAAATGTAACCGAAATCGGGTTTCAAATCGGAAGTCAACGATTTCGGGAACCGTTCACCGGTCAACAGTTCCAAAACCGAAACCATATAGGCCAGTTCTGGTTTCGGTTCCTTGGTTTTTGAACTGTAGAACCGGCGGTTTTAACCATCGGTTAGAACCTTGGTAGAACCGGTGGTGGAACCATGGTAGAATCGGCGATTTCAATGTTAGTACCGATGATTTTTATTTTTATATGATAAAATATGCTAGAAAAAATGTTAAATATTTATTATTATGTTTTATATTCGCAACCACATGAGACACATTTTAAACCAAATATTGTAAGCGAATTACGTGAATTTTGATTCATCTATACTCTAATAGTATATATAGACAATTTAATATTATTATTAATATTAAGTACAAAACTCAATTAAATATTAAGTCCAAGTATTCTTCTTTATTTTCCCCTTTTTTGGTAACTGAAATTGATAAACCATTTTAAAAAAAAAAATCAAAACTTATCAAAATATAAACAAACGATTACGGTTTAATAGGGCAGGGTTCCAAACCTGACAAGAATCGGCGATTTTGGAATCGAAACCATAAAGCGGCGATTAAGCCGGTTCCTCCAAAATAAGGAATCGAAGCAGAAGCGATTCGGGAATCGTAGTCACCCCTAACTCTTTATTGCAAAGAATTAATGAAAGAGGGTTTAAAAAGGATTAAGGTACCTTAACAAAGGAGAAGTGAGGTTTCAAGTGAAAGGTGGGTTCAAATCATGCGACTTTTGATGTTACGCGTAGGGGTGGCCAAATGGGAACCGAGATCGGGTTCCAAACCGGAATCGAAACCGTGGCCAATGATTCTTAAACCATAACCATGGTCAACGGTTCCAAAACCGAGAATCGGGAAAGTATAGGCCGATTTCGATTCCGATTTCTTGGTCTCAAAACCTAGGCGGTTAGAACCGTCGATGGAACCGTAATGGAACCATGTTTTTAAGGTTAAAATCAATAATTTTTTTGGTAAACATATGCTAGAAGAAATGTTAAATGTTTATTATGATGTTTTATATTCGTACTTACATGAGATACATTATCTCATTTTAGACCAAATGTCGTAAGTGAACTACGTCAACTTTGATTCTTCTTTACTCTAATAGTATATAAAGATAGTTTAATGTTATTATAATATTAAGTATAAAACTTAATTGAATATTAAGTCCAAGTTTTTTTTTTCTTTTTTTTTTTTTTAATCGAAATTGATAAACTATTTTAAAAAAATCAAAAGATAAACAAATGGTTCCGGTTAAAACCGGAACCAAAACCGTAGAGGAACCGGGTTTCGAATCGGACCGGAACCATCGGTTCCGATTTTGGAACGGAACCGTGAGACAACAGTTCCGATTCCTCCAAAATGAGGAAGCTGGGCGAACCGGAACGATTCAACCGGCCACCCCTAGTTACGCGGCATATGCCTACGACACCTTAAGTCCTTAACCTACCCTTTCCCGCCACTTCCTCCCTTCACCCACTGATATACTGCACGGGTACTCTCTCTCTTCCTACTCACGTTCAGTGTTTAGATCAAGAAGAAGAAGAAGAGATGTTGTGGGTGGATAAGTATCGTCCGAAAACCCTAGACAAGGTTCTGGTGCACCAAGATATCGCCCAAAATCTCAAGAAACTGGTAATTGTTGCAATAAATCAAATTTGAAATTTTCTTATGTTTCGAGAATAAAAAGATTCGAAATTCGTTTGCTTTTTCCACATTAATTTTATTTTGCGTTTCATTACAGGTGACAGAGCAAGATTGCCCCCATTTACTGTTCTATGGCCCATCTGGGTCGGGTAAGAAAACCCTAATAATGGCCCTTCTCAGACAACTCTTTGGTGCCAGTGCTGATAAGGTGAAAATTTAGTAATTACTTTTCAATTTTGGCTGTTTAATTTTGCTGGGGTTTTGCTTAATAAATTGTATTTGGGAGGTGTGGCAAACTGTCAATGGACAGTGCGAGTAAGGTGCTACTTCTCAAGCATTATTGTACAGCATATCAGTTGTCTGTTATTTACCTGCAAAAGCAAAAGAAATAAAAGGATCTTTTTTATTAATATCCTTTCAAGACTATGTCAAATAAATTTGGAATTTGATTTGGTGATACTTAATGCCATAACTAACTATCAGTTTAAAGAAACTTGACAGCACATGAAAATATTACTTACCCAATTTTGAATTCGATGTTTCTTTTAAACAGGATATGAAAAAGAAATGTAATTTGACCCTTTATTTCGTGAGTGATGATGCTAGAGAAACGTAATGAAGTTTATCCAATGCAAGTTTCACAATGTTCTATTTGAATGTGGTTACTCTAATGTGACTGTTTAATATTGACTTGCAGGTCAAAGTGGAAAACAAGAACTGGAAAGTTGACGTGAGTTTTTGTCTTGCAATCTTTTTGACATAATTGTTGATTAACGCCTAGTTTTCAGACCCACAGATTTATCTCACTGCTAGATTGTTTCAAGGTTCTAGTTTGAGTACAAAATGAAAATTTTGTTTCCAGGCTGGGTCTAGAACAATTGATGTAGAGCTCACAACGTTGTCGAGCACGCACCATGTTGAACTGAGTCCTAGTGATGCAGGATTTCAGGACCGATATGTGGTTCAAGAGATAATCAAGGAAATGGCAAAGAACCGACCCATTGACACTAAGGGGAAGAAGGGGTTCAAAGGTAACTTTAGGTTTGTTGCCTCTTTCAATATTCTGGTAATAGTTGGCAGGTGCTTCTATCATGTTTCTTTTGTGTCTTCTATTCCTGGGTAAACAGAATCAGTTATTGAAATAGTCTGTTAGCTTGCAACTTTTTGCCTATACCAATATTGCAATGATATTATGTTGGTAGTAATCAGAAGGTTCTTCTATGTTCTCTTTTTGTTCTTGAAAAAGCTTTGTGAAAGTATTGCAGAACTTTAGCCTCATGAGTTCTTTTATTTCTCTTTGCTAATGAAATGGTATGGTGAAATATCAGTTCTAGTGCTGAATGAGGTTGACAAACTCTCAAGGGAAGCCCAGCACTCTCTCCGAAGAACAATGGAGAAATATAGTTCATCTTGCCGACTCATACTATGCTGCAACAGCTCCTCCAAGGTTACTGAAGCCATCCGCTCTCGTTGTCTGAATATGCGAATAAGCGCACCCACAGAAGGAGAGGTCAGTATGTTGTTGTTGTTGACATATTTTTTTGTTTGTTTTGTTTTGTTTTTTCGCTGGTTCGTAGAGATAGCCTCCTTGGCTCATTGGTATTCCTGCTATATGTGATGATATATGAGCATTGGAATATATAATATAAGTAATCAATCATGTAGGATTTTCATGATAAACATATGCACTAATGGGGTTGTGCTGGGAATATCTGGGGGTTGGGGGTGAGATGGGGGGTGGACAAAAGTGGGTCTTGGTAATATAAATGTTGAATGTTTGTATTTGTTTCTTCCTTTTCTGTCTTTTTTCCTGCCTTATTACACGCAAATAGGTTTTTCATGAGTTGGCTTGTCATTGTTAAGATAGTTGGCAGCATCGTTGACTTTTCTACTTCCTGTGCTGCAGAATTTATGCGATACCAAAGTTAGAAGGCAATTGTTTCAGCCAATGAGCATGTATGTATCATTGTTTATGACCTCATATGCTGCATATGACTTTTGGCTTCCTCATTACATCTCTACCCTAGTACCTATCCTAAATCCCTGACCGAGGACTTTTATGGATTTTAAGATTGTTATCTAGTCTTAGCAGAAGTCAGTGGCAATCCAGAGGCAATTAATATGATCTCAAGTGCTTTATGCATAATGGTATGTTCACTACTGAGCAAAATGGATATTTAGCTATCTAGTTGCTATTGTGTTAGTCAGCAAACTGTCCTCAGAAAACGATGTTGGATGGAGATGGATCACTTATTCTACCCGTACTCCAAAGTTTTATTGGAAAGGTATTTTGGGTATCTTTTGCAAAATATATCATGAGTAAAGCACAATATTGTGGTCAAAATATACAAATAAACCGTAGACTTGGGACGGAGTCAGTTCACAAGTATCAGACAGCACCATCTTTTCCTTGCGACAGACTTGTCATGCATTTGTCAATGGAATACAAGTGTTAAACAATAGACTGGTTATATGCTAATTAACACCATATAAAATTTCAGTTATTGGAGCTTAATTTTAAGTGCCTCCTAATTTTTTTCTCAAGTGCTTAAGGGAAACTTAAAGGACATTCCCCCCCACTTAAAGTGCAGATTGTTATATGTACACCCGTGAGTCTTTGAGATGTTTTGCCTTTCACTAGGTTGACAGGAAATGATAACATCTTCCAAGTATATGTACTTTAGCTTACAGTTATTTCTATGGCATGCTCAGGATTATCAATTTTCATTTATTTCATCTAGGATTCCGTGATATATACTTTTCTTTGCTTGTATTGATGTCTGATGAATTATTTTTAAATGTCAGATTGTGAAGGTGTTGGAATTCATCGGTAAGAAAGAAGGATTGCAACTTCCATCCGGATTTGCTGATCGAATAGCACAGCAATCTAATAGGAGCCTCAGGAGGGCAATATTGTCATTTGAAACTTGTCGTGTCCAACAGTTGAGTTCTGTTTTACATTTTCTTGATTAGCAGAAACTGCAACAAATTTTTGCTATTTTGTGCATTGATTATGCTTGATTGTTTGCTAATGCTGTGCTGTTTCACATTAGGTACCCTTTCACAACCAATCAACCGATACCTCCAATGGATTGGGAGGAATATGTTTCTGAAATAGCATCAAGCATATTTAAGGAGCAGAGTCCTAAACGGTTTGATATTAATTTTTGACGCAAGGCATCTTAGTTTCAAAAACTGTTTCTAATTAAAATTCCTTACATTTTATTTATGGGTAGTTTCATAAATGTATACTAAATTTTACATTTTAATATGAGGTTGAAGTCACAAGATTAGAAATTCTAAAAACACGAAACCAAGATAAATGACTGTTACTAAGCCAAGTTTATTTTGGCACTCTATGACACGCTATTCTGTGATAATACTTTTTGGCTTGCTATTGTATTATTATACTGTTGCTTGGACAGAATTTATTATTATAATATTTACATTTATTACCCGTCTGATTCCATTTGCAAGAAACCATTGCTGTCACCTTGCAAAGTTCTTCTTGGATAAATAGCAGAGATAAATTTAATTAACTTTTGCCATTATGAAGTGATGCGGCTTCTTGCTCTGACACCTCTCCTGTTGGAATTTAACCTTATTTGTTTTCTAATAGATGTTTTGATTACTGTCACCAACAATACTGTTTTGAGAGATGGTTCATTATTCTACTAGGTTGTTTGAGGTCCGGGGAAAGCTTTATGAGCTTCTCATCAATTGCATTCCTCCAGAAATCATTTTGAAGGTTCACATTTGTGCTTTTCCAGCTCCACCCCTTCCTCAATTTAAAGGAATACCGAATATATGACTAACACTTACAGTATCAGTTTTAACAAAAACTGCTTTTTATTGCAGAGGCTGCTTTATGAACTGTTGAAAAAATTGGATTCTGAACTCAAGCATGAGACCTCCCATTGGGCTGCATATTATGTAAGTGTATGGCTGCACAATGTGTTTTTCCTCTCCCTGTCCTTTACTCATTTCCGAATTGAAGATTATAATTTAATATTATATTGTTTAGGGTATATTTAGTTTGCCCATTTTGCTTTTGGCTTTTGCTGCACACCTTAACATAGTATGTTTTTATTTTGATTTATTTATTCACATATTTTACGTGGCTCAGCAACCACACTGTCTCGTATGTACCTAATAATTGCAGATGGTGATGCTTCAGAATTTAGAAGATTTGTTTTGTCTGATTAGAAAAATATATCACAGTGAAATTTTCTATATATGCTGTAACTTAGAGCAACATGCCAATAGGTTGCACTATTCAGATTATTTACTGCATCTAAGTTTCATTTGTTATATCTAAAGCAATAGCTTTCTTTTCTCAGGAACATAGGTTACGTCTTGGACAGAAAGCAATATTTCACCTTGAAGGTATATCACATAAGTTCTATTGATTTTGCACCTCGAGACTTGACCTCATATTCTGAAACTGTAGAAATATAAACCACATAGTAATATTTTTCAAAAATTAACTTGTGAAATTTTATGCTTTTGCCTTGGATCAATGTTGTTGCAGCATTTGTGGCCAAGTTTATGAGCATCTACAAAGGTTTCCTCATCGAGACATTTGGCTGAACTAGCTGAAATACTAAGGGAAGATGATTTTGTTCAGTTTGATGCGGACCGAATTAATGGAGGATGTCGTTGTGATCATGTTTTGGCGTCATTTCATTAGACATATCGATCTAGACGAAATGTGTTTTCGTAATAGGCTTGTTGAGTCCCTTATCTTGAATGCTTGTTGAGTTCAGAATCAACTTCTCAATATTAGGCTTCTAAATTTTAATTTTCATAGCATGATCTAATATCCAGGTGTGTATTGAAGATTAATTAAGATCGATCTATGGCTTTTGCTGGTGAATTTCAATCTTACTATATAGCACTAAAATGTGGCAAACCAAATTATCAAACACATCCGTACACCCACAATTATAAAGCATCACAAAATTGTTTCTTATCAATCCCAAAAAATCTGCCTAAAATTATTTGGTGTACAATGTCCTAGTGAGACCTGACTCTTGCTTCAATGCTTTCTGCTGGTTTTGTTCATCTTCATCATGTCCTCGGTCCATGTTTGGCAATCTGAGGGTCTAACATCTTCACAATTAACACCTGCTGGATCAGGGGAGTTAAAATGTGATATCAGTTTCAACTAGATGGGGACTAGATCATTAGATTTAGGGATAATTACAAAAAAACTCAGTTACAAATACTTCCTTGATATTTGTTTTCACCCCCTCGAGATGGGGGTATTTGCTAGGTAAATACAAATTTCAAGGGGTGTTTGTAATTATAACACTTTAAGGGGTATGTAATTTCGAAATATAATTGGAGTTTTTTGTAATTAAGGTTTAGTCCTCTCTCAAAAAAAAAAGAAAAAACGAAAAAAAAAAACAGTTATCTTGTAGATGCCACTCCCTCCAATTTGTAAAATAGAAAGGAATATTTATAATTTGAAAGATAACTGGTTTTTCTTTGTAATTCGACAAGATAGCATTTATAATTCTCCCTTTATACAATTATGTAGACAGTTTTGTTATTAGAAATACTTACTTGGAGAAACTAGAAAGCCAAAAGCTGGCAGCTTGGTTTTGCTGAAACTTTCATTAAGCACACAGGCTTTCCCACAATCTTCAACACACACAACTCTCCTACTCCTGGAAAAAGAAGTCTACAGTCCTGAAGAATGTCACCAAAAATTTCTCGGCACCGAAGCTGACTTTAACCCCGTTTCTCCAGGGACGATCGTCTGAGAAAACCGATCGGCCCTGTGAATTTTCCTTTTAATACCAGGAACCTTTCTCAAAACCGCCTGCCAAATCATCTGAACCGCGTCGTTCTCTTTCGACGGATATTGAAACTCAAAAAAATGTTCAACTTCTTTTAGCCTTTCCCACATTCTGGTCCACTCCTCTTTGCCAATGTTCCTGATAAAATTGATGAGGAAGTTTTCTTTGAGAGCATCCGATGAACGGACAAATATGCAAAACTCAGAATAGTCAATAATATCTTCGAAGGGAAGTTCGATTTCATCGCTTATTATTACGGGTACACAGTGGCTAGCTATAGCGTCAAAAGGCGGTTCGATGAAGGCGTATCGCCAGCAATATTGAGGCAGAATTTTGATGTTTGCATGCCCTGAGAAGCTTTGTTGATACCATCACCTTGGATACTTCCAAATGAGAAGTGTACATCTTTTTCATCTTTTAGCATGTAAAATAATTCTTGCCTAATTAATCCACCCTGAAAATGGGAAACTTTAATTGTTACACAGAGATGCATTGTTGTCATTTATGTTAATTATTAGGTAATTGGTGCATAATTGTTACACAGAGACACAAAAAATGAAAAATAAATTTTCAAGATAATTGTTAGCAATTTTATTGTTGGTTGTACATACACATATATATAGAATCTAATCAGACAGATTCCAGAAAACAGATCAAGGCACTCACATCAGCATGCAAAGTTCAGTCACTGGGAATGTTTGCACACACTTAAAAAAAAGCGATTGTCAGTTTTTGGGTTTAAAAATGTAATTTTTATGGAGTATTTGCACAATCTAAAAAAAAGTGATTCTCAGCTTCTAGGAAGAAAACAAAAACAATTATTTTTCCCGCCTAGAAGCTGAGAATCACTTTTTTAGAATTTGCAAACACTCCCTTGGTGTTTTCAAATACCAACTTGTACTTTTGATTCTGCATAATTTAAGTCATAATCTAAGAGTAGGGGTTAGGGTGTTTCAAATATTTCATTCTTCTTCCGGTTTGACTTTCACACACAAATAAAACACTATTACAAAATACAATATTTTCACCAAATTCTCTCCTTTATTTTGATCAATTTTAGTTTCTATATGAAAACACTACCAACTTCTGATTGATTCTCAACTGTTTTTCGATTCGGCTACAATAAATCACTTCCATTAAAAGCATAAATTTTCTCAAACACTCCTTAAAACCAAACGATACATATCTATAATCAGATGGCAAAAGAGCATATAAATTCAAGGGACAAAGACAACTTACATCTTTTCTGTATATAGCTCCCTGAAAATAGAGCAAAATGGGACGACTATCGAAACCAGAATTGTCATCCACATAACTTGGAATCAAATGCTTGTAAGGTGCAATAACATCTTTCTCAACATTAGCAACCGTCGAAGGATATCTTCCGAAATCTGCAAGAATAAAAATTGCTGGCCACAATTTCATTCTTGCATACAAAAGACTATTCGGATGATGAGCAACAATTATATGATCTTTTCCCCCAGACCTCTTCCATTCCTCCTGACCTGTCAGAAAGCTAACCAACTTTTCTTGTAACAAGTCGTTAGCGCTTTTCTGATTCGGCTTCAGCTTCTTTGAGTACCGATTATAGCTTATGGATGCGAAAAATGGAACGAATATAACATCGGCTTCACTAGAATTGCGTACTCTTATCGCGCTACGGCCACTGAGATTTTTAGAGAATTCTGAGCTTAAAAGATCCAAAGTAAGCCAATATTCTATGCTGTGCTGCAAATTTAATCCACCAGGGTATTCGGGCACCTCAGCCCGGATATCAGGCCATACGTTCGGGCCCTTACCTCTCCAGCCCATTAGGCCAAAGTGAAATTGATAGGGCAAGTCATGCATGAAAACCTTGAGAATTTGATTATTAGTATCACATTTTCTTGACGTATCAAGAATATTCCCACTTTCTAGCATTGTAACAAGATTGGAGTTTGGCAATATATTCAAATCAAGAGAATGAGGCCGACTAGTTGATCTTAGGACAAATAACCGAGATAATATCAATAGTGTCGATGTCATTAAGAATAAACAGAATATGTATTTATGAGAAAGGAGCCCCATTTTTGACATCCTTATACATAAATATAAAAAAAGAAAGAAAATCCTAAAATTCAAGAATGTATTTAATTTTAAGTTTGTGTAAGAACAAAACCAAATACTCCATTAAACATCATTACCCTTTTGATTTATAGGATATGATTAAAGATTCGGTTTTGAGAATAAAAAAATTACTCATTGAGAAAGGTAGAAAATACAGAGTCATTCAATACCTGATAAATATCAGGCCTTTTTTTCACATGTTTTGCTTTTCTAAGCTATAAATTAGGTTGCATGCATGGAGATAATAAAACACTATATAGAATCTGGTTTGAGCAACCAAATACACAATAGAGATTTATTCAATAATAAAAAAAAAAAGGTTGATACATTTTGGGAAAAAATGAATGTACAGCAAGATTTAAAACCCAGATGGATTTTAACATCAAATTATCATCTCAATGAAGTAATCAAGAAAATAAACAAGAAAATATAAATATTTGAAAGCTATACAGGGCGACAAGGATTGAAAGTGAAAGGAGTTAATATACCAAAACTCAGAGAAAATGGTGTTTTTGCTAATGTTTGATACTGAATTTTTATTTTATTATTTATTTATTTTGCCATATTTTCCTCAACTGGATTCTGTTTTTCTCTGTATCTCTAAGTTGTTTTATTGATTTCTTTATTTTGTTCAATGTCTTTGTGCAGCGTGAGTGTAGGAAGCATCTTAAGAAGCGGGCTCTCGTTCGTTTTTCATCCTGAAATTAATAAACGGGATAATTACAAAAACTACCCCCGAGGTTTAGGTTAATTGAAAAAAAACCCATAGATATTTGAAAATTACAAAAAAACCGATTCGGTGATAATTGTAATGTTCTTACAAATGTAACGAGGATGTTTGAAATATTATTGCTTATGAAGGGGGCAAAATGTAATACATAATCGAATCTCAAGGGATTTTTTGTAATTTACAAAAAAATTTGGGTTTTTTTGTAATTAACCCAAACCTCATGGGTGGTTTTTGTAATTATCCCATAATAAATCAAACAAATTAAAGTCGGTTGTTTACATTACTGCAAAATAATCCAATTTTACCACAAAGTCGATTTTTTACCACATATTAATTAGGGATAATTACAAAAAGTACCCCTGAGGTTTGACCTAATTATAAAATAACCCAGCTAACTTTAAAACTTACAAAAAGTACCTCTGAGGTTTGATTTAGTGTTAAAATTAAGGGGTAGTCTGCAATGATTTTACAAATATGAAGGGGGATTTTGAAATATATTTCAAACCTCAGAGTCTTTTTGTAAGTTTTAAAGTTAGCTGAGTTTTTTTGTAACCTCAAGGGTACTTTTTGTAATTATCCCTATTAATTATTACAAGTATTGGTGACAATGGACATACTAAATTCATCGATTCGGGCTAAGATTTGGTCGAAATAATTTGCTTGATAGCTATTTTTCCTGACAAAATGATTTTTTTTTTCTTGTTAAATAATACGACAACTAACGATTTATTGTTTGTAAAGTTAGTTTGATAGTCTAATTTATAGATTAAAATCAGTTTGAGTTGGTGATGATTTAATAATTGTCATTACTGTAATGACCAGAGATGAGAGGCCCGAAGCAATGACAAGAACCTCGTCACATGATATTTTTCTTGAGATTTGAAATTAATTGTATTTAGCCTCACCATCGAAACTCCAATCTCTATAAAACAGTGACAACAGAATTACTTGGAAAGGTAACAGCCTTTTGACAAATGGTTTTTAATTATACAACAAGGTTGCCTTTTAATTATTCGTATGATTTTTTTTTTTTAATTTTTATATGTTACAAATGATTCAAAAGAAGGTTTTAACTAGACAGGCTTCAACTTCAAGTATTGACAGATCCTATGTAATTGGGTCCATATTGTGTAATTGGCCGGTCTTATTTTTAGGTAAAAGGTAAAGAAATCCTACATCTAGCATAGATAATCTAAAAAAATCATGTTACTTAAATCTCTAGTACAACGGCCATAATAATAATAATAATAATAAGGGATAATTAGATATTGCCCGCCAAACTATCGTGAGTTTTGCATTTTTGCCTACTAAACTTAGGAAATTTTTATTTTAAATGTCTAACTTTGAACATTTTGCATTTAAATGGCAAAATATGTATTTTCAAAGTTCAATGGAGAAGTTTGAAGACAAAGTACAATAGTTGAAATACATTATAATATCAATAGTTCACTTTATTATAAGGACTAGTTAGTGTAGCAGAGTGAGTTGTTGAGCCGAAAGGTTTCAAGTTGGAATATTATAATCTTTTGTATCCAGCAGCACAAAGCATGCCTTTGTCATATGCCATATCCGTATACAGCACAATGTAATTCCGATCCTTAGACAAATATATGGAGTCAGTATATGAGATTGCTTGATATTGTTGAGCAAAAAGGGTAAATAATAAGAAGAAGAAGAAAATTGGAAATTATCCATGGGACCTGCTATAACAACATCATGAATAACGGAAAATCGATTA
This sequence comes from Rehmannia glutinosa, assembly GCA_016081115.2. Taxonomy (NCBI): domain Eukaryota; kingdom Viridiplantae; phylum Streptophyta; class Magnoliopsida; order Lamiales; family Orobanchaceae; genus Rehmannia; species Rehmannia glutinosa. Next base: position 29,447,590 of record CM071926.1, read on the forward strand.
TTTTGATTGATAAATTTAAGGTTAACAATTTCTCTGCTTATCACTTTTGTCGAAAATAAGGAGAATTTCTTTTTTAATAGTACAACGTGCAAATGGGAAGTTATTTTTCCAATAAGAGAATAAAATGAAGTCTAAAAATGTAGGGCAGGCAAAGTTAGAATTGGAATTGCATCTCAGCAGAATATCCAAGAGCTTCTAGATGACCAGCCATGGCCTTGTTCATTGGAGGTGGACCACATCTCAAAACCTGCAAAACCAAAAATTATTACCTTAATTACTACTTTTCAGCCCTCTTCTTTTCTTTTGGGTACTATTTATCGTATCGAATTTTAACTAAAATTCGAACCTGAATATCAGAAGCTGGTGCAGGGCAGTGAGCCTGAATCATTTCCTTTGAGACGAAGCCAACACCACCATTCCACACTTCAGGAGGCTACATAAATTCAAACAACCAACAAATCGATCAATTAGGATATTAGACATCACGGTCGTATGTTGGCAAAATTAAAGATCTATATACAACGATACATGCAGGTGAATGTACGCATATATTTACAAACCATAAGAAGGAAAGAAAAATATCGCAGATATTCCAGAAGCAGTACGATCCCTATGGTTGGAGTACACTATCTGGCTGCCTCGTTATAAACTACGATTTCTCATGCCTTGAGTGATAACTTATCAAAATTTAGTTTAAAATAGAAGGTCAATTTAAATACATGGCAAGTATCATCTTCCATTTACAGTTTTGACTTTTTGCTCTCAACCTTGTGTTCTTTATTATCAGTTTATCACTATTATCAGTAAATTGATCATTTTGATCAAAAAATTTATCTACGATATGATAGCCGTGTGGAAAATGGAAGCAAAAATCTTGGGGGTTCAGGGGCTTTAGTTAGATGCATATAGTTTTGCTGTTCCAAAATAGGGCCATAAGTGAAAGAAGAGGGTTAAGAGTTGTTTGAGACGGTTTATGTTCGTACAAAAAGGGAAGAAAAAGGTCCGAAGAAGCCAACTTGAATAGAAGCATTAGTATATTGCCTAAGATGAGCACAACAACAATCCAAGTGAAACTATAACTACTCAGAAATCACACTAAGATGCATAGATGGTAAACTTGCCTGATTGAGTACATAGTAAATTTTGAACCTGTCAGGGTAGTTTTTAGCAAGACCGTCCAATTCATCCTGCAACCAAACAAACAAAATTATGCAGGATCGTAAACAACTTAAACATGTTTAAGTATTCCAATCCTTGCCACAAAATTTTTATATCAAAATCCCCTATAATAAGAATATAAGTTAGTTTAACAAACTTCGACCCTATATTGTTATTCTGCAACAATCTGACATTGATTTTCATTTGCAGAATTTTCACTGACGTTTCTTAACCTCAAATTCTTTTGCCTTAGAAAAATTGTTTTCCTGAATTTGTCCACATCCCATTCAAGTGAAGGCCCAAAATCCGGGTCTATTTTAAATTATTTTTTTCAATAAGTTGACATTTCAACAATTACACAGAATTCAATGAACAAACTAGATAAAAAAGACGTCACAAATTACCTTTAGCAGAATGTCATCATACGTAACATTAGCATAAATCAGATGCACCTTTGTGTGGTCACTGGGGTTTTCGAGGATTGCTCTAGCAACCTAAACAGCAAGGGAAAAAAGAAATAAGACGATACATCAATCACCTTTTGATGTATGGAAAAAATCATCAATTAAAAAGATTAATATATTATCGAAAAGAAGATAACTTCAGAAAAATAAATTCGATTTAGTAAAAGTGTTGAATATAAACCTGGAACATTGGTGTAATTCCAGAGCCTCCAGCAAGCATTCCAAACGCTCTCACTTGGCCTGGTTGATACTTAAAACGACCCTAGTTTTGAAAAAGAAGCCGCAGATAAGACCTTGTTTCAATTTAGATAAATGAAATCAATCCTACATAATGATGGAATGCAATTCAAAACAACACACACACCCAAATAAGAAAATAACAAGCCACTGCAGCTAGGAAACCAACTTCAGGTTGTGAATTATAGGTCAAAGGTGTGTTTTGGAGCCAATAAATTTATTTTAAGAAAGAATTGAAAATTTTTAAGTGCTGCTTAACTTCACTTTTGCAATGAGAATACAATGAATTTCCAACTGCAAAAAGCATATATCATTTATCAGGGGGCGAGGCGATCTGAGTACACATAATTGTTTTCAAAATATACTGAAACCTCAAAAATGAGCATTCGAGTTATAATGACTCGCCCACATCGTTTGAGTGGCAATGGTGTCTATGGTATGCTATGATTTGTGCAGTTACCTCTTGGCAGTATAGACTCAAGAAAAATAACCAGACGTGAGTGTCGTAACAGGTTCAGATGGCTCTTTAAAAATCAACAATTCTCGGCAATTCTCTATAATCAAAGCTAAGAGGGTATTTTGGAGCAAATCCAAATGAGCTTCTAGACTTGAAAGTCCATTTGCAAAAGACTAGAATGTTCAGTGGTAAATTTACAATAGAATTCTAAACCAAGCCACATTCCCAAAAGACCATCTTGAAGATTCGAATATTAGTAGCTTCTGAAAAACATTTCTACAACATTCTTCCAAACAGGTACTAAAGTGTATTTTCATGGACATGGGCACTTCTCTTAAAGCCCGTATCAGATAACCCACTTCATATATGATTTTTTTCAATCCGGAAGTGAAACTTAAGCCTCACTAGGAGAAAATATTTATATTGAATTTTCAATCAAGATTTAGCTATTTCCAGCATATACATAAACATCTTATCCAAAATGAGTTATTATAATCTCATGAATCTAAATTAGCTGCCGCATATAGTGATACATGTTATCCTAAAAAGTGAAATATGACGTAAACGTCAACCTATAACAACGGTGAAATGCAAAAGATGCAATATGGCTTGCATCCCTCACCCTCCTTCACTATATTGACACTGGTTTTCACGCAGAAGGTAAACCAAAAAAAAATTCTCTTCTTTATCTTAAAAAAAAAAAATTAATAAAATTTTCAATAACCTTATGTGCATGGAGAAGAGGTCTTAATAGGATACAGAATGTACCTTTGGTCCTTTCACAGACAAATAATCACCTTCACGCATTTCTCTAAAATGATGAGACATTCTTCCTTGTGGATACATCTATCATTGTGTAAAAAATTACAAATCAAACCAAATGATAACAAAAAAGTGAGAAGTAATAATTCTATATACCATCATGCACAACCAAATAAATGGATGCCAAAATATACGGAATGCACCTTTATAACTAATTCAAAATATCCAACATCTGAATCCAGAGTAGTCGGAGTGTATGGTTTAATGACCTCTTCACCTTGACTATCCTTACCCCTGCAACAAATAATATAAAATCGATATGTATCAAGTAATATCAAAGCCTAATTATGAGGATAAGGCTGAGTTAATAAAATTAACCTGCAGCTTATGTGTTGTCCAATAGGAAGGCCCAAAACAGAGGTGGGTGTAGGAAGAGCAAACTTGAATTTTGCCACATTATGGCTGAGTTGTGTTTTCTTGACAAGCTTGAACTCTTTGAATTTCTCGGGATTCAAGCACACTGTCAAATATACAAGATAATAATCAACAACATAAATTATAAACTTAGAAGATCTTATACATATGCGAGAACGTATGTTTCTTATCCTCCTTGATAACTTACAGAAAATCCATACTAACAAATAGAAGAAACCCCAAATTAATAAAGGAGTGGTGACTCTGCAAGCACACAATCACAGTACGTACAAAAACAGATAAAAAAATTGAATCTTTAAGCCTAATTAAGATCTCTCTAATTAGAACTAGAATAAATAAATAACCTCCCTTTAAGCTATTCAAGCTACCAGAGACAAAACCCACAAAAAAATAGTACATATCGATAAACAGAAATAAGCACAAAATATACAAATTTGGCATTTCAATTGTAACAGATGAGTATATAATTTATCGAACCTTTGGGCTTGTTGGAGGAAAACAACAAGTATGCAGCACCAACAGCAATAAGAGCAACAGCAACACCAACAAACAATTGGCCTTCAGATGTTGCCAGGAAATCCATAGCTCCAATGAATTGAAAGCGCCTGGATTTAATCGCACACAGTGAGAACTATCTTCATGGAAGAAATGCTAAAATCCTAATATATAGCAGAAAAATCTTGACAAAATGAACAAGAAAAACTGATTATTAATAATATTATTATTATTGTTTTTGTTTTTTAAGATGCCAAGAATTGTTTTTTTTTCAGGGAAAGATAATTACTTGAGACCAGAAAAAAGAATCTTAAGACAAGTACCTCAAATAACTATCAAGAAAAGGAATAACAAAAGAATTAGTAAATGAAAAATGGGCAATCCGAATAGAACAGTTTTTTAATTCAAAAATCAAAAATGGCGATCGAAGTAGGTGAGGAAAAAGAAATGGTGGTAATAGAGACTAAAGAAGAAATCTGGTATGAGAAGTTATGACACCTACCCAGCTCCACTACTAACCCAACTTTGTTTAGCGGCCCCTGGTTTTACTTTTGCTATATTAAGAGTTTCAGAAGCCAGTATCCCACAACCACGTGCACCATGCTTCTATATTATATTATATTATATTATATTATATATATATATATATGTGTCTATTGCCGTTTTGGGCTTTTGCTTAGATCAATTACTATTTTCGAAAATTAATCCAATTTATTATAATATGTCCCATGAGCCACATGAGGTGGACTTAAATATTCACAAGATTAGCTCATGAGGTGCATGAGGTGGACTTTAGCATTAGAAAATTCACAAAAGTACAAAAGGAGATCACATGTGTAATATCATGATTTGTGTATAAATATATGAAAATGAAATGAGATGAAAAATACAACTTTCATTTGCAAAACACAATTGTCTTGTTTCATTACTTTTGCTTAATATCATATCATTATATATAAGTATACGTATTATAAAATATTAGATATAAAATATATATTATTTATAACACGTTATCAGCACGAGTTATTGTTCCAGAAAAGGTTTGTGTATTTCAAGTTTGAATTTATGTGTACTAATTTATCGTATTTCTTTTTATAGAAAAATGGCTAGTATCGAAAAACAAAAATTCCGGATCCTTGATACCACCTTGGTGATAACTATTTATCATGGTGTCGGATGTTAAATTGCACCTCCAGGATTTAGATCAATTTGAAACATTGAAGCCTATAAAAATCGAAGAGGCCGTTGTAAAAGATGAGGTAACGCGATGATATTTATTCGTCATCATCTATCGATGATTCAAAAAAATGAATATATACAAATTGAAAGGCTTCCGAGCTCCGCAAAAGCTCGAGGAAAGATTTGATCACACCATAATTGTGATACTCCGCAAGCACAATATGACTGGCAACAACTGAGATTGCAGGACTTCAAGTCCGTTGTCGACTATAATTCGGCATTATTCAAAATTGAGTCTCGACTGGCTCTTTGCGAGACAAAATTATCTGAGTATGATAAATTGGAGAAAACATTCTCCACTATGCATAAATCGAATATTGTGCTCCAACAAAGAATATCGACAAATAGCGATTTAAAACATATTCTCGAATTAATCTCGATTCTTCTCACGGCAGAGAAAACCAATGAATTCTTTGTTGAGAAATCACGATTTGCGACCTTAAGGTCTAATGCGTGCACTGAAGCACATGCTAACTCTACAGTAGAGGAGGGGGCCGATTTAGAGGCGTGAGTATAAACCGGGCGTGGTGGCGCAGGGTCGTGGTCGTGGTGGCGGGCCACATCAAAATACTCATAGATATGACCGTGGTGGTCGTAATTACTATAATCGGGATAATTATCATTATTCCCGCCAAAATGATTATACGGTCAAACACGGGCATCCAAATCAGCCAAATCGTGATAAGGGAAAAATGCCAATAGAACGAACTGGTGGTGATCTTTGCAACAGATGTGGGATGACAGGACATTGGGCCAAAACATGTCGAACTGCCCAGCACCTGGTAAACCTATACTAGGAATCAAAGAAAAATAAAGGCAAAAGTGGTCAAACACATGCCATGAGGCGATGGAGCCACCTACTACCAATGGGCTACACATCCAAAACTATATGCGATCAAAATCTGTCCGGGACTCGGAAACCACTCGATATATCCGATTTTCTTGAGAATCATGAGGCACAAGGTGCCGATTTGGATAGATTAAAAATAGACTCAATGTTTATGTGTTATTTCTCTCGGATGATATATTCGAGATTAAGTTTTTTGTACCATGTTTGTACTTGTCCGGATGATACATTCCGTTTTAAGCTTTTAGTATGAAATAATAAATTTGTTCGTGTTTAATGTTTCGATCATAAAATATCAATAAATTTCTACCAAATCATTCACAAATTTTACATTCAAATTTTTCGCATTAATTTCTCTCCTCCAATGACTACATTAAACGGCTATGAACAAGAACTTTTATCTATAAATATACCAACATTTCATTCAACAAATTCACACGTACTCTCTCATCTTTCTAAAAATTCTCATCTCTTTTATTAGGAAAAAAAAGGAGAAGAAAAAAAATGGTTAACTTAGTTGTGGCATATCTCATCATAATAGTCTTCTTGTACATTATCCTAGTTTTTGTTGGAGAATATCCCCGGAGCATTTTTGGCTTTTGGTTAATTTTCTTGTCTTCATGATTTACCCCTTGTTAGCGTGGGCAATTATTTTTAACATGTAATAGTTGGAAGATTATGTACGCTATGTTATCGAATAAAATCGTTTATATTTAAACTTTTGTTGCACATTAATGTTGTTATTTAGTTGTTTTACATTTCATAAAATTATTTTTGATAATCATATAATATTAATTTAATAATAATTCAAACAGTACACATGGGAAACAGAAAAAATAGACTATTGTCTACTTGATAGTGCAATAACGCACTCAATATTAACAAATAAAGTATATTTTTCGAGTGTGAAATTGTGCAAGATACAATTCTTGTTAGTCAAGTGGCTACGATAATCTAGAGGGGGGTGAATAGATTATCTCGGTTTTGATTTTGCCCTCTTTTTGAATAATCAAACAAAGACGAGAATGTAAATGCGGAAATTAAATAACACTCGTCGATTTAAAGAGGTTCAACCCACCTAGGGCCTAATCCTCTACCACCCCAAGATATCCTCAGGGATGGATTTCAAAAGGAAAAAAAGATATTATTAATTTACCAAAAATTAATACAACACCTTGAGGATTACCACAACCCTCTTACACCACCTTGAGGATTACCACAATCCTCTTACAACACCTTTGAAGATTACCACAACCTTCAAACACCTATCACCTAGATCACCCAAGTGTATTCTTACCACAAGAATACTCACAAGGATGTCTTGTGTTGAATGATGACCAAAATCAAGATTACAACTCAATAATGATTGATACAATATGAGTACAAGTGTAATCAAGAATTGAAAGCCTAGACCTCAAATTTGTGCAAGTGAAAGTGCTAAGGCTAATACAACAAGATATATGAAAGTGTTTGCTTTGTTTGCTCTTTGCTTGTATAGAGTGTTGTATCTTGTTGCTTGAATGAAGCCTCTATTTATAGGAGAGGTCTTGGCTTTGATTTCAGGACATTGGCTCCTCCCTTGGGGAGTGATTTCTGCAAAAGAAACCATTTAAAATCATCAATATAGTTGTTAGAAATCAATCCCACAAAATAGGGAAAAGTCATGCGAAAATGCAACGGATAGTTTTTGATAAACATGGGGGGTTCGGCCAGTCGCACAGAGATAAGATTGAAATTGAATTCTGCGAATTTTTACACGGGGGACCGGTCGAAGGGGGTTCGACCGGCCGCCCTGGTCTTGACTTGGTTGGAGTTGATAGAAAATCAAAGCAGAGAAGTCGCATTTGAGAGGGCACTCCAGTGCACCGGTCGCTGGTGGTCGCCGGCCGCCCTCACGTCGCCCACCTCGGCCGACCTGGCCGCCTCCCCATTTTTTCTTACGTCCCATTTTTTGTTTCAAAACTCAACTCAGTACGGGTTGCCCTATAGGGCGGCCAGTGAAATCTGAAACAAAAGTGTTGTCCAATTTTAAATCGAATATAAACTTCAAGAAATACTCAGAAAAATAGTAAAAACATTTTAGATCGATCGAAAGTGTTGGGACAACATTTAGGGACATTGTTTTGGTATAAAACTCATTTGAACAAAATCATCAAAATCATGATAAAAACATTTATCTAACAAACTCCCCCTTTTTGATGATTACAAACCAAAACAATTTTCAAGAGGACGATTTGAAAAACAAAATAATTTTCCGGTTTATGAGTAAACTATCCGTTTAAAAACATTTTACAAAAGCTCCCCTATCAACAAGCACATTAATAAGAAACATTGCATAAGCTAGAAGCACAAGCTTTTACAAAATAAACAACAACACCATGAGCTTAAAGCTCCCCCCTGTCACAAATACTTATTATCCATGCAAACAAGTTCATAAAACCATCATTGGGTGAGTTTACTTCACAACTTATGGCCTTAATAAGCCATAGCTTATAGCTTCTATCATGAGCTTTTATTAGCTTCTTTGAGCTAACAAGCCAATTTCTGTTTCTCCCCTTTGGAATCATCAAAAAAATGTTAGGATGATTAAAACATCATAGAAGTATATCAAAGTGCGCAAAGAAATGGTTTATCAACCATTGAGCAATTTAGGCTTAAAAACCAAGGAAAATGGGAGAAATGTATCATGAAGAGTTCATACGCTCGTTTTATTTGCCAAAACATGATCTCAATGAGTATTGAAGACTTTTGGAAGCGAGAGAATCATGTAGAAGTTGAAATTTTCATTGTGACATTACATCGAACACATTGTGGGCGTGAAAAATAAAAAGAGTTGTATATAGCCCTTGTAAATGATCCGAGCCAAAAATTGCATCACCAATTCACATCAAACATCATACAATACAACATAATAACTAAGCTCATCAAGATCATAAGCAAAAAATATCAAGAAATATGAAGGGGGATAATCAATGATTTTACAAATATGAAGGGGATTTTGAAATATATTTCAAACCTCATGGTACTTTTTGTAAGTTTTAAAGTTATTTGGGTTTTTTTGTAACCTCAAGGGTACTTTTTGTAATTATCCCTATTAATTATTACAAGTATTGATGACAATGGACATACTAAATTCATCGATTCGGGCTAAAATTTGGTCGAAATAATTTGCTTGATAGCTATTTTTCCTGACAAAATGATTTTTTTCTTGTTAAATAATACGACAACTAACGATTTATTGTTTGTAAAGTTAGTTTGATAGTCTAATTTATAGATTAAAATCAGTTTGAGTTGGTGATGATTTAATAATTGTCATTACTGTAATGACCAGAGATGAGAGGCCCGAAGCAATGACAAGAACCTCGTCACATGATATTTTTCTTGAGATTTGAAATTAATTGTATTTAGCCTCACCATCGAAACTCCAATCTCTATAAAACAGTGACAACAGAATTACTTGGAAAGGTAACAGCCTTTTGACAAATGGTTTTTAATTATACAACAAGGTTGCCTTTTAATTATTCGTATGATTTTTTTTTTTAATTTTTATATGTTACAAATGATTCAAAAGAAGGTTTTAACTAGACAGGCTTCAACTTCAAGTATTGACAGATCCTATGTAAATGGGTCCATATTGTGTAATTGGCCGGTCTTATTTTTAGGTAAAAGGTAAAGAAATCCTACATCTAGCATAGATAATCTAAAAAAATCATGTTACTTAAATCTCTAGTACAACGGCCATAATAATAATAATAATAATAATAATAAGGGATAATTAGATATTGCCCGCCAAACTATCGTGAGTTTTGCATTTTTGCCTACTAAACTTAGGAAATTTTTATTTTGAATGTCTAATTTTGAACATTTTGCATTTAGATGGCAAAATATGTATTTTCAAAGTTTAATGGACAAGTTTGAAGACAAAGTACAATAGTTGAAATACATTATAATATCAATAGTTCACTTTATTATAAGGACTAGTTAGTGTAGCAGAGTGAGTTGTTGAGCCGAAAGGTTTCAAGTTGGAATATTATAATCTTTTGTATCCAGCAGCACAAAGCATGCCTTTGCCATATGCCATATCCGTATACAGCACAATGTAATTCCGATCCTTAAACAAATATATGGAGTCAGTATATGAGATTGCTTGATATTGTTGAGCAAAAAGGGTAAATAATAAGAAGAAGAAGAAAATTGGAAATTATCCATGGGACCTGCTATAACAACATCATGAATAACGGAAAATCGATTATTTTGATTGATAAATTTAAGGTTAACAATTTCTCTGCATATCACTTTTGTCGAAAATAAGGAGAATTTCTTTTAATAGTACAACGTTCAAATGGGAAGTTATTTTTCCAATAAGAGAATAAAATGAAGTCTAAAAATGTAGGGCAGGCAAAGTTAGAATTGGAATTGCATCTCAGCAGAATATCCAAGAGCTTCTAGATGACCAGCCATGGCCTTGTTCATTGGAGGTGGACCACATCTCAAAACCTGCAAAACCAAAAATTATTACCTTAATTACTACTTTTCAGCCCTCTTCTTTTCTTTTGGGTACTATTTATCGTATCGAATTTTAACTAAAATTCGAACCTGAATATCAGAAGCTGGTGCAGGGCAGTGAGCCTGAATCATTTCCTTTGAGACGAAGCCAACACCACCATTCCACACTTCAGGAGGCTACATAAATTCAAACAACCAACAAATCGATCAATTAGGATATTAGACATCACGGTCGTATGTTGGCAAAATTAAAGATCTATATACAACGATACATGCAGGTGAATGTACGCATATATTTACAAACCATAAGAAGGAAAAAAAATATCGCAGATATTCCAGAAGCAATCACGATCCCTATGGTTGGAATACACTATCTGGCTGCCTCGTTATAAACTACGATTTCTCATGCCTTGAGTGATAACTTATCAAAATTTAGTTTAAAATAGAAGGTCAATTTAAATACATGGCAAGTATCATCTTCCATTTACAGTTTTGACTTTTGCTCTCAACCTTGTGTTCTTTATTATCAGTTTATCACTATTATCAGTAAATTGATCATTTTGATCAAAAAATTTATCTACGATATGATAGCCGTGTGGAAAATGGAAGCAAAAATCTTGGGGGTTCAGGGGCTTTAGTTAGATGCATATAGTTTTGCTGTTCCAAAATAGGGCCATAAGTGAAAGAAGAGGGTTAAGAGTTGTTTGAGACGGTTTATGTTCGTACAAAAAGGGAAGAAAAAGGTCCGAAGAAGCCAACTTGAATAGAAGCATTAGTATATTGCCTAAGATGAGCACAACAACAATCCAAGTGAAACTATAACTACTCAGAAATCACACTAAGATGCATAGATGGTAAACTTGCCTGATTGAGTACATAGTAAATTTTGAACCTGTCAGGGTAGTTTTTAGCAAGACCGTCCAATTCATCCTGCAACCAAACAAACAAAATTATGCAGGATCGTAAACAACTTAAACATGTTTAAGTATTCCAATCCTTGCCACAAAATTTTTATATCAAAATCCCCTATAATAAGAATATAAGTTAGTTTAACAAACTTCGACCCTATATTGTTATTCTGCAACAATCTGACATTGATTTTCATTTGCAGAATTTTCACTGACGTTTCTTAACCTCAAATTCTTTTGCCTTAGAAAAATTGTTTTCCTGAATTTGTCCACATCCCATTCAAGTGAAGGCCCAAAATCCGGGTCTATTTTAAATTATTTTTTTCAATAAGTTGACATTTCAACAATTACACAGAATTCAATGAACAAACTAGATAAAAAGACGTCACAAATTACCTTTAGCAGAATGTCATCATACGTAACATTAGCATAAATCAGATGCACCTTTGTGTGGTCACTGGGGTTTTCGAGGATTGCTCTAGCAACCTAAACAGCAAGGGAAAAAAGAAATAAGACGATACATCAATCACCTTTTGATGTATGGAAAAAATCATCAATTAAAAAGATTAATATATTATCGAAAAGAAGATAACTTCAGAAAAATAAATTCGATTTAGTAAAAGTGTTGAATATAAACCTGGAACATTGGTGTAATTCCAGAGCCTCCAGCAAGCATTCCAAACGCTCTCACTTGGCCTGGTTGATACTTAAAACGACCCTAGTTTTGAAAAAGAAGCCGCAGATAAGACCTTGTTTCAGTTTAGATAAATGAAATCAATCCTACATAATGATGGAATGCAATTCAAAACAACACACACACCCAAATAAGAAAATAACAAGCCACTGCAGCTAGGAAACCAACTTCAGGTTGTGAATTATAGGTCAAAGGTGTGTTTTGGAGCCAATAAATTTATTTTAAGAAAGAATTGAAAATTTTTAAGTGCTGCTTAACTTCACTTTTGCAATGAGAATACAATGAATTTCCAACTGCAAAAGCATATATCATTTATCAGGGGCGAGGCGATCTGAGTACACATAATTGTTTTCAAAATATACTGAAACCTCAAAAATGAGCATTCGAGTTATAATGACTCGCCCACATCGTTTGAGTGGCAATGGTGTCTATGGTATGCTATGATTTGTGCAGTTACCTCTTGACAGTATAGACTCAAGAAAAATAACCAGACGTGAGTGTCGTAACAGGTTCAGATGGCTCTTTAAAAATCAACAATTCTCGGCAATTCTCTATAATCAAAGCTAAGAGGGTATTTTGGAGCAAATCCAAATGAGCTTCTAGACTTGAAAGTCCATTTGCAAAAGACTAGAATGTTCAGTGGTAAATTTACAATAGAATTCTAAACCAAGCCACATTCCCAAAAGACCATCTTGAAGATTCGAATATTAGTAGCTTCTGAAAAACATTTCTACAACATTCTTCCAAACAGGTACTAAAGTGTATTTTCATGGACATGGGCACTTCTCTTAAAGCCCGTATCAGATAACCCACTTCATATATGATTTTTTTCAATCCGGAAGTGAAACTTAAGCCTCACTAGGAGAAAATATTTATATTGAATTTTCAATCAAGATTTAGCTATTTCCAGCATATACATAAACATCTTATCCAAAATGAGTTATTATAATCTCATGAATCTAAATTAGCTGCCGCATATAGTGATACATGTTATCCTAAAAAGTGAAATATGACGTAAACGTCAACCTATAACAACGGTGAAATGCAAAAGATGCAATATGGCTTGCATCCCTCACCCTCCTTCACTATATTGACACTGGTTTTCACGCAGAAGGTAAAACCAAAAAAATTCTCTTCTTTATCTTAAAAAAAAAATTAATAAAATTTTCAATAACCTTATGTGCATGGAGAAGAGGTCTTAATAGGATACAGCATGTACCTTTGGTCCTTTCACAGCCAAATAATCACCTTCACGCATTTCTCTAAAATGATGAGACATTCTTCCTTGTGGATACATCTATCATTGTGTAAAAATTACAAATCAAACCAAATGATAACAAAAAAAGTGAGAAGTAATAATTCTATATACCATCATGCACAACCAAATAAATGGATGCCAAAATATACGGAATGCACCTTTATAACTAATTCAAAATATCCAACATCTGAATCCAGAGTAGTCGGAGTGTATGGTTTAATGACCTCTTCACCTTGACTATCCTTACCCCTGCAACAAATAATATAAAATCGATATGTATCAAGTAATATCAAAGCCTAATTATGAGGATAAGGCTGAGTTAATAAAATTAACCTGCAGCTTATGTGTTGTCAATAGGAAGGCCCAAAACAGAAGTGGGTGTAGGAAGAGCAAACTTGAATTTTGCCACATTATGGCTGAGTTGTGTTTTCTTGACAAGCTTGAACTCTTTGAATTTCTCGGGATTCAAGCACACTGTCAAATATACAAGATAATAATCAACAACATAAATTATAAACTTAGAAGATCTTATACATATGCGAGAACGTATGTTTCTTATCCTCCTTGATAACTTACAGAAAATCCATACTAACAAATAGAAGAAACCCCAAATTAATAAAGGAGTGGTGACTCTGCAAGCACAAAATCACAGTACGTACAAAAACAGATAAAAAAAATTGAATCTTTAAGCCTAATTAAGATCTCTCTAATTAGAACTAGAATAAATAAATAACCTCCCTTTAAGCTATTCAAGCTACCAGAGACAAAACCCACAAAAAAATAGTACATATCGATAAACAGAAATAAGCACAAAATATACAAATTTGGCATTTCAATTGTAACAGATGAGTATATAATTTATCGAACCTTTGGGCTTGTTGGAGGAAAACAACAAGTATGCAGCACCAACAGCAATAAGACCAACAGCAACACCAACAAACAATTGGCCTTCAGATGTTGCCAGGAAATCCATAGCTCCAATGAATTAAAAGCGCCTGGATTTAATCACACACAGTGAGAACTATCTTCATGGAAGAAATGCTAAAATCCTAATATATAGCAGAAAAATCTTGACAAAATGAACAAGAAAAACTGATTATTAATATTATTATTATTGTTTTTGTTTTTTAAGATGCCAAGAATTGTTTTTTTTTTTCAGGAAAGATAATTACTTGAGACCAGAAAAAAGAATCTTAAGACAAGTACCTCAAATAACTATCAAGAAAAGGAATAACAAAAGAATTAGTAAATGAAAAATGGGCAATCTGAATAGAACAGTTTTTTAATTCAAAAATCAAAAATGGCGATCGAAGTAGGTGAGGAAAAAGAAATGGTGGTAATAAAGAAGAAATCTGGTATGAGAAGTTATGACACCTACCCAGCTCCACTACTAACCCAACTTTGTTTAGCGGCCCCTGGTTTTACTTTTGCTATATTAAGAGTTTCAGAAGCCAGTATCCCACAACCACGTGCACCATGCTTCTATATTATATTATATTATATTATATTATATATATGTGTCTATTGCCGTTTTGGGCTTTTGCTTAGATCAATTACTATTTTCGAAAATTAATCCAATTTATTATAATATGTCATGAGCCACATGAGGTGGACTTAAATATTCACAAGATTAGCTCATGAGGTGTATGAGGTGGACTTTAGCATTAGAAAATTCACAAAAATACAAAAAGGAGATCACATGTGTAATATCATGATTTGTGTATAAATATATGAAAATGAAATGAGATGAAAAATACAACTTTCATTTGCAAAACACAATTGTCT
The DNA here is from genome assembly GCA_016081115.2 of Rehmannia glutinosa. Lineage (NCBI taxonomy): Eukaryota > Viridiplantae > Streptophyta > Magnoliopsida > Lamiales > Orobanchaceae > Rehmannia > Rehmannia glutinosa. Next base: position 29,462,835 of record CM071926.1, read on the forward strand.
TGTTTCATTACTTTTGCTTAATATCATATCATTATATATAAGTATACGTATTATAAAATATTAGATATAAAATATATATTATTTACAACACGTTATAAGACGAGTTATTGTTCAGGAAAAGGTTTGTGTATTTCAAGTTTGAATTTATGTGTACTAATTTATCGTATTTCTTTTTATAGAAAAATGGCTAGTATCGAAAAACAAAAATTCCAGATCCTTGATACCACTGGTGATAACTATTTATCATGGTGTCTGGATGTTAAATTGCACCTCCAGGATTTAGATCATTTAAACATTGAAGCCTATAAAAATCGAAGAGGCCGTTGTAAAAGATGAGGTAACGCGATGATATTTATTCGTCATCATCTATCCGATGATTCAAAAATGAATATATACAAATTGAAAGGCCTTCTGAGCTCTGGCAAAAGCTCAAGGAAAGATTTGATCACACCATAATTGTGATACTCCCGCAAGCACAATATGACTGGCAACAACTGAGATTGCAGGACTTCAAGTCCGTTGTCGACTATAATTCGGCATTATTCAAAATTGAGTCTCGATGGCTCTTTGCGAGACAAAATTATCGAGTATGATAAATTGGAGAAAACATTCTCCACTATGCATAAATCGAATATTGTGCTCCAACAAAGAATATCGACAACTGGCATAGCGATTTAAAACATATTCGAATTAATCTCGATTCTTCTCACGGCAGAGAAAACCAATGAATTCTTTGTTGAGAAATCACGATTTGCGACTTACGGGTCTAATGCGATACCTGAAGCACATGCTAACTCAGTAGAGGAGGGGGCCGATTTAGAGGCGTGAGTATAAACCGGGCGTGGTGGCGCGGGGTCGTGGGTCGTGGCGGGCCACATCAAAATACTCATAGATATGACCGTGGTGGTCGTAATTACTATAATCGGGATAATTATCATTATTCCCGCCAAAATGATTATACGGTCAAACACGGGCATCCAAATCACCAAATCGTGATAAGGGAAAAATGCCGATAGAACGAATCTGGTGGTGATCTTTGCAGGATGTGGGATGACGGGACGTTGGACCAAAACATGTCGAATCGCAAAGACTAACAGTAAACTATACTAGGAATCAAAGAAAAATAAAGGCAAAAGTGGTCAAACACATGCCCGGCGAGGCGATGGAGCCACCTACTACCAATGAGGCCTACACATACGAAACTATATGCGATCAAAATCCTGCCCGGGATCGAAACCACTCGATATATCCGATTTTCTTGAGAATCATGAGGCACAAGTGCTTATTGGATAGATTAAAAATAGACTCAATGTTTATGTGTTATTTCTCTCGGATGATATATTCGAGATTAAGTTTTTGTACCATGTTTGTACTTGTCCGGATGATACATTCCGTTTTTAAGCTTTTAGTATGAAATAATAAATTTGTTCGTGTTTAATGTTTCGATCATAAAATATCAATAAATTTCTACCAAATCATTCACAAATTTTACATTCAAATTTTTCGCATTAATTTCTCTCCTCCAACGGCTACATTAAACGGCTATGAATAACTTTTATCTATAAATATACCAACATTTCATTCAACAAATTCACACGTACTCTCTCATCTTTCTAAAAATTCTCATCTCTTTTATTAGGAAAAAAAAAGGAGAAGAAAAAAATGGTTAACTTAGTTGTGGCATATCTCATCATAATAGTCTTCTTGTACATTATCCTAGTTTTTGTTGGAGAATATCCCGAGGAGCATTTTTGGCTTTTGGTTAATTTTCTTGTCTTCATGATTTACCCCTTGTTAGCGTGGGCAATTATTTTTAACATGTAATAGTTGGAAGATTATGTACGCTATGTTATCGAATAAAATCGTTTATATTTAAACTTTTGTTGCACATTAATGTTGTTATTTAGTTGTTTTACATTTCATAAAATTATTTTTTGATAATCATATAATATTAATTTAATAATAATTCAAACAGTACACATGGGAAACAGAAAAAATAGACTATTGTCTACTTGATAGTGCAATAACGCACTCAATATTAACAAATAAAGTATATTTTTCGAGTGTGAAATTGTGCAAGATACAATTCTTTGTTAGTCAGTGGCTACGATAATCTAGAGGGGGTGAATAGATTATCTCGGTTTTCAGATTTTGCCCTCTTTTTGAATAATCAAACAAAGACGAGAATGTAAATGCGGAAATTAAACAACACTCGTCGATTTAAAGAGGTTCAACCCACCTGGGCCTAATCTCTACCACCCCGATTATATCAGGGATGGATTTCAAAAGGAAAAAAAGATATTATTAATTTACCAAAAATTAATACAACACCTTGAGGATTACCACAACCCTCTTACACCACCTTGAGGATTACCACAATCCTCTTACAACACCTTTGAAGATTACCACAACCTTCAAACACCTATCACCTAGATCACCCAAGTGTATTCTTACCACAAGAATACTCACAAGGATGTCTTGTGTTGAATGATGACCAAAATCAAGATTACAACTCAATAATGATTGATACAATATGAGTACAAGTGTAATCAAGAATTGAAAGCCTAGACCTCAAATTTGTGCAAGTGAAAGTCTAAGGCTAATACAACAAGATATATGAAAGTGTTTGCTTTGTTTGCTCTTTGCTTGTATAGAGTGTTGTATCTTGTTGCTTGAATGAAGCCTCTATTTATAGGAGAGGTCTTGGCTTTGATTTCCAGACATTGGCTCCTCCTCGGGGAGTGATTTGCTGCAAAAGAAACCATTTAAAATCATCAATATAATTTGTTAGAAATCAATCCCACAAAATAGGAAAAGTCATGCGAAAATGCAGCGGATAGTTTCTTTGATAAGCAGGGGGTTCGCCGGTGGCCGACGGAGATAAGATTGAAATTGAATTTCGCGAATTTTTACGGGGGACCGGTCGAAGGGGTTCGACCGGTCGCCCTTGGTCTTGACCGGTTGGAGTTGATAGAAAATCAAAAGAAGTCTGCATTTGAGAGGGCACTCCAGTGCCGTCGCCCGGTGGTCGGTCGACCGGTCGCCCTCACCGCCCACCCACAGTCGGCCGAGTGCCCTCCCCATTTTTTCTTACGTCCCATTTTTTGTTTCAAAACTCAACTCAGTACGGGTTGCCTATAGGGCGGCCCGGTCGAATCTGAAACAAAAGTGTTGTCCAATTTTAAATCGAATATAAACTTCAAGAAATACTCAGAAAAATAGTAAAAACATTTTAGATCGATCGAAAGTGTTGGGACAACATTTAGGGACATTGTTTTGGTATAAAAACTCATTTGAACAAAATCATCAAAATCATGATAAAAACATTTATCTAACAAACTCCCCCTTTTTGATGATTACAAACCAAAACAATTTTCAAGAGGACGATTTGAAAAACAAAATAATTTTCGGTTTATGAGTAAACTATCCGTTTAAAAACATTTTACAAAAGCTCCCCTATCAACAAGCACATTAATAAGAAACATTGCATAAGCTAGAAGCACAAGCTTTTACAAAATAAACAACAACACCATGAGCTTAGAAGCTCCCCTGTCACAAATACTTATTATCCATGCAAACAAGTTCATAAAACCATCATTGGATCGAGTTTACTTCACAACTTATGGCCTTAATAAGCCATAGCTTATAGCTTCTATCATGAGCTTTTATTAGCTTCTTTGAGCTAACAAGCCAATTTCTGTTTCCCCCCTTTGGAATCATCAAAAAAATGTTAGGATGATAAAAACATCATAGAAGTATATCAAAGTGCGCAAAGAAATGGTTTATCAACCATTGAGCAATTTAGGCTTAAAAACCAAGGAAAATGGGAGAAATGTATCATGAAGAGTTCATACGCTCGTTTTATTTGCCAAAACATGATCTCAATGAGTATTGAAGACTTTTGGAAGCGAGAGAATCATGTAGAAGTTGAAATTTTCATTGTGACATTACATCGAACACATTGTGGGCGTGAAAAATAAAAAGAGTTGTATATAGCCCTTGTAAATGATCAGGAGCCAAAAATTGCATCACCAATTCACATCAAACATCATACAATACAACATAATAACTAAGCTCATCAAGATCATAAGCAAAAAATATCAAGAAATATACAAGAAAGCCATAAACTCAAGGGTTCAACGATTGAATAAAGTAAGGAAAATTCTTACCATTTGATCGGAAGAGATGAGCAATGATGATGATAAACATGCTATATAAGGTCCAAGATATGAATTGAATGCATGAAAATCAATTTTGAGTGAAAATTGTATGCATTTTGCAAAGGGACGAAAAATGGCAAAAAGAAGTGAAAATAACAAATGTTGAAGACAGAACGAACTTAAACCAAAATTTGGCCTAGGCGACCTGGTCGTGGTTGAGGGCGGCCGACGCGTTGAGGGCGACGGTTGCCCTCAACCTCTTCGACCATTTTGTTTTGTCAAATTTTTCAAAATCCGATTTTTCAACCAAAAATCCGATTTTTCGCCCTAAGTTTTAAAAACATGCAAAATGCAAACGTAGACCTCATTCAATATGCATTATGCCTAACCGAGCTCGTATCGCAAAAAAGTCTCGGAAGTTAGCGGTTTTGTAAAGATGTCCGCTAATTGATCTTGAGATGGCACAAAAGATATCTCAATTTTTCGTTTTGAGACACAATCCCTTAGAAAATGATGTCGAATCTCAATATGTTTAATACGGTTGTGATGAACCGGGTTTTGAGCAATATTTATAGCGGATATGTTATCACAAAAGATAGGAACATTTTCAAAAGAACATTTGTAATCCGCTAAAGTTTGTTTCATCCAAAGAAGTTGAGTACAACAAAAAGCGGCGGAAATATATTCGGCCGGCCGTTGAAAGTGAAACACAATTTTGTTTCTTTGAAAACCAAGAAACTAGGCAATCGCCTAAAAATTGACATGATCCGGAAGTACTTTTCCGATCATCAATATTTCCGCATAGTCCGAATCACTATAACCTTTAAGAGAAAAATTTTCATTCTTTGGATAAAATAAACCATATTGAATAGTGCCTTTCAAATATCGAAAAATCCTTTTAACGGCACTCATATGAGATTCTTTGGGATTGCTTTGAAAACGAGCGCATAGGCATACGGCATGAAGAATGTCCGGTCTACTAGCGGTTAAATAAAGTAAACTACCAATCATACCTCGATACTTGGATTCATCAACCGACTTGCCTTTTTCATCTTTGTCAATTTTGACATTGGTTGCCATAAGTCGAGGCGGTTCTTCCTTCTTCAATGCCGAACTTTTTCAAAAGTTCCTTTGTATATTTTGATTGTGAAATATAGATACCTTCTTGGCATTGCTTGATTTGAAGTCCAAGAAAGAAATTAAGCTCTCTCATCATGCTCATTTCAAATTCACCTTGCATTAACTTAGAAAATTTCTTGCACAAAGATTCATTAGTAGCACCAAAGATAATATCATCAACATAAATTTGCACAAGTAAACAATCTTGCCCTTTTTCAAAAACAAAGAGAGTAGTATCAACTTTACCTCTTGTAAAACCATTTTGCAAAAAGAAAAGAGCTAAGTCTATCATACCATGCACGAGGTGCTTGTTTCAAACCATCAAGGCCTTTTTAAGTTTAAAAACATCATTAGGCCTAGAAAAATTTTCAAACCCGGAGGTTGTTTTACATAGACTTCTTCTTGAATAAAACCATTTAAGAAAGCGGATTTAACATCCATTTGGTAAAGCTTGAAATTTTTAAAACAAGAATAGGCAAGTAAAATGCGAATAGCTTCTAAACGTCTACTGGTGCAAATGTTTCATCATAATCAATACCTTCTTCTTGACAATACCCTTGAGCTACTAACCTTGCCTTATTACGAACAATGTTGCCTTGATCATCAAGTTTGTTCCGGAATACCCATTTTGTACCAATAATTGTTTGAGATGGAGGGCAAGGTACTAATTCCCATACATCATTTCTTTCAAATTGATTCAACTCCTCTTGCATTTCTAAAAACCAATCTTCATCCTCAATAGCTTCCTTAGCATTTTTAGGCTCTTTTTGAGATATAAGAGCTTTCTCGGCAAAATTTCTTGAGTCATTACTTTATCAAGGGGATCACCAATAATAAGATCTTTTGGGTGATCTCCTTAAATTTCAATGCTACGGGAAGATTCAAGTATCACCCTATCTTCTTGAGGAACATTTGAACTTGAAGGTTGATCATATGAAATAAAAGGTTTATCATTATGAGCATCACTTTGAACAATAGGTTCAACAATATCCTCTTCATCACTATCGTCATTGGGTATTCTTTCAACACCCGAGGCTTCATTAAATTTGACATGAATAGATTCTTCAACAACCATGCTAGTCTTATTGTAAACCCGATATGCTTTGCTCTTGGTTGAATACCCCATAAATATTCCTTCATCGGCCTTAGGATCAAGTTTGTCCAATTGATCCTTAGTATTCAAAATAAAGCACTTACATCCAAATATTTTGAAATAACTAATATTTGGAGTTCTTCCTTTCCAAAGCTCATATGGAGTTTTATTCATTTTAGGACGAATATAAACTCGATTAATGACATAGCAAGCGGTACTTACGGCTTCGGCCCAAAAATATTTTGGAAGTGAAAATTCATTTAGCATGGACCGACTCATTTCTTGAAGTGTCCGATTCTTCCTTTCGGCTACACCATTTTGTTGAGGTGTCCTTGGAGCCGAAAAATTGTGTGTATATCCCTTGGTTTCACAAAAGACTCTAAACTCACCGTCAAATTCTCCGCCTCGATCACTTGAATAGTTTTAATAGTATCTTCCTTTTCATTCTCAATGCGTCTACACAACTTAACAAACTCATTAACGGCATCGCTTTTATTTGCAAGAAAAAGAGCCCAAGTGTATCTAGAAAAATCATCAACAATTACAAAAGTGTAATGTTTTCCACTTAGACTAGCCGTACCAATATCCCCATACAAATCTAGGTGAAGAAGTTGTAGAGGCTTGGTTGTGGAAATTTCATTTTTGGGCTTAAAACTACTCTTAACTAATTTGTTCTTTTGACAAGTGTCACATAAGCCAAGATTTTCAAAATTCAATTTGGGTAGTCCTTTTACATGTTGGTTTTTGTAAATATTTTTCAAACTTTTATATCCAACATGTCCAAGTCGCCTATGCCATAAACTCGTTAAATCATTGTTGGCGACAAGACAAGAAACATTTTGACTAACCAAATCACTAGTAGAAATTTTGTAAAGATTGCCTTTTCTATTTGCTTCACAAATAATTTCATCATTTTTACGAATAAGGCATTTTTCTTTATTGAAAACAACATTATAATTTGAATCACAAAGTTGGCTAACACTTATCAAATTAAATTTAAGCCCTTCTACTAAAAGAACATTATTAAGAGAGAAAGAAGAGTTACCAATTTCTCCATTTCAAGAATTCTTCCTTTGCCATTCCGAACATGACCATACCCTCTTCTTGGAACTTGATGTTGGTAAAAAGTTCTCTCTTTCCGGTCATATGGCGTGAACATCCGCTGTCCACGAGCCATTTCGAATCCTCCATGGTTGTTGTAGCGCCTATTACCTACAAACGAACCATTTTTAGGTACCCTATAGTTTTGGGGTCCATGGGGGTTAGCCTTGAGACCTTTGGGTCTCCAAACAAAGCTAAAATTGTTCTTCAATTTACAATTGCTAACATAGTGACCAACTTTACCACAATAAAAGCAAATAATATTATGGGCACTTTTTAGCACGTACAAAATTCGGACCTTGGTCATTTTTCTTAAAGACTTTTTGAAATGGTTTGTAACCAAGTCCTTGTTTTGAATGCTCACCTCTTTGTGCATCTAAAATTTTAGTAACCTTATCCGTGCTTAAATTAAAACGATGCACATCCTTTTTCAAATTATCAATATCATTAGTGAGCATTTGTTTCGGTTTCAAGAGTTTGAATTTGAGTAAGGGTAATAGCATGAACATGATCAAGAGTTTCATAAGATGTAAATAATTTATCCTTTTCTATTTTAAGCTCTTTATGCTCCTTCTTTAAACTCTTGTATTTAACAATCAATTTTTGAAATTCATTTTGCAACTCATCAAAATCACATTGCAATTCATCAACTAAGGAGGAGGTAGAGGAGTTAGAGCGTACCTCATTATTTTCATCGTCTATAGCCATAAGACCATGTTCGGTTTCACCTTCCTCGTCGGATGTCTCGAGTAGCTCATCCCAAGTTTTGACATCCGCATTTAGAGCCTTCTTTTCTAGGAAAAGGCTTCTTTTTCTTTGTTCCTCCTCATTGAGTTTTGGGCAATCGGCTATGAAGTGCCCGGGTTTTCCGCACTTAAAGCAAGCATTATCTCTTGGTTTTCTTGCTTTATTCTTATTCACAAATTTTGCAAATTTTCGAACAAGTGCGGCCGTCTCTCATCATCATCATCATTATCATAGTATGCATTATTAGAAGAGGAAGCAAGACCTTTAGGAATATTTTGCATACCCGATTGATTGATGGTTGGTTTGGTATTTTTCCTCTCCTTGAGATAGACTTCATAGATGAGGAGGTTCCCGATGAGCTCGTCAAACTTGAGTGTCTCAAGATTTTGTGCTCCCGTGATTGCCGTCACCTTTTCGGACCATGAGCCGGGAAGAGCATTCAATACCTTAGTCACTTTGTCTTCTTCGGAGATGACTTTACCGAGGGCCACAAGAGGATTGACAATGTTGTCAAGCCTTTCCACCATCTTGGAGATGCTTTCACCATCATACATGTTAAAGTTTTCAAAGTCTTTAACAAGCATGGTCTTTCTAGCTTGCTTGACCTTCTTTGTCCCTTCATATATAGTCTCCAATTTTTCCCAAACCTCATGTGCCGACCTTATGCCTCGTATGCGATTGTACGGTGGCGGTAAGTGAGCAATGCAAAATATTTAAGGCTTTACCGTTTAGAGAGAAAGCCTTCTTATCATTTTCATCGAACTCCTTGAAAGGTTTAGGAGCCGAGGTGCCATCCTCCATTTTTTTCGTTGGTTGATCAACTCCTTCAATAACCACATTCCATATGTCAAACCCGCACCTTGTAGAAAGCACTCCATACGGTCTTTCCAAAATGCGTAGTTGTTGGCGTCGAACAATGGTGGCTTGTTGGTGAGGCGCCGTGGTGAGATAAGCGTCATTCGTAGCCATGGATCTTTCCTCTTTACTCTGGAGCGAGCTAGCCAAAGAGTTTGGCTTTGATACCACTTGTTAGTCCAAGTGGCTACGATAATCTAGAGGGGGTGAATAGATTATCTCGGTTTTCAGATTTTGCCCTCTTTTTCGAATAATCAAACAAAGACGAGAATGTAAATGCGGAAATTAAACAACACTCGTCGATTTAAAGAGGTTCAACCCACCTAGGGCCTAATCCTCTACCACCCCAAAGATATCCAGGATGGATTTCAAAAAGAAAAAAGATATTATTAATTTACCAAAAATTAATACAACACCTTGAGGATTACCACAACCCTCTTACACCACCTTCGAGGATTACCACAATCCTCTTACAACACCTTTGAAGATTACCACAACCTTCAAACACCTATCACCTAGATCACCAAGTGTATTCTTACCACAAGAATACTCACAAGGATGTCTTGTGTTGAATGATGACCAAAATCAAGATTACAACTCAATAATGATTGATACAATATGAGTACAAGTGTAATCAAGAATTGAAAGCTAGACCTCAAATTTGTGCAAGTGAAAGTGCTAAGGCTAATACAACAAGATATATGAAAGTGTTTGCTTTGTTTGCTCTTTGCTTGTATAGAGTGTTGTATCTTGTTGCTTGAATGAAGCCTCTATTTATAGGAGAGGTCTTGGCTTTGATTTCAGACATTGGCTCCTCCTTGGGGAGTGATTTCGCAAAAGAAACCATTTAAAATCATCAATATAGTCAAGTTAGAAATCAATCCCACAAAATAGGGAAAAGTCAGCAAAAATGCGGATAGTTTGCCGATAAAGCGGGGGGTTCGACCGGTCGCACGGAGATAAGATTGAAATTGAATTCTGCGAATTTTTACACAGGGGACCGGTCGAAGGGGGTTCGACCGTCGCCGCCTTGGTCTTGACCGGTTGGAGTTGATAGAAAATCAAAAAAGAAGTCGCATTTGAGAGGCACTCCAGTCACCGGCCGCCCGGTGGTCGGCCGTCCCTCACCGTCGCCCACAGTCGACCGGTCGCTCTCCCCATTTTTTTCTTACGTCCCATTTTTCTGTTTCAAAACTCAACTCAGTACGGGTTGCCCTATAGGCGACCGGTCGAACTGAAACAAAAGTGTTGTCCAATTTTAAATCGAATATAAACTTCAAGAAATACTCCGAAAAATAGTAAAAACATTTTAGATCGATCGGAAGTGTTGGGACAACATTTAGGGACATTGTTTTGGTATAAAAACTCATTTGAACAAAATCATCAAAATCATGATAAAAACATTTATCTAACGATTTACAACTATATCCGGTCCCATTGAGATTATTGATGGCTCGGGAATGCAGCGGTGGTGTTGCCTAATGGTACAATATTGAATATTGAAAATGCATTGTTATCTAGTAGATCAAAAGAAATCTACGAGTTTTAAGGATGTGCGTGATAATGGCTATCACTTGGAGACACTAAATGAAAATAATAAAGAGTGTCTATGTATCACTTGGAGACACTAAATGAAAATAATAAAGAGTGTCTATGTATCACATCATATAAAATGGGAAAAAGAGTTGCCCATGAGAAATTTGAAGCAATAGCTTCACGGATTGTATTGTGTCCAAATTAAAGCTTTTGAATCCTACGCCACCATGCCTTAGAAAGCCGGTGAATCCCGATATATTTGGGTTATGGCATGATCGCCTTGGACACCCAGGAACAACTATGATGCGTAGGATTGTTGAACACACAAATGGACATCCATTGAAAAGCACGAAGATGCTAATGTCCAAAGATTATTTACGTGAATCGTGTTCACAAGGAAAATTTATTACTAAACCTTCCATGGAAAAGGTTGGTTATGAATCACCATCATTTTTACAACGTATTCATGGTGATATTTGTGGACCAATACATCCCGCAAGTGGACCATTTAGATATTTCATGGTCTTAATAGATGCATCGTGTAGATGGTCACACGTATGACTATTATCTACTAGAAATGTGGTATTTGCTCGATTATTAGCACAAATTATTAAACTCGAGCACATTTCCTGATTATCTCATCAAGAATATAAGGATGGATAATGCCGAGAATTTACATCAAAAAGTTTTGATGAATATTGCGCGCACACTGGGGAATAAATGTTGAACACCCGAGAGCACATGTTCATACTCAAAATGGATTGGCGTAATCCCTAATTAAACGAGTTCAAATAATTGCTCGTACATTATTAATGAGATCAAAGCTCACTAGTACAGCATGGGGTCATGCAGTATTACATGCATTATTAGATTACGCCCCACTGCTTATCATATGCACTCACCAATGCAATTAACTCTTGGTTTTGAGCCAAATATTTCGCACCTACGCACTTTCGGGTGTGTTGTCCATGTGCCTATTCCACCTCCCCAAAGTACAAAAATGGGTCCACAACGTAGATTAGGTATTTATGTTTGATTTAATTCGCTGTCAATTATTCGGTATTTAGAACCAATAACGGGAGATTTATTTACCGCTAGATTTGCGGATTGTCACTTTGATGAGACAACATTTCCATCAATGGGAAGGGATAAAGATATTTTAGATAAACAAAACCAGTTGAGAGTATCTCCTGGAATGAACAAAGCTTATCACATTTAGATCCACGTACTCTTTTGAATGTGAAAGTGAGGTGAATAAAATCATTCATTTAGAATATTGCGAATAGACTTCCGATGCATTTAATGATGCTAGTAAAGTCACAAAGTCTCATATTCCGCCGCAAATGCTCCACCAAGATTATTATTCCAGGCATTTAAAAATAAGAAAATGAATGATGATATCCCACGACAAAAACGTGGTAGACTATTGCTCAAAAGATATTGTTCCTCGAAAAGAAAGGGAGAATTGATACTAATGAGCATGCTTGACGGATCAGAGAGCCTAATATCTCAGAAAATGTACAAATTAAAAATTCTGATAGCACCGAGAATCCCATGAGTTATCTATACTTATATAAAAGTGTGAATAGCTTTCAAGGTTTCTTGAAAAATTTGATTGCCAAAAATATCCTCATGGTAAAGTTACCTTTAAGGGCAATTAAGTAGTTTTCTATATTAATTTGTTTTTATTTTTTTAATAATATGATAAGTGTCTCATTCTATTCCAAACATTTCTTATTTACATTATTTCAATTGTAATTCTTACAATATTTTGAATTTTAAAAAAAATGTTCGCTTCATATTAAACTGCATATCGAAAGCTTTCCAATCATATGTCATAAGCATATATAAAGACTTCACATAAGAGAATTTTAACCGTTTAAAGTTGAGCATAATGCAAAAATGTACATTTATAATATTTTTCTTTTAATTTTCTTAATAATTAAATACATCTACAACAAAAGAAAAAAGAGTGTAAATTTATAGTGGAATGAAGAGAAAAAAATAAGTAAAATTATTTTATTTTATTTCATCCTAAATAAATAGCACCATAATTATATTTTTTAAACTTCACTTTTGGTTGCAAATATAAAATCATAACTTTATCATCTATCACTCTCACTAAATTGCGGGATAATATTTTGTTCGTAATGGAGTATATGACATATTTTTTTGTAGGAGAAGATAGGAGTTTGCAACCTTTGAGGATTTCAGGGAAGTTTATGCATTTTCTCATAGACAAATATTTAGTTTTAAGATTAGTGAAATATAAATTGTTACTAAAAATTTGAAAAAGTTATTTTATTTGTTTTCCAAGCTTTGATGATTAATCTTTATATATGTTTTTGGTAATAATGGATATACTATTTAACATGATTTGGATTTAACTATCAATTTATTTAATTCATATATTCTTTTGATTAAATAAATTCAATCGAATTGTGATAATGTAAAGCTAAACTTGAAGACAAACATATCATAAGAATATCCTCAAACAAAAAGAAAAATTGGTGGAGAGTTATATGTTTGAAATTAATGAAGTGATGTTTTAAATTTTAAGGTGTAGCGAATTAAAAGAGAGTAATATTTTTTATATCTTGATTAAAAAAGAAGATAAATAGCGTACACTATTTTTAATATCAAAATTAGCTTACTATGTTAAACTATGCAACATAAGTATAGGATTATTTTAACTTAAGGTTAGAATCTTTGTCACCACATCCCCATATTTAGAAAAAAATATATGACAATTTTGTTTAAAGATCAATATCCATATTGCCATCTTTTGGGGGAAAAGGCATGACATTTTAAATTCAAATTAGTAGTTATCTATAATATATTTATGAAAACAAAATGATTGAGATCAGTTTCAAATATTATCTTTTGATCAATAACATGAGGTGTTAGATAATTTTAATATATAGTTAAGAGCAATATAATTTTATTATTATACTATTTGCTATGTGAGCTTATTGTTATTATATCTTAATATTCCAATTAAGTTGCATTTGAATGGATGAATTTGAACTTAAAGTAGGAATTTGGAGAAAATAATAGGGATATATATTCTTACAAAGAAAAAATAAAAAATTTAAAATTTTAAAACGTTAAATATATAAGCTTTGATGTTACATAAAATGTTATTAGTTTTAATATAAGCAAAATGTAAGAAACTATAAAAAATTATACTAAAAATATATATTGGTATGTAAGTTATAGTCCTACTATTAAATATTTAATTATTTATTATTTATAATGACAAAATTTACATTATTATACTTGTGTCGAAAGGTATTCTTAATTTACTAAAATTTACAAAAATATCATTTAACAATTGTGGTTCAATATTCTTTAGCAATTTATTTAACAATTACTAATAAGTCAATTAGAAATCGATCATCCAAGACATAATTGTAGAATATAATCGCTTATAATTTAATCTAAGAAAAATAATTGTATCTAATTAATAACCTATTAAAAGGAAAAATAGATTAATACTACAAAATAAAAAAACAAACACAAATAGTTACTTCAACAAGTTCACCCACAAAGAAAGAATTATAGGAAAAAAATGGACAATTATTATTTCACTATATTTAATACATAAAATGATGATTATATAATTAAGTGAAGAAATTGAATAAAATGACGTAAAATTTGTAATGCTCGATGCATTTCTTTCATGATGCAAACTAAACAAAATAATATATTGAGATAATAAATAAGAGACTAACTAACAATAATGAAATGGAACACACAATAATAGCAAAATATTAATAGAAACGAAAAACTATAGGAAAACAATTTGCAAAAAAAAATAGTGAGGGGAGATAGAAGAATTAATATGTGTAATCTTATATAAAATAATAAAACGTCATGGCTAGATTATAGTAAAACTTAAATAAAAATCAATTCAATATATAAAAATAAATAAATAAATAAATTGGAAAAGGGTCATAGGACATGATTATGAAAACAAATACATAGATAATGAACTTTCAGTTGGAACTAGAGGTGGGTTTTGTAAGAAAAAAAGTGGGGTGGGTTTAGGGGGGCGGGGCGGGGCGCTTTACGTGGCTCCTCTACTGGTTGAAAATTAAACAATCATATCAACAATGTTATACATGTACTCGCAATACATAGTTATCTTGTATAGTATATAACTAATTTTATTTATAGGATATGTATTATTATTTCAAAGGAATTGTTGATAAAGTGGAAAACAAATCGTACATCTTCATGATATGATTGTTTTAAAAAAAAATGCATTAGTTTTCAAAAATAAAAAAAATGTCACTTGCAGTAAATGTTACGAGGAAGATGTTGAAACAATACCAATTTATTAATCATATATCATGTACTTGAATATTTTATTCATTTATCACATACTAATCATTATTTCATGAATATTAAATATAAAATATTGTTGACTTTCATACAATGTGGTTTTGTTATTATATTTGAGAAGGTAGAGACTATATACATCGGATGGCAAATAAGTGAATATTTAATATTGATTGAACATATAAGAATATCATATCATAGATGACTTATATTTTTAATATTTTTACTTTTCCTTTTTCGTTGATATATAGTTTGCATAGGCGATGAAAATGGATCGTGGTTCAACCATTTATATGATATAAAAGTGTGATTTTTTTAATTTGAATTAATTTATTGATCATTTTCAATTGCAATTGATTAGTTTTTTATCGCGTTTTAATTATATATAAATATTTAACTTAATCGGGGAGAACATGATGAGTCAAAATATTTTTAAGAGCTAAGATTCTAAACAATAAAAGGAATTCCAATCTCTCATCGCTCTTAGCAACAATACACAGGTGGTGAATGGAAAAACAAATGTTGTGGTTGAGCCGATTCAAAAGATAATATCAATTTCAAAAATGAAGAAAAGGAAGAAGACATCCATATATCAACCAGTCATATTTGGGCTAAGAATGCTTTAAAAATGAATTTGCAAAAAAATCTCAAAACCGAGTATGAAGAAAAATGGGACAAAATTTAAAAGAAGAGACAAATTTATACAAAATAAGTTCATGAAAATTATTTTTTAAACTTATATTACTCTTGGGTTTTCATAACCATTGTACTTTCTTCAATGATAATATCATTTATGTATAGCATTTTGGGTCCAAAATATCATAACCACATTTCACCTACTAAGAAGTTTAATTTTAATCTAGCAAGTTTAATTTAGGATCAAATTAAACACGTGGCGAAATTTACTATGGATAAAAATAATTTAATAAAAAATAATTCTAACTATAACATTTGATTTTAATTAAATTAACAAAATTATTTGGATAACGTGCAACGCACACACATTTACTAGTAGTAATGAAATATGGGATCGAAATGAAATAATTATTGATGATAATTTTGCATTCGGTTGCTCAAGAAATTTTAAATGATGATTATGATTATGAACCACGTTCTATAATAGAATGTCGTCAAATGCCTCGATTGCCTATGTGGGATGAAGCAATAAAATCAATTAGCTTCCCTAGAAAACGGAATGTATTTGGAAAAATTACTCGAACTCAAACAATATAAAACCCATTGGATACAAGTGGGTATTTATTCGAAAGAGAAATGAGAAAAACGAAATCGTGAGATATAAAGCTCGACCGTGGCTCAAGGATTCTCCCCAGAGACCTGGGGATAGATTATGATGAAACATATTCACCTCGTAATGGATACAATCACATTTCATTTTCTTATCGCATGGTTGTCTACGAGAATTTAGACATACGCCTAATGGACGAAAGTGACAAAGATATCTATATGGTTCATTAGATTCTCGATATTTATATGAAAATTCAGATGGATATAAAATGCCAAAATCGATACTCCCGTGAACTATACTCGATCAAATTACAAAGATCGTTGTATGAATTAAAGCAATCCGGTCGCATGTGGTATCATAGACTTAATGAATACCTTTCGAAAGAAGGTTATAATAATAATATCATTTGCCCATGTGTTTTTATTAAAAGGTCGATACCGTGATTTGCTATCATTGCTGTATATGTCGATGACATGAATTTGATTGGCACCCTGAAGAATTATCCAATGTCTTTAATATCTAAAGAAAGAGTTTGAGGTGAAAGACTTGGAAAAACTAAACTTTGTCTTGGTCTTAAGTTGGACCATAAAGATAATGGGATATTTGTCCACCAATCAGCTTACACTGACGGATACTCAAACGATTTAATATGGACAAAGGCTCATCCTCGAGTACCCCCTATGGTTGTACGCAGTTTAGATCCTAGAAAGATCCATTCCAACCAAAGGAATCGATGAAGAGAGTTTAGGTCCTCAAGTGCCTTACCTTAACACTATTGGAGCATTAATGTATCTAAAGACAATGTACCGGCCCGATATTTCTTTTGCAAGAAATCTACTTGCACGACGATTCCGAGCCAACTCAAGACATTTGGAATGGTATTAAACATATCTTTCGATATCTCAAAAAGCTGGGTACTATAGATTTGGGGTTATTCTAGTCAAGAAATCCACTAACTCGGGTTAGTTGGTTATCGCCGATCTTTGGATATAAACGATCCGCACAAAGCCCGATCACAAACAAGGTTACTTATTTTGCTATAACCTTGGTACAACTATATCATGGCGATCTACCAAACAAACATTAGTCGCTACTTCTTCCAATCACTCGAAATCATTGCTCTTCATGAAGTCGATAAAAGAGTGCGTTTGGTTAAGATCAATTATAGCTTATATACGAAATTCTTGTCGGTTGAAACCGATTCTACGAGACACTTCTATTATTGTTTATGAGGATAATGCAGCATGCATAGCACAAGTGAGAGGTGGTTACATAAAGGGTGATAGGACCAAGCATATTTCACCAAAGTTTTTCCACACACATGAACTTCAGAAAAATGGAGAGGTAGATATTCAACAGATTCGATCATGTCACAATCTTGCCGATTTATTTACAAAATCCTTACCAACGTCTACATTTGAGAAGTTGGTTCACGGCATCGGAATGAAAAGAGTCCATACGAAGCAAGATTGATGGATCAATTATGCAGCTAATATTCTTAATTTCAGGGGGAGCGAATATATTGTGCGTTGTACTCTTTTTCCCTTCTGTCTGGTTTTTATCCCACTGGGTTTTTCCAGCTTAAGGTTTTTAACGAGGCAGCTTATGCACAAGATCTGGATTTGAGAATGTACTCTTTTTCCCTTATGTCCGATTTTTCCCACAGGGTTTTGCGGCTTGAGGTTTTTAACGAGGCATACTCATCCAACATACAACAATGCTACGCCCAAGGGGAGTATTATAATATGCCCCATGAGCCACATGAGGTGGACTTAAATATTCACAAGATTGGCTCATGAGGTTCATGAGGTGGACTTTAGCATTAGAAAATTCACAAAAGTACAAAAAGAGATCACATGTGTAATATCATGATTTGTGTATAAATATATGGAAATGAAATGAGATGAAAAATACAACTTTCATTTGCAAAACACAATTGTCTTGTTTCATTACTTTTGTTTAATATCATACCATTATATATAAGTATACGTATTATAACATATTAGATATAAAATATATATCATTTACAACACAATTTAGTTTTTAGAGTTTTTTTTAAGTGTAGGGATGTTTGTATTGGTTTTAAAATAATATTTTATTAACAATTTTGATTAAATAGTGTAGAGGGAAATATTGGCCAAAAGAATCAAACTTTAACACAAGTCGACAAAAAACTTAAATTGCATTTGGATGAAAGGATTTGTATTTTTCTTTAATCGATTTGAAATCCACTAAAATGCTCTAAAAATAATTTCAAATAAGAGTTTAAGGATTTGAAACCGTTGTAGTTTGAGAATTTACCAAACAAACTCATTAAATTTGTTATTTTGAAATTAAAATTCTTAGTTTCAAGTCATTTCGTCCAAATACGTGATAGGCTGATATTTCCCCTCACTACTTGAATTGGCGTAAAGAAAATCTTGTTTGGCAAATATTAGAAAATTAAAGAGTGTTAACTTGCTACATTAAAAAAATTTAGGTCCAATATGATACCAAAGGTAAGGCTTTTATTTTTAAAAAACTCACTACCCTTTTTTTGACATAAAAACACTACATGTTAAACCGCTAAACACCTATAAAAGTCTAACAATCCTCGCAAGAGAACGAGATCAATCGAGGGGTAACAAGTTAACCACAAGTCGTCTCTCCCAAGGGAAGACTTGCTTGACAAAATTATTATGTTTCACAAATAACAATAAATTAAATCCTAAACACTCTAACAAGATTCGTGATTTTTAATTAACTAAAGAAAAACAATTAAGAAGACAATAATCAAACTAAAACACGAGTAAACTTTAAGAAAAATATATGGATGAAATTCAGGATTTGGTTCATCTCATCAAACTTGCAAAGCGGAATATCAATTAATTGATCATGTGGTTAACAAATATAACAAACATGTAAAAAACTAGCCCAGATCTCGATATCTCATGTATTCACATATTATGGCTATCCCAACATAATTTGCTATTTTCATTGCTTGGGTTAGATAATACATCTCCCGATTTATATCTAATCCTCGAATAAATTTAGTCCAGGGAATAATATCTACCTCAATCTCAATTATTCTAAACAATCAAAAGTTGATCATACAATCAATTATCGATAAAGCAGCTTTATTCAGAAAGCAAATCAATTAATCAATACGCATGCTTGTTTGTTTGAATCAAATCATCATAATCTAGAACAAGAAATTAGTTCATGCTTGGGGATGTGATCATAATTTCAATTGAAGGAAAAAAAACAATCATAACCATTATAATGCAACAATAATAATCACTTTCAACAATTGAAATCGGACAAAGAGATCTAAAGTCTAAAAGTACTAAGAATGAGAGTGTCAAAATAAGGGCCCCAAGTCCTATTTATAAGTTTCAGAGTCCTAAACAAGGAAGAGCGAAAAAGGCCAAAACAATCAAAATTTTCCGTGCATAAGTCACGGCAAGAAGTCATACACTTTCAGCACAGACCTTCTTTGTTCTTTGCATGTGACCTACTAAACTTTGAATTTCGTCTTAAGTGTCTTCTTATGAACCAGCTCTATCTCTTGGCTTTCCATGGATCACATCAATATCAATTTCTAGAGAAGAGAGTTATGGCCAAAATACCAAGACGTATCATTTCCCCGAGATTTCGACATATTATTTTGACTTGTACATGATTTTAATCCATCTAAACGTCTTCATTTGCATTTAGTAGCAACATAAACATTGTAGAACTTTGTCTTAGCTTTCCAATGGTGTATGAATCATGTCAATCAAGCTTCGGATGCGAACGTTACGTCAAAAATACGATGATTGCATGAGCTTACCGAAATGACTTGTTAACGTTTTTGCTCCAAAACTTGTTTTTTCCACCAAAACTTAAAATCAATAAGATAACACAACATAGCACTAAAAACATGCAAATGCAAATAAAACACGCTAAACATATGTATAAATCATCACACAAAACACACACAAAAACATGCAAACACTACCCTTTAAATGAGAGAAAGAGGAAAATCTTGAAAAAACTATTATTCAAGTAAAATCGTATTTTAGGATATTCGAAATCTAACTGCGCGAATTAAAAATTGAGATATAGTAATTTACTTTCTCTACATGGATATATAATATACTAGAACATCATTATTTTATATTCATTTTTTGAAAGTACATGTAGGATTGTTTATTTGGTATCACCGAATGGAATCGATTGAACCAAAATTTAGGTTGATCGATATCTCAAAATTTGCCATCTTTGGGAAAGATTTAATGTGAGACCCATTTCTCTTATGAAGAATATAAATTTAGAAGCGTGTTCTTCTCCGTGAGAGGTTTGAAATGGTATACGTTTTGTCCAAAATGATGTTTGGGTGAATGAGAAATTGAAACTCAAAGTTAAGTATTGGAAAGTGTTGAAAGGAAAGCTTTGGGCTAATCCCAGGTGAGATGAATAGGGAAAAGTGGACTTGTATACATTGAATTACACTTGAGAATGGTGTCAGAATAAATAGCTAAGAGGCTCTCTCGCGTGTGATTCTGCAATGGTGCAAATCTTGAGTCAGTTTCGAGGTTCGGACCATTGGGCTCACGTGATTCTGCTTTGTTTTCAAGGAAACTGGCAACAAAAATTCGGGCCAACTGCCAAATATTTGATATCATGAAAATTTAAAATTAGTTGGACTCTCACATGCCAATTTTAAATTGGTAGCTTCCATTAATCAAATCTTGATCACAACAAGTGAAAAGGATAAGGACTCTGCACTTAAAAACGTTAAAAGGAAAACTTCATGGGTACCAGAAAGGCAGAAATGGATCGCCTATAAAACAAAACGAGATATCTCCCTTAAAGACAGTTAGTTATAGCCCATGTCATAAAGTATCCCTCCAAGTCAAGCGATATACTCTTTTTTCTGGAGAACTACCTTTCAATAATAACATATTTCTTACATATGGCAAACAATATACTCCATATGCAAAACATATTCAAGTCAGCTCTAACCAAATCTCATAAAATTGCGACATTTCTGTTCAAATTTATCTTTTAGTAAGCAGTGTCATTGAAACTCCAACAAGATTTCTAATTTGAGGAATACTTACCTGAGACCTCAGCTGACTAAATATAAAATCTAGAGAAATGTCTCCTAATTTAGACACTGGCAAGCTTGTACTTTGTCATATCTGTAATAAAGATCATAATGTTCTGCACGCAAATCGTGCTGGTGAATATGATGCACTGACATCGCTAGGCTACTGACCACCAATTGTAGATGGACCTAATTCAGAAGAGAAAGAAAAGTCTTCCTTCTCAAAACATATTTAAAAGATCATGTTGAATGTCAATCAGAGACCTAAACGAAAAAAAAACCAACAAGAATTAATAATGAAGATGAGAACGAGTTAATATTTCAGTTTCTGCTTATTGTATTCCTTGTTCCTGTCTAATGGTAATAGATTCTGGAACATTAGTTGATTCCATATTAGACAATGTTACGAAAAAGACTAAACCATGAATAAACCAGTTAATGCCCTAGGTATGGTATACATGAGTCACTGCTACAAGCAATAAGGCCATACAGTATCAGTATGAACTTATTAGAACTTGCAACAGGAAACTCAAGTAAGGATCATGTCTTTGACCATTAACATGCTGAAAAGTGAAAATGTTCAAATTCTTGGAAGACCAAGTTTAGAAAGCAGACTGAGTTTCCTCGTATCATTGATGGAAATGCTGCTACCAGGTTTACCTGAAAGTCACATTTTGGGATAAGTTCCAAATACAAGTCAATTTGATGTAATGTTCATGTTAAAAGATTTCATCAGACAACACCAGCAAAATGCAAATAAATTTGCTACTTCATATATATATATATATATATATGTATATATTTGTAAACGTAAATAAATATATTTATATATATATATTATATACTATAGAGAGAGAGAGAGCAGTAGGTGGATGGAGGTAAAATGGCCCTACCTTCGTATGGAAAATAACTGCTTGAGAAGCACATGATTTCATCCATGAATGCTTAATCTGGAAAAAAATTCTGAGTTGCGCGAATGTTTTGATAGTTAAGGTTCACATTGTATTTGCATGTATATTAAAATTGAACCCGTAAATACTATTAGTGTAGAAAGGTTTAAGGATATCTTCTGATCTAAAAGGGGATTGTTGAGCATCAGCAGCTTATTGTTATTTACAATAGCCTGAACCAATACTTGTTTAAGCCTCATCATGTTTCTTCTCTGAGCATATTGCAAAGCTGCAAGAGAACAAAACTAAAGTGATCACTCTATTCTTCTCTTACGTTAGTGGCAGGAAGGTTATACATGTTAGAACGGAATACAGCACAAATGCTCACAACTTCAAAGCCAGTAAGGTATGAAAAGACAATTATTCTTACATCATCAAGTTCCTTGGAGTAAGCTTCAGCCTGTTTAATGATGTTATCACTTTCAATCGAGAATGACATCCCCACTTTTTGATCTTAACCTCATGAGGAATGTGAAATGTAGAGACTTGGCGATTGCCAATGTATTTTTGATGCAATCATTTTCCACGTTACTGTGCTTGGGTACCTATTAAAGGAAAATCCATGTGCTATTACATGTCTATTGTTAAGAGAGTTTATGTATTTTTTTCCTATTTGCTAGACTTCCATCTTGACTAATAAATACATTGTCTAATTAATGTCTCATTAAATCACCTTTTGTCAAGAACCTTTTCTGATGTTTCCACAAATTTTCTGCAGATTCCACCAACAAACATGGCCAATGATATAATCCGGAAATTAACATGTCAGCAACTTATATTAAATGGTATAACTCGAACCTGCTTGCAGTTGGTGATTGACGAGACGTTTAGACGGATACAAGGCAATAATATTTGCAGCATCCTCCTGTTGCAGAAACAAATGCAATTGGAAACATATATTATAATAATCTTTTATGGGTCATTCAGTTACATTCATTTATGATACTCAATGCCCTGATGATACCATAGCTATTGATCTCAACTTCATTGGCGAAACTGAATATTATATGAGGATGCAAGAAAGCTGCCGTACTTGTAGAGCTTTCAGAGAATTGGAGAAATAACATTACCTCCAGTGTTTTTCGCTTCATTGATATGGTAGAAGGTGTTTGCTTCTGGGATTTCGGGAAATGAGCAATATCCGATTGTGTTTTTGTTAATAGAACCCTGTTCTGACCAATGTTCCCTACTGACTTGATCTCTTTCTGAATTGGGGACTTTGTTGAATCAAGTTTAAACTGAAAATTCAAGATTGGCGAAACAACTTTATCAGTACATATGATTCTACATCTAAACCACAGTAGGACTCGTGCAGATCAAAAGATGAACTTACCATGGAAGTTTCAGTCCAGGGAGATCAGGGGCCTTCCTAACACGTTCAATTGAAGAAAGTTTATGTTCGTCAGCAGGAACGGTTTTAGTTATTGGAATAGATGCTAAAGTTGTTGAATTTCCTGTTTTGTGCTGCATTTTGTTGACTTCAAGGAAAGGCAGCACAAGAGCTTCTGAAAAATGAACCAATTAAATTCACATTCTTCATAAATTGTTGGATTTCAGCACTATCAGTCTGCCATTATTAGTACTGTATCTAATCAAAGATCCTATAAACCCTAGTATAGTAACACTTTTAATAGCAATGAGTTCAGATGATGTTTATCAACAATACCTAAAAGCAGCTCAGAAATGAAGATAAAAAAGATACAGAATCTTAGTGTCAAACATGTTTCCAATGCAAAGACAGTGTACAGGAAACACCCTATTAGTATGTGTGAGGCAGAATATTATGTCATAATAAACAGTCTTCCACATAACTTGAGAATATGAGAGTCCACTTGAGTTTGATTTCTTAATGTTAAATTCAGGGGACTTGGTACGGTCCCACACATGAAGCGTACACAATATGGAGAGAGCCCAAGCCCACCAAATGAGGTTCCATCCTAAAAACCAATTGGTGATAGGAGGAGTAGCTCACTTGGCTTATAAAGTGGACTCTCTTCCTTAATCAATCCATGTGGGACAACTCACACGTGACATATCTCAACACGCCCCACTCACTTGTGAGTCCTTCACAATTCATTAATTAATCATTTAATCATCATCACAGATCCTCATGCTCAATCACATCATGTGATACGGCCCACCTTGGGCCGAGCATGGCCCGCTCGATACCATGTTAAATTCGGGGGGGGACTTGGTACGGTCCCACATGAAGCTTACCCAATATGGGAGAGAGCCAAGCCCACCAAATGAGGTTCCATCCTAAAACCAATTGGTGATAGGAGGAGTAGCTCAAAGTGGACTCTCTTCCCTTAATCAATCCATGTGGGACAACTCATAAGTGACATATCTCAACACTTAATACTTGGTATTTGTAATTTGACGAAGTTCATTCTGAAGAAGAATAATTGACAAGTTATTAGTAGATTGCCCCAAAAGGAATACCAAACCGAGAGTATCTAGATCTTTCATGCTCGTCTCTCCTTTCTTCTGAGAAGATTTTGTGTCTGCCTTGTCCTTACTTTGTGTAGTATAAGAATCATTCAATTTTTTTTCCCAGTTTCTAACCCATCAGCACTGGACACACTCCTGCATTGTTAACCAGGAAATCCTTGTCAGAGTATTAAACATGAACTATTATCCTTGGCTTCCACATTCTTATTTTGTTGATCACCAAAAGAAAACTGCAAAACTTCAATCGAACATAATTTTGAATTATGGGTTGAGCCTCACCTGGAAATCTTTAGACCCGTGCAGCTTTCCTGTCTCCGTATATGGGGAAGTTCCTCAATAGTGTTTTAGAATGTTGCAAGGGGAAGAGAAACTAATTTTTTATCACTTTGAACACTATCCCCATCCCTGTTTCATATAAGAGAAGATTATCTGAGACTGACCACTTTCCAAAGTTATTTTGGATTATTAAAATGGCAGACCTTCTTCCTTCAACTTGACTGGGTTGAGTGAAGCCCATCTTTTACTACTTAATGAGGATAATGTTGTCTGGGTTGACGCCCTCAGGCACAGGACATCCAGGTTTATCTGACTGAATAAAATATTTTGAGCAGGTAACAAGGGTTCTCTTCCTTTCTCTGTTTCTTTTCTGACAGATCAGCTGGTTGACTGCACCGTTGTACAATCACATATCAAAGATCATTATAACTTAATTCAGGAGTTCAAGATCATGGTATCCAAAAACTGGAATTCATTTTCCCAAGAACATACGAGTTAGTGCAAATGTTCCATTTTAATCACTCAACTGGATCAATACAAAGAGGGTATAATCTTACCTGACTAAGGGCAACATAAGAATCTCTGAAGCAAGTTTCTGATTCTCCCTGCCAGATGGTGTGTCACAGAGTATTCCAGACACAGAACCGTGGTACAAGAATCTTCTTCAGCAAGTGATTTAACTTGACCTAGTTCAGTTCTTTCTCTATTATTTATCACATGATCTTCAACCCCAACCTGACTCTCTTCAGCATTATCTGTCTCTGAGATTTCGCCGGTCTGAATGAGGTGTGAGTTTTCAGATGTTGCATGTTCATCATAACAGGTTGAACTAACAACTGATTCCACATTAACATCTTGTTCTCCATTTGAGCCAGTAGCATTTGTATTCGGAGTCAACATTGTCCGCCTCTGGTGAATTACCTCCTGTTGGCTCATTGTTAGAGAGAGCATCAGTTGACAAATCCTGCACGGCATCATTAGCTTCACGGTCAACTGGTTTTGCAGAAACCAACTTTTCACATTGACTGATTTTGGTAGTTCTCTGGGAGCAATTGTTGTCTCTGAATGGCTCTTTGCTTTATCAGATGCAACTTCATGAATTCGGCTGAACGTTTCAAGAAACAGCATCATCCATTGCCAAATCTGAAGGGCAATTTTTTCTTGTGGGCTCAAGATCTGCACTTCCTCCAACTAGACTATCCATGTCAAAAAGTAATCAGATTCTCGGATAGAGATGGCTTTGGGGGCCTATCTTCTGACGTAGTCATACTTCCAATTAGATTCATGTTGATAGAACCTTCCTTATCTTGACACTCACTTCCATTTGGAGAACTTTTTTCTTACTTTTGTCTTTCTGAGCTTTTGAACCTTCTTTATTTGCGGCTTGGCTCAAAATTGAAATTTTCTAACCTAGATTTAGGGAAAGGTAAATATAATATTAATGCAGAATAACTCGACCAAATGTAGCATGAAACAATCATAAAATAAAAGAACTTTGAAGGACTATCAGCTTTTGCATGTCACTCATCAAAATCAAATCCAAAGGCAAAACAGTCCGCTTTCCTTTAGGCTTTCCACTGGATGATTCTTCTGCTCTCCTTGGTTTTATCATCTTTTTTAAGTGGCGGGGAGATATCCAGATCTGACATATCCATATTGAAAGATGATAATTTCCCAAAATCACCATCCAAATTAAAATCCATATCCCTGAAATTCTTTTGGCAGCA